>JAQFVV010000018.1:5191499-5791499 GCA_028023455.1 Epiperipatus broadwayi
TATTAAAATAATATAAGAGAGTAATCTGTTCAAAGTGCAAATCAAGCCAATCAAATCACCAAAAGAAGAAAGAGAAATTTTTATACTAGTTACATCAATTATTATATTTTATACTAAAATATATGGTTACAATATATATATAACATTTTGATAAACCTCATATTGTGATTGCTGAACTACTTCAAGTTGAATCTCACTTCTCATCTCACACTGAGTCATGTTATTGTTTGAGATCTAACGATTGTTCTTTCAAAAGTTAACCTTGATAATGGCGGTTGTTAGTCTGTCGAAATATTGGATTGTAATGCAAAATAATACATGGTTTGTACCCAAAAATATTATTTTATCTACGTCATATAACCGTGAAAACATTAAATATAATATATATGTGCACACACACAACTATGTTGCTGTGTGCCATATAACCCAACAGTTACAATATATATGTATATATTATTAAACATGGATTAGACTTAATCCTTTAATTGTAATTGGTATATTTATTTCATTGATTGTTTTGCTTCTAAATTGGTAACTGAATTAGTTGAATCCCCCTCCTCTCCAGTCCTGTTTCTTTTATGGAACCCAATAACTACTGATGAATTTATGTTATCTTCTACATTTTCATCATTCTATTAATTACGTATGTTGGAATGATATTTTGTATTTTCTATTAATGTCAATATTATCATGTTGTTTACATTTCATCTAATTATTTATTAATGTGTATATTTTTCATTTTAATGGCATTCTTCTTGGGTCTTTTGAAAAAAATCTACCATTTCAAGTTTAATATTTGCTTTAGATCTTTTTATTTTTAACACCAAATAATTATTTATAAAATTTCAGATAATTGTAATGATCTCAGTTTGATTTTTTATATGGTGGTCATGCTTAGTTTAATGACAAATAAATGATCATTTATATCTAATGGAATTAAAAGAGAGTAGGAAAATTATGTGAAGCTGAGATTGTTTTGTAGTAATTTTAAATATAACTGATCTGACAGCAATTTCTAGCTCCCATATTATAATCGCTAATCAGCCAATCAGATAGACTTTGAATGAATATTCAGCAGATACTTGTTCAAAGCTGAGTCATGTTTAAAAAAATAGTTTTGAATAGTAGATGTAATGTTTGTATGTTCATATATTTACTTTTTATTAATGCAATTTCTGATAACTTAATATAATAATACTTTATTATTTTTATAATGATTTATAAATTAGAGAATTTATTATTTTACTATGTTAAATGCAAAAAAATATTAAATCAATAAAGTTGAATAAATTTTTGGTCAATCATTCATCCAAAATTCTTGAATTTATAACAGTCAATTTATTTTATTGTATTATTCATATAGGTTCATTGTTCAAAAGCATTGAGTCCTCTGACCAATAATAACACTTATATGCTATTACTATACAATTTGTCCTTGCTTGTCAATTCCTTAATTTATTTTTAAACCAATTTATTGGTGATATACACCTATTATCCTTTTGCTAGATTTACATATAATCAAATAAAATGTTATAAAAACATATTTATAAACAACAAAACATAACACTTATATTAATTATATTAAAAGCCTTTTTCGGCAAATTTATTTTTTGCCCTTTTCAAACATGTCTTCCAAAAATACTACGACTACATATACATAGCGACATCTATGTTAATACATGATAAGTAAAAAATAAAAGACAAAAGAATAAAAGAAATATACAATTAGTATAACCAATTCATATAGAACAGCTGAAACTGAATTGGACAGCCTATATTATCATATAACTTATACAACTCTACTATAATTTAAATCTTCATTTCGTAAAATGCATTCCAAACAATCATCCACATCAGCTATCTATCCATTCTTTTTCATCAACCATTTATTATTCATTCCAATAGACGCCTTATATATATTCATACAATTAGTTTTATTATACATAATATAATTTGTTTCATATAATCTGCGTCTATTAACATCTTTTATATAATTTAAAGCCCTTATACTATCAGTACAATTAATTTTATGTCCAGTTTGCAAATAATGAACATATAATGCTGACTTATCATCTTTCCTATCGATAGCACCATTATGTTCCTTAGCTCTTTCGCTCAATTGCTTTGCTGTCTGCCCATAATAAACCATATTACAAAATTTACAAGTAATTTTATAAACCATTCCCCTTTTATATTGTATCTCATCTATTAATAACTAATTATAGGTTAATAGATGAGATACAATATAAAAGGGGAATGGTTTATAAAATTACTTGTAAATTTTGTAATATGGTTTATTATGGGCAGACAGCAAAGCAATTGAGCGAAAGAGCTAAGGAACATAATGGTGCTATCGATAGGAAAGATGATAAGTCAGCATTATATGTTCATTATTTGCAAACTGGACATAAAATTAATTGTACTGATAGTATAAGGGCTTTAAATTATATAAAAGATGTTAATAGACGCAGATTATATGAAACAAATTATATTATGTATAATAAAACTAATTGTATGAATATATATAAGGCGTCTATTGGAATGAATAATAAATGGTTGATGAAAAAGAATGGATAGATAGCTGATGTGGATGATTGTTTGGAATGCATTTTACTGAAATGAAGATTTAAATTATAGTAGAGTTGTATAAGTTATATGATAATATAGGCTGTCCAATTCAGTTTCAGCTGTTCTATATGAATTGGTTATACTAATTGTATATTTCTTTTTATTCTTTTGTCTTTTATTTTTTACTTATCATGTATTAACATAGATGTCGCTATGTATATGTAGTCGTAGTATTTTTGGAAGACATGTTTGAAAAGGGCAAAAAATAAATTTGCCGAAAAAGGCTTTTAATATAATTAATATAAGTGTTATGTTTTGTTGTTTATAAATATGTTTTTATAACATTTTATTTGATTTCGAAGGATTAGTACAACATAAAAAACGAAAAGGAAAAAGGTATTTTCCGTTTTCTTCTGTTTTAAGTATCGTTAATTTACATATAAATATTTTTTTCTCTAATTATTGATAAAAAAATTTGTAAGAAAGCATATCTGAAAAAGTACAGCAGAATTATCTATTTCATTTTTATATTCTAGTACACTACTAATATAAATAAATGAAATGCAATACTTAAATAATCCAATGATTTAAATCAACATTTTTTTAATTAATGCATGTGTATAAATTATATCCCACTGAGAAATATAAAATAGTGTTACTAGATGTGTATCATAGGTGCTCAAGTGACATATATGTAAATGAAGTGAGGGGCAAATATGAACAAAATTACTTTATGACATTGATAATATTATTCATACTTTTATATTATCAATATATATAATAATTGAAAAAATAATACTAAAGTACTATCTGAAATTATATCAATAGGCATACCAATTAACTTTCTGAAAGTGAAAAATTGCTAATTCTGAATTTGATTTTAGAGCGAATATTTTATCCATCATTGTATATAATTATAATTTAAATTTACAATTGTTTAAAAAAAATGAAATAAGGATTAGATCTATATAAGAAATAGAACAACTAGCTGAAATCTACATAAAGTATTTGAAACGCCCCATAAACACGATTTTTTTTTTTTTTCCATGTCATAGCATCGGCCGGGAGGCGAACTCCAACAACCGTCTGCAACAAACTGCTTGCTTGCAAAACGGCTGCGCTGACCTCTCGGCAACTCAAATTTTAGCAACTCCATTGAAAATAAAAGCTTAAATTTTAATATATATTACATCATTGCACTCAACATTGAAGAGGTATTTCCTTTTCAATAAAGTTGCTAAAATTCGAACTTTCTTTGTTTAAAGGAAGAGTGTGGCTGGACTGATATAGTTATAGGGCATTTCAAATATTTTATATATATGTGAAATATTTTTTTTTATATCTGAGGTGAAATAATTGAATGCGAAGAAAATTGTCTATATAAATATATTAATGATTTAATAGAGTTTATTTTACAGTTATGTATCATTTATTTAAAAATAAATTTGTCATCATATATGATGAGGCTGTTATAAAAAATTATTTAATATCTTTATTTAAATAAGCTTTCTATGCAGTTGATGCCCTTTTTGTTCATTTCTATTGCAAAAGATGTTGAATGATCACTTTATATAATAAAGAAAATAAAAATATATTTAAGAAGTTCCGAGAACCGTATTATAATGACTATTTAATTTGAGTATATTTATTCAAAATAAAATTGCTAAATTTCTTGATATAAAAGTAATTTGAAAATTAAATTTTAAATAAATAATATATTTTAATTTTATGTTAATTTATTTTTAATTTATATGATTTTATAAGGAGTCACAAACAAATTTCGATATGAACATCAAAAGCTGGTTATGCCAGTGGAAATGTATGTTCAAATTTTAAGTTCTCTGCTCAGAGTCAAATTTGATTAACTATGCATTAAGATATTTCAGTCAAGAGATATCACTTAATCATTTGGAGTAGTTTGCTATTGTTGCTATGCTATTACTATTATGAGTTCAATATCACTATTTACAATTATATAATAATATAATGTAAGCATTTATATCAATCATTATGATGCAATGCATATATTTTTTTTAGAAATTGAATTAAATGTAATTGTAATAAGAATAATAAATTTAATATTTTTCAGATGATGGTTCAACGTGCCTTAGCTGCTAAAAGTTTAAGTCATGCCCAGGGTGGAGCATTATTTGCTGGTTATCTCAAATTTTTGCCTATGTTTTTAATGGTCATACCAGGAATGATTAGTAGAGTTTTATTTACTGGTAAGCTTTTGTATGCTGTTTGTTTTAATAGCTTATTTTTTCAATATATAATAATTACAAATTGATACTTTATCGTTTATCTTTATTCTGAGTGATCTTTTTTGCACATTGTTTGATGTATTTTAGTTTATTACTGCATTTATTACTTGACCCGCTTTATATTTTTACTTGTTTTGATAAATGTTTAGCAAATCTTTTTGTGTGTGTGTATAGATGAAGTTGCATGTGTTGATCCTCATATTTGTCGTGAAGTTTGTGGTAATCCTACAAGCTGTAGCAATATTGCTTATCCCCGACTTGTGTTTGGTCTTCTTCCTGTAGGTAAGAAATATTTCTTATTTATATTATGAAAAAATATTGTAAATTAAGTTATTTTAAAAATAATCATAGTACTTAGTATCTTACTCAATAGGTTTTATTTTTTCCTTATTTGTTTTTAATTCAACAAATAGAGAAAGATTAAACAATTATAACTCTTTTACAACCTAGCACTGCTTTCAACTAGGCTTATTATATTCATAGCTCAAAAAAGGTAAGTGGGAGAACTTACCTTTCTCTGTGCTGTGAATGTGACTGGCCAAGTTAAAAGCAATGTTAAGCTGTAAAAATAGTTACAATTGTTTAATCTTTCCTGTATAGTGGACCTTCTCTATTTATTGAAGTAATTAATATGCTGATGATATAGTTTATTATTATATTGAATTTTCTACTCAAAAACAAAAGCTATATCATAATACTCGATTATCATAGGTAGTAGTTTCATTGGTTGCATTCTTTACTATAATTTATTCTAACATATTTACATTATAAATTTAATGAGTCTTTTATATCATTAAATTCATTATTACTGTTGTTACTATTATACATAAATTATGTATATTCACTATTAATTGAACATGATTTTTTATTTATTTATTTAAAAGGTTTACGTGGGGTCATGCTTGCAGTTATGTTTTCTGCATTAATGAGTGACTTGTCATCAATTTTTAATAGTTCTAGCACATTATTCACCATGGATATTTGGAAAACATTTAGGAAGAAAGCTACTAATCGAGAACTATTAATATTAGGAAGGTAAAGAGACATATGTCTACCAAACACTTTTATATAAAAAGTAGTTGGAAAACATTTTGTAAAAATATTATTTTAAATTTTTCTATTATTTTAAACACAATACAAATTTAAAAAATGGAAAATTGTGTTAAATATAGTATATTGAGAAATATGATATTCAAAATAGAGAAATTATGTAATTATTAAACTGATAGCTATAAAAAAAATTTTAAAAAATGTTTATAAATTATTTTAATTTAAAATGAGAAAAATTTATAATGAAAGTGAGTAGTGCTAGAATTCCTTAGTTATTACCCTTGAAAGGATCAATTAATCCATCTCTATCCATGAACTATGTAAGCCTGAGTAATCAACGGACATGAATAATACAAAATAGTCTCAACTTTCCTACTATACTTACAAGTATAACTTAAGATTATATTGTTGAGAGTTAAATTAATTTCTTCTGGTTAAAAAAAGATCTTTGTCAATAGATTAACAGAAATCTGCAAAACATTTGTAGTCAAATCACGTTATTTATGCTATTTTTCTCCATTCTTTTTCTCTCACCCCGTTTTCTCTCTTTTCCTCTTTTCTCTTTGTCTCAACTTAACACTCATTTGTTTTTTTTTACTTTTTTTTTTTTAATAATAATTAAAAATCAATGTTAAGAATATAAAATAAGTTCCCGAGATATACTTATTAGAAAAAAAAACAATTGAATAGTGTGTCACTTGATATGTGATACGAAGTTCGAGCAACAGAATTGACAGATTGAGCTTTCTTTCATGAATCAAAAATCAATATTGATATATAAAATATGTTTCTTAAATATAGTAAAAAATAATTATGGTTAGTTGCTAATTGTGTTTGAGCTCTGAATCCTACAACTGTGGGGAGCAATAAAAAAAAATCCACACAAAATATATTTGTTCTATATTAAATTTTTATAAGTTATATTATTATAGTTTCAACTTAAATCCAAATCAACATATTTACAAGTGGTTTATTTATATGTTACATTTTTTAGTCAAATAATGTAGAATAAACTTATATATATATATATTGTTGGTTCCTTTAATTTTTGTGTATAAAAACCAAGCTTGGATTGCCTATTAAACAGCTTTGTTATTCTATCTTCAGAATTATTTTATTATAATATTATCAAGTATTTTGTTGTTATTTGCAACTTTCTCAGATAGTGTTATCAAACTAAATAAAAAGTAACCACAAAATAAATATCTTATCTTATAAATTGAGAAAAATGGGGTCTGTAGTACTTAATTTAAAAACATTTAAAATCAAAACTACATAATAAGCTTTCTTCAAGCAATTAGTAAGAAATGATAACAATGATAATGATAGAATTAAATTAAATTTTCACTAAGAGAAATGTATATGATTTTGAAAATAAAAACGGATTGTTTTTATATAAGCAGCCATATTACTTGATGAATTTAATGTGCATGTCTTTATAGTTTCTGAGTCCAGTAAAGGAAGTGAGCAAGATTTTCTGAGGACATTTTTCTGGATTTTTATACAAGTACATCTACATAATAAATAAATAATGCATCATTTTCAGTTATTATCAATCTATTGCAAGATGGTTTCTTCAAATTTAGTCTGGTTTTTTATATCTACAGCTTATCTACTCCACATTTTAGCAGGATTTTCTTATATCCTTCATTCATCTCATTCGATTTGTTTTTAGATTATTATTTTGAGAGCCAATTTAAGTCTCAAGCTGCCCAAATATTGTCTTTTTTTTTCTAATAATATGTCTAGCTCAACTCAGTTTTAGCTCTTAATTTTTACAAAAGATTTCAGTAATATCTGTTAGTTTTCCCATTTATGTATTTCATTTTTGATCTCTCCTTATTAGTTACTACACTCACATCTTCATCTTCACTGTGTAATGTGAAATCTCTTTATCACTATTATACTAAGCGTCCAAATCTCTATTTTTATTATTATTAAGCACATAGCCTTTTTTTTTATATTATTTCTACCACAAGCATTTCATCCAAATTTATTTCTATGATTAATCTCACAATTATGGGTCTCTATATTAATAATCTCACCTAAGTAATGTAGTTAATAACTTTTTCTAATTCATTACTATAAATCTTTATTTTTTTTTCTCCTTTTTTTAAACTTTTTTGAATATTAATAGTTATTTTTAGTCCTGCTTTTTGCTTTTATCTGATAGCTTTTATATCTTTTCCTAAAGTTCTGAAGCATTATCAAAACATTAATAACATCATCTGAAAAATATAAATGATATAAGCAATCAGCATTTATTTTTATTCCCTTAGTTTCATATTTTAATTCATAAATATTATTTGTAAAACTGCTGTAATAAATTTTAAGAGATGGAATGACTCTACTGGATATTCTTATCATCATTAAGTTTTTTTAATGTTGTCATATAGTCTGATCATAATGGAATTTTAATAAATATTTTTCAGAATTTGATGTTCCAATGCTTTAATCATTGATGAAATGCTTATAAAATCAATTTTCATTTCATAATCTATGAATCCAAAACAAATTATTTAATATTCACTAGTTCTTTTTATTGTGCTGCAGCCACTTTTAAAGTCAATGTATTCTTTTAATTGGTTGACTTTAGAATTCTTTATAAACATGTTGTAATGACCTTAATAAAGATCTTGTACAGAACTGACACAAGACTATTAAATTAGCACTGTAATTTTATCCTTTTTAAAAAAATCAATATATTGTCACATTTTTCTAATCATATAATATATCTTTATCTCATAAATATTTACTAAATAGCTTTGCCTACAGTTTTTCTATTTTTCCACCTTTTTCTTTTAAAATATTAATAATAATTCCATTGTTTTCTCTTCTTCTTTTTACTTGTCCCATCTATATTTAAAATCTTTGAATTTCAAAGTTATCACAATTATAAGATTATTGTATTTGTTTTTTATTCTTTATTATTGCTATGTCTGGAAGTAAAGTTCTTACTTACCAGACATCATGAAGTTTGAACTACTCCTCTGGTAAAAACTACTACATTAAATTTTGGTATTTAATATTACTCTATAAAAATTGATTACATTATTAATAGCATATATACAAATTAACCAAATATATAAATGAACCTGAAGGCATACAGAAATGGTAATAAAGATCTATATGACATGTTCAGTCCTTAGACTTGCTTCTACACATTTGGAGGTAAATTCTCCACAATAGAAGCTTAAGCTATGTACAGTGACGTCTAGCATTGAGAGTAAAAGCCATTCGCATATATGAAACTTCTTGTCCAAAGTGAGTTCCTTTTTTTTACCACTTGGCTGATATAGATTAATTGTCCAATTTATTCTCTTCTGATTGGCTCCTATTTCCAATCCCACAATAAGATAATTGATTCATTTATTGATGATATATCCTTGACTGAAGAATTTTACTTCTAATTTATTCTATTTAAGTTATTTTTCGATGACTGAATCCGGAACTCACAATCATTTAATTATTATTGATATATATATAGTATGCAAGAATCTCATAAATTATCTCTCGAGATTTAACTAATTACTATTTTACTCTACCTAGAAAATAATCTTTCTGATCTCATTTATCTTTTTTCTTTTTATTTAAGTTTACTAATCTTTAAAAAGCTAGATTTTAATTTAATGAGTATATATCTTTATACACGTATATACATCATCATTTCAATTAACCATTCTATGTGTATGTATTTGAACATACAGCCACATAACAATTATTAAATAGTTCTTTATAATTCTTCCACACATATCATAATATTTCTCATTTTAGTAATACTGTCATCTTTTTTTTATTGGGATTTTTTTTTTTTTTCATATAACAAAATACTATTGTATATTTGTAAAACTTTTGTTCTTTTCTAAAAAAAATTTTCACTTCACAATTACATTGTTTATGTCATCATTAATTTTTGTTTTACACTATTTTACAGAGATTTAGATATCCATTTCTTTTAAATTGATTACTTTAAAACATTTCACATTTTTTCATTTTATTACCAGCTAAATGTCATTTATCTTTTTATTGATTTCATCCAGTACTGAAGCATCTTTGAAATCTATAGATATTTTAAAACAAATTGCAAGTTTCAGTTTAAATTCTTTGGAATATTTTTGATAGTTAGCATCACTGATTTTTGTCACTCTGGTTTTTCATTAATATGTGTCTTACATCTCACAAATCAAAAATCATTTTTAGTGTTGAATCTATTGCAGTCTTGAAATATATATTTTCTTTTGTCAAAACATCCAATTTTGATGCAAATCTTTATTTGCATGCTTTCATATCTATTTCCACTTTGCTTAAAAAGCATTCATAAAAATATATGTATATATGACACATGTTACTCATTTGTATGATATTTATAAACATTGGTGTGACTTCAAAAGCAAGTTTGTTACTAACTGAAAAAGAGGTCCTTTAATTTTTTTGTAAGGGAAGTGAACTGGACAAATTCCTAATATTCATTTCATGCATTCTCATCATTCAGTGATTGTTCAAATGGTATATGAATATGAATGGATGGCTTACCAACATACGTAACTATGTTTTACTTTGAATTTAATATCAAAAAGATATTATGGTATTGTTTCTAACAAAATTTATGGTACTTAAGGTATCTATCAGATATTCCTGAAACTAGTATGTGTTTGTATCTAAAAAAAATTAACAACCAAAGAGTGAAAATTCTGGAAAAACTGGATTAGAAATCAAGACATCATTCATTTATGAAATCACTTTGCAAAAATTAGAAGATAAATTGTTTAAATAAAGATGTAAATGACAGGTACAGATCTGAAATCTGTAATGCAGATAATATGTACATAAAAGAAGCAATTCATTTATAATTTTTTTACTTATATAAGGACCTATATGCACAAAAAAAGAAATATGAAAATTGTAACATTGAATATGTTGAATATATAAAATTGCATGAAAAAGTGTTAATCTGGACACACAAAAAAATTATTAAATCACAAACAAATAAAATGACATTTTGTTATGGGGGAGAGAGTTAGTTGTTGTAACATTGAATATGTTGAATATATAAAATTGCATGAAAAAGTGTTAATCTGGACACACAAAAAAATTATTAAATCACAAACAAATAAAATGACATTTTGTTATGGGGGAGAGAGTTAGTTGTCTTATTAAAAAAAAAAAATGACACTAATGAATTTATTTGTTTTATAATATGGCTCCAAATAGAGATACTAGTATAAATTATATTAGTAGATAGCAAGCAGTGACTAACTACTGATTAATGGTGAAGTGTTACCATTTGTTTAGTTATCTCAGTTTGTCTCAAGACAAAGACTTTATACATACACATTGCTAAAAACATAGAAAACATCATGAAGTGGGTAGAAGAATTATACAAAGAACTACATAGTAATTAAGAAAGTACTTTATAACAATACATCATTTGAAATGCCACATGTTCTAAATAAAAAGGTGGTACTTGCAAATAAGTCTATGAAAAATGGAATTTGTCAGAGATATATATATATATATATATATATATATATATATATATATATATATATATATATATATATATATATATATTGTAATGGCACAAAATAAGAGGTAATATGGAGAGATGGCAAACTATCATCTTCCCCACTGAATAATCACAATCATCTCAATTAACATTGTCAATGAATTGTCATCAACAAATATAAAAGTAACCTGAGAGAATCAGCATAGAATAAAAGAAATAGTTATAATAATTATAATTTAGCAACCTACACTACCAGCAGTAAACATAAATAATCAACAGTCATCTCTTGTGACTGGATTTAAAAGAGGTTAATATTAACATGTATGCTAATTATGAATAGTATTATTCATTATTGAATAATCTCTAGTCTAAATGAATGACTAATAAAAATGATTAATGCAGTCTAATTATCTAGTCAATGTCAAAAGTGAGAGCATAGTATAAAAAGCAATCATCTGCAGGCACCTACTTAAGTGCTAAAGTATTTATGATTTTAAAAATGCTGGATACTGATACATGCTGATCATCATGAGTGATCAAGCCAATAACTGTAAACTAATTGCCAATCTGTATAAATAAAGTGCTTTGAATGTTTTTGTGCCATCCAGAGAACTATCTGAATACCCAAACACAAACACCCCACATATATATAAATGGACTGTTGTTGCTCTAAAACTAGCTTCAGGATTGTAGAGACCCTAGAGACTGTGATTGTGAATAAGAGAGAATAGAAATGTGTAAGTTTAATTGACTTTAATTTAAATAGTTTTACTGGGCTCATTTACAATTTTTTTAAAGTTCAATACTATGATAAAATCAGGTCTCACACACTGCTAATTTACTGAACAAATAACTGGAGGAATAAAGACATGAACATTATTATTTTTTAACAATTATTTCATAAAATTAAACACCCATAAATGATAAATAAGAAAATTCAAAATAAATGTAATAATATGACAATTTCTAATCTAAATATTTTTTTTAAAAATATATATAATTTTATATAGCAAATACGATTAACCTGTTATTCTGCTTATTAAATTAATTAACATTTTCTTTAACAGTATTATTTCCTTTTTCAATAATTAAAACTGAAAAATAGCATTTCCCAATAAGATTAAAAAAGATTTAAAATTAGCTAAAATCTTTACCTTATAAAAGTGGGAAAGTTCTATACACTTTTACATTTTTGAGAGAGAGAAAAACAATATGTTTCAATAAAACAACTTAAAACAAATTTATTCATCAATATCAGTTATTTATATTAATAAATATTTATAAATGTAAATATACATACCACAATACCTTATTACCATGGATTTCATTTTCCTAATTCTTTTGTAGTTATAATTTTAAGTTTCTTTTAAAATCAGCTTTTCTTTCTGGTTTTGTCAAATATTCAGATTAAAATTATAATATTTCCAGAGTATATTAACACAAATAAAATTTATCCATTCCATTAACTTCTTGTTGGAGCTTCAAGTTTTCAGTTAATAATTATAATATTAATTTCCAGAGTAGTTTTCATTATATGATATAATTTTCAGTTCAGGTTTGCATAGGCTGAGATAGTTATAATTTTAGACATATAATGCTTGCTGAAAATTTTTCAGAGGTGTTCATTTTCTTTTAATGAGTAGTTTACATGTTGGACTGGTGATGCTCAGTTTATCTAAAATTTAGTAAATGGTTTACTTCAACTCCATTTCAAATTTTAAAAAAAAAATTGTAATGAAGTTAGTCTTACATCAAACTAGAAGCTTAACTTCTCACTGTTTTCTTATGAGCTGAGCTACTACTGTTATTTTCTTTTCAACAGATGGACTAAGAATGACTACTACTGACTAGCTACTGAGATATATTGACTTTATCTGCCCCTTATCTTATTTTTTTAAACAATCTTGTTATCCATCCAATCACATACTATGTCAGATATGGTAACATTAAACACTGAACAATTGATTCTATTTTTTACAAAAAGGTTTTTTCTTTGAATCAATTAAAAATTTCAATCATACCTTAATTATTAAAATTTTTCTGTAGTTATTTTTTCTTTTTACTTACTAGAAATGGATAATTCTTTAATTATACTTTCATTTGAAAAAATTACATTTTTAGAGAGATAAAATGTTGAAACCTTATTTTTTTCTTTTAAAAAAATTATAAGAAAGTTTGAGAGCCTATGTTCAAATCCTCTCTAATTAAATAAAATTACGGAAGAGAGAGAAAAAATATATTTATTCTTTTTTACTTTCTATTATAACTTCCTCTAACAAACTATAAATATTCATATTTAAAATGTTTGGAATTCTAATATCAATTGAGAAATATAATTATTTTTTTATGAAGCAGTTAAAATATTATTTTAAAAAGAATATAACCTATTTAATCATTATTTTAAAAAAATTTAAAGTAGATGAGGAAATAGAGAAGTTTTTGAAAAAGCTGATATTAAGTAAGTTAGAGAATAGAGAAGATGGATTCAACTTGGAGAGACCTTCATAATGGTTGAAAATGATGATGAAGTTAGAAGAGTTAACTGTGTAACTATATATATATTGAAACAAAATGGTCTCATGACAAATAAGGTACTGTGTGTATATATATATATATATGTATAAAACTTAAAAGCAAAAGTAGAAGTGAACCAAACCAAATTAATTGTTCATATTTGATTAAATTATATAGTCTGGAATATTGAAAACATTGGTTAAATAACAACTTAGATATTTTTAAAGTGCTGTTAATTATTTATTGCAAATAATTTTATTCAATTTTTCTATATTTTGAAAAAATATATAAAATATTTCAATACAACAAAAAAAAAATATTTTGGGATAAAACAAAAAAATTTTTTATAATGTATAGGAATTATAAATTTAATCCTATCATCTGTTTTTATTTAAAGAATTAAAAAAAAATTTAACTAATTAGTTTTAGTGAATGAAAATTGAAAAACAGGGCATTGTAATTAAATTAAATTTTGTTTTTTAATAATTAAGATGGCAAGTAATTTATTGTACTTCTTTTGTTTTTTAATTCCATTGTATACTATAAATATTTGGGTTCAAATTACAGATCGATTATAGATTAGAGCAGACAGAATGCAGATGTAGAATGTATAGAAAGCCAATTTCAAAGATGAATTGCCAGCCTCCATGTTTATTGAGCTTGAACTTCCAGAGAAGTAGGAGGCATGACTTCTGTGATTCATAGTCTAATACAATGATGAGCAAATGCAGCTCTCAGAGCTGCATGCAGCCCTTAATCGAGTTAGGTGTAGGTCCCATTGAAATTCAATTTTGTTTTTATTATTTCAATTTTTTTTAATAGCACAAAAATATGTAATATGCTAGAAAATTTTATCAAAAATTACTTATTTTATTGCTAATTACATCATGTATGTATGTACATACTATTTTTAAATATATTGGCAAATTGTACATTATCGATGTCTACTGAATTTTATAAAAATTACTGCATGTGCATATGGAGTGACCATATGTGTATGTTTATGACTTATGCAATTTTATAGCTGTATATTTCAGTGATAATTTTCGTATAGGCTAAATGCCCTATTTCACATTTTTTCAAAAAATCTGATAAATAGACTGTTTTCTTAAGCAATTTAAACTTGTTTATGATGTGTAACTTTTCCGGCGGTGTCAGTGCAATCTTTTTAAAGACATATAAAGAATGTAGTTCAGGAAACTTGTAAAGGGGATCGGATTTTAAATTGTAGGGTTATTAAAAAGAAAAAGAATGGATGGGATGTAAGGAATAAACAAAGGGCAGTTGATTTAAATATAAATGTAAATGTGGAGAGGGAATGGGTCTGTAAAATTAATGGTAAGCAAGTTATTTATAAACATAATAGAGAAGAAAGAATCAAAAAAATTTATAAAAAAGTAGTTAGGAAAGAAAAAATTGTTAAAATTGGGTATTAGAATATGCAAGGTGGTAGGAGACCAGAAAAGTGGCAGGAATTAAACAAAACAATTGAAAATGAAGAGCTTGAGGTATTAGCAGTAGTTCGAACACATCTAAGAGAAGAAGAAGAACCTGTTTTGAAAGATTTGGTATGGCAGGGTATAAACAGAAAAGAGAAAAAAAGGGTGGTGATATAGGTGTTATATCAAAAAAAATATTTAAATACTGTTAAATGCCAAGAACATTTGTGGTTTAAAATAAGGTTGAGAAGACAATAATGGATGGTGGCTATAGTTTATATAGCTATTGGAGATAGTCAGACTATAATGGAGTGGAACAATAGCATATATAAATGCTTAGTTAAGGATATACAGAGTTTTAAAGAAAAGGGAAAGAGAATAATGGTTATAGGAGATATAAATGGGCATATTAAAGAAATTGATGATGTAGATAATAAGAATGAACAGCTTTTGAAGAAATTTTGTCAGAGACTAAATTTGAGCATTGGAAACTTATCAAATATTTATGAGGGACAATACACGGTCTAGAAATAATATATCCCACACAATAGATTATGTATTCATAGAGAAAGAGGGAATGAATAAAGTAGGGAAAATTAAGATGTTTGATAATGAAGAGAGAGTATGTAATAGTGATCATAATTTCTTTGTAATTGAAATGGTTAGTAATGTGATGGAAAATAGACATAAAAGTAGAAACAATAGTGAAAGATGTGGATGGAGAGTGAATGATAAGAATAAGTTAGAAGAGTATAAAATACAAGTTGAAGAAACCATGGAAGAGTTGGTTGAAAATGAATATGAGGACTAGTGTGATGAAATAGAAAAAGTGGTAAATAGGGTTTTAGGTGAGAATATTCAGAAGAATAAAAATAATAGAAAAATGAGAGTTAGTAAAAGTGTAAAAGAGAGGAAAAAAGCATGCAGAGAATATAAGTGTGCTATTAAGAACAAAGAAAGTGAAAAAGATATTAATGCTAAATGGGAAAACTACTTAGAAAAGAAGAAGTTAGCTAAAATAAATAATTATAGAGAGAAAATGAAACTAAATAATAAATTATTGGATGATATTAATAAAAGTGGAAGAGTTGGGAGTAAAAAATTTTGGAATAACATTAAAAGGAGAAATTTAGAGGGGAGAGAGATAGTATTACTGGATGAGAAGGGAATAGAGTGTAGCTCTAGAGAAGAATTAGAGAGAATATTGAATAGTTATGTAATGGATATAGAAAAGATGTTATATGTGAAGGACAGAGGGATAGAAAATATGAAAGCATATAGTAATGGGAATATTAGATTTACAGAAAAGGAACTGAATGAGGCAGGGAAGAAATTGAGAAGTGGTAAGACAAGATGGTTAGATGGATGGGCAGCAGAGATGGCAATGAATTTAGGGCATAGGGCAAAAGTAAAGTTACTATTATGTTTTAATAAGATGGCACAGAAGAGAGTTTTTTCCGGTAGTTGGAGTAATATGAGAGTAAGATTATTATTTAAAGGAAAAGGTAAGGATCATAGAAAGTTAAATAATTATAGACCGATAGTGGTAACATCAGTTTTATATAAAGTTTTTTCATGCATGGTGGTTGGAAGAGTTGCAAAATGGAAGAAAATGTGTAGTGGGGGAAATGCAAGGAGGTTTTAGTCAGATAAGCATATAGGAGATAGTTTATTTGTAGTTACACAACTTATGGATATGAGTAGGAATTCAGGTAGATAGTTATATATGCATTTTATAGATATAGCGAAGGCATATAATAGAATGAATAGAAATAGATTATGGATAAGTTTAGCAAATCTGGCAATGGATGAAGCTTTAGTGGGTGTTATTAATAAATTATATGAAAATAATTACTATACATATCAATTAGGGGATATAGAATCAGTTAAAGTTAAAAATAGGGTGGAACTGAGGCAAGGATGCTCTATGTCACCTATTTTGTTTGTATTATATTTGAGTGAAATGGAGAGAGCAATAGAAAGACTAGGAAGAGAGATAGAGATACCATTAATAGGTGGCAAGAGAGGATATACATTGTCGATTTTTTTTTTGCAGATGATATCTTTTTGTGTGCAGAAAGAAGAGAAGATATGGAAGTTATGCTGAGGACATGCACAAGGGTGGGTAAAGATATGGGGATTAAATTTAGTGAAGAAAAATCAAATATAATGATGGTGAATACTGGGGAAAGAGAAGACAAAGATTTCTTATTGGGGGATATAAGTGTGGTGAATAGATATAGTTATTTAGGAATCATCTTCAGTAATAAAAAAATTGCTTGTATGAATGGGAGAAAAAATTGATAAATGAAGCAAAGAAAAAAAGGGATTGATAAAGAAATTAACAGTGTTTTCATATAATAAATATGATGTGGCTAGAATTGTATGGGAGTGGCAGTAGCAGGGTTAACATATAGCAATGATGTGTTATGTGTTAGTAAGTAGTATTAGATTACTTAGAAAAAGTATAAAGGGAAGTAGAAAGACATGCATTAGATGTAGAGGTGTGGACAGCAAAGGAGGCAATTCAATGAGAAATGGGATGGTCAAGTTTTTATATGAGGGATGCAAAAAGCAAATTGAAAATGTTCAGTAAATTGCAGTTTATGGATAATAAAAGAATAGCCAAAATAGTATTTAATTGGGTTACAAGTAAAGGGCAGACAACAAGATGGGTGAGAAAGGTAATGTGATATGCAGAAGATTTAGATAAAGAATTTATGTCAGTATACTTGTACAAAAGGTGGGATGATTGTGTTAGGAAGATTGTTGAGTGCTATAGTGGTAAGGAGTGGGATAGAAGAATAGATGCATTAATAAAGAATAGGGAGCTGGAGAGATGGAGAACTAGTATGGAGAGTAAAACGAGTTCAAATATATATAGAAGTAAAAGGAACATTGGGTGTAAGTTAATTTATGATAATAGTAAGGAAAGTAGTTTATTGTTTAAGGCTTGAACAGGATCTTTAGCAACAAGAAAATATACATGTAATTTTCCATGGGTGATTTAGTCTGCAAGTTGTGTAAGGAAGGCATAGAAAATATTAGGCATCTGTTACTGCAATGTAAATGCTTGGAAGCAGAAAGATTATGGAAGATTAAATATAAACAAAGTGATTATACAGAAAGTGAGTTATTGGATTTTATGCTAAGTTTGGGAAAAGATAAGGGGAATTTAGACATGAAGGTCTTGGAGTTGACAAAGATTATGTTGTGGAAATGGGATGGAGCAGATTATGGGAAAACTTAGTGTGTAAAATGGAACGGGAAGGTAAAGTGGCTAACAGGTTTCTCTGGGCATAACTGTTGAGAGATTCCTGATTCCATTTAAGGAGAAGTCACAGTGCATCACATCACATATGTGCAGGTTAAGAAAATTATTTTAATTGTTTATAACTAGTGCACTTAGAATTTCTTTTTTTTAAAACAATTATATAAAAAAAAGTCTTGAAAATTTGGGTTATGTTGTTTTAATTTTTGGTGACGATTAATAATAAAACAAATGTGCAAAAATTATCAGGAAAATATCAACCAAAAATAAATATAGTCCAAAATTACTTTTAATTATTCTAAATTGTTTTTATTCTTACTTTATTTTAAAAAGCCCTGTTTCTTCGACAATTTGTTATGCCATTTACGAATCTTTTAAAACAAGAATTCATATTTAGACATTTTAATTAATTATTTATTTATACATTTTATTTGAACTTCAGACTTTGGAAATAAATTTACTTAAATTTTTTGTTAACATGACCTCAGAAAATATCAAAAAATGAAAATACGAACAAGAAAGTAGAAGCTTTCAGAAAGAATGGGTAGAAAAATTTGCTTTTATTGACAATAATAGAAATTTTTATTTGTCAAGTTTCAATTACAAACTATAAAGTAAGCCATTTACATCAACATTATGAAGCAAGTCATCCCCACTTTTTAACTCACTAACCATACAATTCAAAATTATGAACAGAGAAACTTAAGTCATTGCAATCAGGTCTTCATAAACAACAAAGACTCTTGTCTTCTTTTCGTTGTAAAGATGACAGAGCCAATGAAGCTAGTTTTTGATAGCTTAGAATATTGCCTGTGCCAAAAGTCCATATGTAGAAGGAGAATTTATTAAAAGAAACTTGAAAAAAATGATTAAATTTTGAAACCAGATAATACAGGACTGAATAAATTAATTGCACAAGTTCACCTATGACATGTCATACAACAGAACATCTTATTAGTGAAATTAGTAAAAATGTTGAAAATAGTTTTATGGGTGATTTGAAAAATTGTACAGCATTCAGTTTAGTTCTCAATGAGACTATGACATTCAGGATGTTCCACAATTGGCTGTTTTTGTTCATTATATATCTACAGACCTAAATGTGAAGGAAGAAATGTTTTAGATCTAGCTTTTACTGAAACAACTCTTAATATTGATGTCAAAAATGTGCTGATGAGCTAATGAACAGGTTTGAATTGTCTCATAATAAACTTGTAAGTATTGCAACTGATGGAACCCCTGCAATGATAGGGGAAAACCTAGGTCTTATTGGTATTTTAAACAACAATTCTAAAATTCCACATTTTGTATCTCTTTACTGCATAATTCATTGTAAGCATCTCATAATGAAACACTTAAAATATGAAAAAAAGATTATTTTGCAGATTGTGAATTTAATTAGAACAAATGCAAAACACATCATCAATTTAAGAACTTTTTAGAAGAGTTAAATGACAAAACATAAATTGCCCAGTGATCTCTCCCTATAATTTTTTATAAGATGGCTGTCAACTTACAATGTTTTGAGCCATTATGTGAAACTCCTAAATCCTGTCATATTTTTAAAAGGAAAAGGAAAAAAATACTCGGAATAAAAAGTGAAACATGTCATTCTGACTTAATGTTCCTTACAGACATTATGGAATATTTGCAAACACTTAATTTGGTTTTACAAGGGAAGGGGGAAATGATGAGTGATTTGTCATAAATTGTATTTAATTTTAAAGTTATATTTTGGCTTTTTGTGCACAATCTTAAGTCCAGAATATTTAATCATTTTCCATGAGTAAAAACAAATATAATTAATATAAAGGAAGAAAAATTAGAGAAATATAAAGAAAAATTGGAAGGATTGTAAACGGATTTCAAATTTAGGTTTGAAGATTTGAAAAGTTTTAAATCTACATTTGCATATTTTGTGAACCCATTTATTTGAGATAATATTGAAGATGGATTTTTAATTTTTTTAAATAATATTTGTTGAAAATGTGGCTGGGGAATTGGAGTTATTAGAGATAAAAGAGGATCAGGCATTGCAAATGCATCACAAATCTAGTTCTCTAATTGAATTTTGGAAATTAGTGTCAGAATCAAAATATTCATACATAAAGAATGCTGCTTGCTGTCTAATTTTAATTTTTGGTACATTATATTAATGTGAATCATTGTACTCCACAATTAAATTCATGAATTCAAAATATTGTTCACAGTTGACCAATCAGCATCTCACAGAATTATTGTGAATAGCTTTAACAAATTATATATCAAATTTTAATGATTTGACCAAAGGTCTTTATTGAGTGTTATTCTTTTTATTAATGAATTTTTATTATATTTTACTTTTATTATTAAAATTTTGAAATAGGTAATTATTTTATATTTTATTTATTTCTGTTAATTATATTTTCTTATATATTTTAGACAGTACTTAAAACTTGTGTAGAATATATCATCATATTAATTAAGTTAATAAAATTTGACAATGTGTTTATTTTTGTTACTTAAATGATATGGTGTGGCTCTTTACAATATATGAAAAACCCAGCTTGCATGTTTGCCCATCCCCGCCTAGTATGTGAGAAATAACCCATTTGTCTGATTGCAGTCCAACAAGTTATAGAAGCAAAATGGAATTGAAGGCAACCAAATTTACCTTATATATTGCTGTTTCTTTAATATGATAATAAGAATCCAAACTATTTTTTATCAAGTCTTGAGACTAATTATGTACTTAAGTGAAATCTATTTTACCAACATATAAAATACAAACAAAAGAAATTAGATAGTAAGTAAAATATATTGAAATATTGTTTCAAAGATTAACTTTGCAGATTAATGAAGATTTATTTCTACTTACTGTCCAAAAAAAAATTATTTCATACTAAGGCATTTATTGATTTATTTTATAAAAAAAACATCTTTTTTTTTTAATTAACTGTCCAGATAATGAGAAAAAAATACTTTAAGAAAATAATAGCAAAACTCTGACTAGGTTTTAAATCTACTGAGGACAGAAACTAAGCAGATTTTCTTAGAATTCTATTACATGTTTCATAGAGGACTGGTTTTAGACTTCATTCTAATGGATTAACCATTGTTTTCTTTAATGATAAACGAAACTCCAGATTTTAAATCAACAAGATATTGTTAAAAAGAATTTTAATTGCAAATTAAAAATTAATGATTGGAAATATTTTATTTTTTATTACAACACATGCATGCTAAATTATAAATACATTTAACTTTTAATCATTTATATATTGTTAGAATAATACTAATCTATGGATTTACTGAATATATTATTGACAAAGAAAATATTATTGTGATATTATAACATTTAGTGTATTCATTTATCAATAAGCCTACATGTATATTTAGTATTATTCATTATTAAAATATAATAATCTTTATTAAATTAATAATTATTATATTTTTCTTTACCAGATATGCACTTCTGTGTTCTTATATATATATATATGAATTAAGTAATTAGTTTAGATATGCACTTCTGTGTTCTTATATATATATATATGAATTAAGTAATTAGTTTATTTTTGCAAATGTAATTGCTGGAGTTGTTAGTCTATGGAAATAATGTCTTTATTTGTAAATCAAAATTAGAATGATTTATTCGTATTGCAGATTACTTATCAGACCTTTTATTCGATTATTATTTCTAGTTAATAAATGTATTAATCATTATTTTGGATTAGTCAAGTGTAGTTATTTAATGCTAGAATAAATTAACTTTTAGACATGTATATTTTCTCTTGTTGACAATTGCATTGTTTAGGGTCTTTGCAATTCCAAAGCTAATTCAGGCAATAATGATGTGGGTATATATGAGGAAATATCCAGATATTCTATATAGATTTTTTTGGATGGCAGAAAAATAAATATTGCCTTTAAAGTTCATTTACTTCATTTTATAAGTTTATGATTAACTCATGATTCTAAATGGCCAAGAGTTTTGAGGATGATTAGCATCAATAGAATCATCTCAGCATTTTTTATATGTTTAGTACTGTAATTATGTTAGCACTAACTATGTGTCTGCAAATGAAATAGTGAATGCTTTAATATTATGCCCTGAATTGGCATTAGCTAGATAATGATTAGCCTCAGAATTTATAGTGTACGTTTTTTAAATCCATCTCAAAGGATGACTGTGTACTGTAAATGATTAATGCTAGTGATGCCATATTATAATTTATCATTATTAATTACATATATTTCTTCCAATGCTGATTTTTCTCATGTTCATTGACTGTAATATTTTGTGGATAATGATTTCCATTATCTTGCTTTATACATCATTCTATACTATTACAATTTATTAATATTTTTTTTCTCTTAAACTTTTTTAAATTTTTAAATGTGTATAGGTATTTATAAGAAATATATATTCTAATAATATTAATAACCCCATAAATAACACCTATTAAATATGTAGAATTGGAAATATATAATAATTATGGAAAAATAAAGTTTGAATGCTCATGTAATAATTCTTAAATCAGAATTGCTAGAATCATTTTAATAAATTTGAAAATAATGCTCCATCTCTTATCAATGCCAAACAACCATTCAATTAAAAAATGGTCCACTTTTATCTAACTTTTACACTGTTATATTAATAATAAATTATTTATTGATACTCAAAGAGGTGAAGCTTTATTTTATTTATAATCTTCTGATGGGTAGATTAATATTGATTCAAGTGAAAGTGTTATTTGCAACTTTGTTTATTTGTCCATAAATATTATATATATATATTCCAAGTTTTTCTTTTTATCAGTGTGTCTTTCAATTTCACTCAATCCTACTGCAATCTTAAGTCATTATATATATATATATATTAATTTATTAAATTCATCCTAATAATTTTTTTCCGCAGAATTTTTATTATTATTATGATTGGAATCAGTTTTTTATGGATACCAGTTATTCAGAATATGCAGGGAGGGCAGTTATTTCTTTACATTCAGGCTGTGAGTGCTTATCTATCACCACCTGTAGCTGCTATATATATCTTAGCAATATTGTGGAAAAGATGCAATGAACAAGTAATTATGTTTTGGGAATTATATGTATATAATATTAAAACTAAATATTTCTTAACTTATTAATCTACATTAGACTTCTCTGATTTTGATTTTAAAATAAATTACATTATAGCTTTTGTAGGGTAGCCTAAATATATGTATTTTGTAAATCACAAAATGTTTTTAAAATTTATGTTGTAAGTTACATATTTACTTGTAAATGTAGCTCATACTTTAAATCCATCAGATAAAAATATTGATGTATGTATTGAAATGTATAGATGTTCATAAATTATTAACTCTTTAAAAAGACATAGTAACTATATTGTTATAGGAATTATCTCAAAATCATATGAATTAAATAACACAATGGTTTCCAGCAAAGGACAATAACAGCAGTGATGTAGTGGCAATGACTGTATTATTGCTATAACAAAATCAGCAATTACAGCATAGAAAATTCTACTAACAAATCAGTCTCTTAAATAATAATGTCAACAATAAAATAGCTGAAGACTGAAAATTTTCTCACAATAAGTTATTGTTATAAATATCTGTGGATGGAATCACTTGGGCCGGATTAATTTTTGATATTTTTTGAAATCTCAAACAGCTTTAGAATGTGTTTTTTTTTTTTTAAATATTCAGCCTTTAGTCAATCAACTTAGCTAGCTTTACTAAATTGATATTTTTATTATCTGAGACTAACTAGTTTAAAAAGATGAATTACACTCTGAGAGACATGGAATTCATGGTTTACTTTGCCTTTTACATTTTTATGTGTAATCATTTTGCAGAAATGCTTATTATTTGACATTAATATTCTTACAATATTAACATAAAAAAATATGTTTTGAACAATCATATTTTTACTGCTATGATATTCTAGATTGGTAAAACATCAGAAAATTTTCATGGAATTTATTGTGTATAAAAGTTTTAAGATACATGTTTGATATAATCTCTCCCCTGTAATCATGTAATTGGACAGTTTAGTACACTGTGGAGACTACAAATTATTAAATATATTTTAATTGTATGTTATATCTCAACTTTAGGATGTACAGCTTTTATGTTGTTTTTTAACAAGATAGTTTATCATTAAATCAAAGATTAAAAGAATGAAATGTCCTTCTTACTAGATAATTCTATTTTATAACTTTTTCATTCCCCAGAAATCATGTGTCTGAATTTCTTTATGGAACTATGCAAAGAAAATTTATAACATCTTAGAATTAAAACAATAAATTAAAGATACATTAAAATTCTCATTGCATGACTTATGTATTAGTGTAGTTCACATGAAAATTTAATAAATTCTGATGTGATAATATGCTGGACTGTTTCCATAATTTATCATTAAATGTTGAATGTCTAGAAAATTTTAAACTTTATTTAAACTTTTCATATACAAACAATTATTAGTAACAACACACAAATAGACAACACAGGTTAGGAGATTATATAATGTTTCAAGTAGTAGTACTCTCCATTTTTAGCATAGGAGTCAAACTTACACCTTTAGATTCTTGAATATCACATTTTCAGGCAATGATCTAACCAACTGGGCTATTCAGTTGGTTACAGCATTGCCTTAAAATTTGATATTCAAGAATCTAAAGATGTAAGTTTAATTCCTATGCTAATATTGTCACTGGTCAGAACATCAATATATGAAAAAGAGTGGATAATAATTGAAACATTATATTATCTAATAATCTGTGTCATCTATTGTGTGTTATTACTAGCAATTGTTTGTATTTGAAAAGTTTAAATAAAGTTTAAAATTTTCTAGATATTCAACATTTAATGATAGATGATGGAAATAATTTAACATATTATCACATCTCTGGCATCACAAACCTTCAATCAAATATTTTAATAGATTCTGTTTTGCTAAAGTGCTAGACTGAATTGCAGTGATCTAATTCAATTAAAATAAAATAAAATTAAGCTGCATTATCATTTAATAAAATTATAAAGAGTTATATTCTGGAATTATGGATATATATATATACCCATTTACACACATACATGTGTATATCAATAAAAATATGGGTATATATATATATATACCCATTTACACACATACATGTGTATATCAATAAAAATAATAAATATAACAGTAATTAACTATTATACATAGTCTTTTAATCTGCAGAAGTACTTTTGGTTAATTCCTTAACCCTCCTCAATGGTGATTAAATTCAAAAAACAATGGAAGCAAATGTCATTAACTCAAATTCCATGATTCCCAAATTTTAATAATAGCAGCTTGTCTATTAATTATATTTATTTTATTTCTATTTATTAAAATTGCCTCGTTAATTTTTCTTTTATTATGGTTTCTCTCTTCACGAAGAATCTTAACATTTTCAATATCAAAAAAATTTATATGTCCTTTTATGATCCAAGAAAACTGAAGCAATCATTAAATCATATTATTTTTATTTTTCACAAGCTCCTTTAATCTTTTTTCAATACTGCACCTCGATTTAACTATATACAATAACATACATCTACAAAAAATTTGATACCCAACATTAATTTTCTGCTTGGCAGGTATGACAATTTTTAGAATTATTCACTAACTTATTAATGAAACATTAAATACATCCTTATATATATTCTTAAAAAATTTCACTTAAACATTTGAAATATATGGAATAGATATACACTTTTTATTATCAATCTTCAACTCCTTTAAAACATTATAACTCTTTTTAAATCAACATGAGTATTATTAATCTGTTCAATCTTATAACAACTTCAAGCAATTCCTTGGCAAATATCTCAATATTTTTTAATTTATCACATTTTTAATGACATAATTGTTCATTATGAGGCAAAAAAGATCTAAAACTTGCCATCTTATGCATAATTGGTACTTTTGATTTAGAATTTTCCCTTTTTTGCAATGGTTTGATTATTAATTTAATGACTGCTTTATTTTCTTGGATCATAAAAGGACATATAAATTTGTTTGATATTGAAAATGTTAAGATTCTTCATGATGAGAGAAACCATAATAAAAAAAAAAATTAAGGATGCAATTTTAATAAATAGAAATAAAGTGAATATAATTAATAGAGAAGCTGCTAACATTAAAATTCAGGATTCATGGGATTTGTTTTGACGATGTTTGCTTCTGTTATATTTTTTTAATTTAATGACAGTTGAGGAGGGTTAAGGAATTAACTGAAAGTACTTCTGTAGATTGAAAGACTGTATAATAGTTAATTATCATTATATTTATTATTTTTATTGTTATTATAATAGTTTTTAATTAACAGACATTTTATTAGTTATATATATATATATATTCTAACCTAATAAATAAATAGGAGCTTCCTAATTAAATCAAAATCCATCCGGAAGGCCTCAACCCTTTCTAACCTAATAAATTAAGAGATAAATCTCCTCAAACTTCCGTCTACACTTGGTATAGTCCGGGTAATAAACTTTACTCAATAAATAATAATAACTTGACATTAGGTTAGTTCTATAATAATTCAGCTACAGCGATATGCATTTCAGACAAAGATAGAATTTAAAAAAAATATTATCATTAATAAAATAAATTTAAAAAGAAAATTTAGAATAAACTAACATTTTTTCTCTATCCAAAACACATTCTCTGGGCTGTAAGTACATGCACTGTTCGACAATGATGATGATGATTTTTCATGTCATTGTTAATATTACTGACTAAAACAAAATATTCATTAATTTGCCAATATGATTTCAATATTTTTGGTTATTATACAATTAGATGTTTCAATCTCTTAAGCCATGCCACACTTGTAATATTGATCTGAATTTGATCAGTTATTAATTTAAGAGCACTTATAATAATGACACTAATCTCAGGGTTCTCTGTTATATTTAATAAAATTGCTCGGCAGTATTGTGTTGTCGCATATGACTGACATTCTGGTCGGCTGTAGGAAACATTTACCTTATTTAAACTCTAGGTGTCTTCATCCACATATCAACTATTATAATATTTAACGAGATGATCACCATATTCAATAACAACGCATAATTTTGAATAATAAAGCCTTTTAAATCCAGAATCTCAGTCGGAATGATGAAAAGACAAGGGTGCTTTTGTGTCCTTCCATTATCCATGACAACACAATAATTTAACTAAGATTTATTACTTAGACACTTCCTTAAATGTGTATTCAACAATGTGTAACCAAAACTAGTAGTTTGGGAATAAAGTGATTTTACACACATATAAAATAAAATAAAATGTCTTGGTCTGAAGTTTTCAATTCCATAAATAATTCTTATTAAAATATAATATAATGAAATGTTTTGATCTGCCTATAATTATCTACCTGGTGTTTTGGATTTAAGATTTCATAAATGATTTTGGACCCAAGAAAGTATTGCAAGTATTATGCCAATACACTTTTATTTAGCACATAAGAAAAATGACTCAAAACAACTTGTAACTAGACGATAATTTATTATTAACTTATAACAAAATTATAATTTTTTATTATGGTTTAACAAAAATATCTTTTATGATTAACATAATAAACAAACATATACAATTTATTCGATCCCATATGGATAAAACAAAATATAACTAATATTAATTCGTCTATACTTTTAGACTTGGATTCGAACTACTTCTTCATCTTTTTTTTTACAATATGCAAATTGAATATAACAAAATAAATATTATTATCGATACATCAACTCATCTGTTTAGTGTATCTTATATGAACGGTTACTTAAATTTATTGACTAATGATCTGTTTTAGAACAAAAATAATCTGATTCTAGGCAATGCGTACAAACGATTTTTATTATCATATCTTTAATTAAATGATAGTTTTTTATTTAGATAACTTATTATAGTTTATGAGTTACGTATCAGAAGTTACACTTATTATTTTAATGTTTACCTTAATAACAACTGAAGTTGTTGTACACACTGTTTTTCTCAGTATAAGTTATATTGTGAGTGCTACTTAATCATTAACCTGAATTAAACCTAGTATTTGAACCCTCTAGTGGCAAATGAAAATTTTTAATCATGCAATTTTAAAACTTACTCTCTCCATTGACTTACGTGTGGATTACCCGCACTATTCCGTCGCACAATTCAGACATTGATCATATATACTAGCACGCTATTTATACTATATGGAGCTTGAGGAATTAACCTCCAATATACCCGTTATCTTGCCATAACTTTCTAAACAAACACAATATTCAACACTTTCCGTGATGGAATTATCTCTATTTTCTCATGAGGAATATGGAATAACACCGCAGGGCTGTAGAGTTAACTACTATATTAAAATAGTTTGGTGGGTCCTTGCCTCTTAATTGGGCATAATAGGAGCACACACCAAATATAATCCTCTCCTGGGATTTTAACGAATGAAATACACTAAATACTATATAAAGTACTGATCGTCCTACTCTGAGAAGCTATCACTTGGGTTATAAACATACCCGAATACTAGATTTATCTATTCCCCTCATGGAAAATAAAGCTTTTGGGGAGATTATTTTCTATCCCACAAAATAGATACATTACAATTATTACTTAGGCGCATATTAAGCCTATACCGATGCTATATCGGGGCAAAACAAGCAAATACACTAATTACACTAAGTTTATGTTCCGGGGTATACTTAGATCAGCGTCTGATATCAATGGATATCACAGAATACAATAATAATTTTTACTTTTGCCAAAGAAATATTCAACAAATAATAGGAAGTATAGTATTTTGAACTAAACCAAGTGAATGCATTAATAAAGAATAATTAGGAATAAGTTCCTTAATTAACATAGTATAAATTTGTTTCAAACTTTAAATAAGTAATATTTTGTATAGCACTTCTCTTTAATTACTTCTGATAATTTTAACTAGATATTTTGCCTATTAAGTATCTAAATTCTTCTTCTTTTACGCATCTGACATCTAAATTGATACTCATAATTACATATCATAAGTAAACACATTTTATAAAAAAAAATAATATTTTTTTTTTCATGTCAAATATAAATTTAACCTAGAATAATTACATAAAAACATACCTTTATGATTATAAGGTCATTTAAATATTGTTTGAATATATAGCCTTTAACCTGCTGATATAAAAAAAATACACATAATTTTACAAATTAGTAAAAAAAATCATTACTTAACAAGTGCTTATAATATCACCAAAAAAAATGTTTTCCGTTGGGCACTTTATCCAGATGAAGAACTTGATCTATTCGTAGTTTACGAAGCAAATTTAAACAAGAAACACATTTTATTATTTCATTTATAAAAAGTTGCCTTCATTCTGGTGTACTTAATAGTAGGCAAAGAAAAACATAGCAGCGTGGATTTTAATTCTTCCTTGAATTAACTGCTATAATTATGGGATCCAAGAAAACAATACAGATTTTAATGTAGACGAATATTTTATTCTAAACGATAACACACACATATACAATTCTTTTCTTTTTACTATTGGCGATACGTATCATTTTTAGCTAGCTGGCTTATGAATAAAAGAATGCGCGAATTTTTCCAAAATATTATTTTTATTGACTGCAGCTGACTTACGTGGATATAAAGTTTATTGACTCCAATTCATGTATAATATAACATTTTATTTTATGGTTATAATTAGGTCACTAATGTTTATAGTTTTTATTCCTACTCTAGGAATTATAATTTTTCTTTAATAATGAATTCTCCGTAAATGCACACATACAAATTTTCCGATATTTGCCTTGAGAAAATTTATATTTCTTTTTAAAAAAATATGCAGGTGCATAAGTAAATATCATTTATTATTTATATTATTTCTGGATAATTTTCAGTGAATAAAACATATTTTAATGTGGGGAACTTGCATTATTTTCTAAAGCAGACAATTTCTGTTAGAAAGAGCGCGAAACTTTTTGGTTAACTTTCCTTGGCTTTTATAATATGTCTTTTAATTCTAGTTTTTCTTTTATACCATGAAAAGATTATTAAATAAGATAAAGTTAACAAATAATTAATTATTTCTTGGAAATTACTTATATTGCTTAGTTTAACTATAATGATATTTTCCGTGATCGCTGTAGTCAATACGGTGATCTCGAACTTTAGCATAAGATAGCACATTTTGAGTATAAAAAGCTTTAAAATAGGTAGAGCAATAGAAGCTTATGGATGTCCTATCAAAATATTTTAGCTAGACATGATATTGTTAAAATGTTACTTGAATTATATTTATTTCTGCAATAAAAAAATATAAAAATTTGTTACCGAATTTCAGCACTGCTTCCACTTGTAAAACTTATGTCAGACTCGATTTTCTACAAAGTTTCCCGGTCTTCTTTTAGCGACCTCTTACAGAAAAATAATTATTTAATTATACATAAACAAAGGAAAGGAAAAAAAAAAACTTATTACAGTCATATATTTTTGTATGATTTAAATGGATTACAGAGTAATTTGACAACTAATGAAAAATAATAAATATCTTTAACTAATAATGCTTATTAGTAATGTATAATTCTGTATACATTATTATCTAAATAATTTAAAAAAAATTATCAGAAGTTACTGTGCTTTATGATAAGACATTCATCCACTCTCCCCTCTACCCATCCAAAATCAATTACTATTTATGATAGGTGCTTTTATATTATATTAAATTGCTCTTATGGTTAATATATTTTAACTAAATTATTTATGCTCTTCTTCAAAATGACATGGGATTACCAAATTTATTAGTTATTTGCTTAAAACACATTATAGTGAGTAAATAGCATACTTTATTAATCACTTAATATTATTATTATTTTACTTTTTATTTCCTAGAAAAGGATTGCATTGTTTTCCTGTGGAAACAATGCTAAATAAACCAAGTGTCAATAACACTAGGTTACAATATATATATATATATATATATATATGTAACCTTCTGTAATAACACTAGGTTACAATATATATATATATATATATATATATATAATCCTTCTAAATTCTTTTCTTCCTCCTCTGTTTTTGCTGTCTTCATATATAATATTGAATTTCAAAAATCTCACACACTTCACTTTTTAGCAAAAAAACTTTTATTATTGATTACAGTTTTGACTGTACCATATAAACAATAGAAAATAACAGATTATGTACATAATAATAGAGATAATTTTACCTTTGATATTGCCAGGGAACCATCAATTATTAATTGATAGTCCTGAGGCCAAATTAAGATTTCTCTGTTAGCCTACATAATGGGTTTTTATCTCTGTTTGCAAGGATATCATCTCATTGTTTATAACATTAAAATCCAAGAAATATTTAACATATATACATTAGGTACCATTTGTAATGGTAGGGGTAAAATATGAGGAGATGGGAAAACATATGGCAAACGTATTCATCACAAATAACATAGTCAGTGAACAAATTTAAAAGCATAAATACAAAAAGAATAAATGTAAAAGAGCATGACTCAACATGGAACAAAAGTATATGTTGTTATAACAATTATACTTATAAGCTAAATTATACTAATGATAAGTTATATCATCAGCATTATACAAGAATAATTAAATCATTCCTTATGACTGTATTTTTAAAAAATCAATAGTCAATGCCAAACTGAAAGCATGATGTACAACAATCATCTGGATGCACATATTTAAATGCTAATCTATTAATCATAATAAAAAATATAATTCTGTGATACTGATACATGGTAACTGTCATCAATGCTCAGGCTGTGGTACCATGAGTGTACAGGTCAACCATAAAGTAAATTTTCTCTAAAAAATAAAATGCAGTGAATGGATTTTAAAGGTGATCTTGACTTTACATTATCCAGAGAACTATCGATGTCTGGACACAAACATAACCCCATCTATAAATAAATTAATCATTATTGCTCTAGATCTAATTCCTCAAAAAACCCTAGTGACTGTGAACAAGAGAAAGTATAAATATATCTTTCACCTACATTAATTTAAATAGCTTTACTAGGATAATTTATAAATCCTTCAAAACACTACTATAATGAAATCAAATCACACACTGCCAATTCATATAATAGATAGCTGGAGGAATAAAGACCTTAATACTTATTATTTTAATAATTATTTAATAAATTAACTAATGCATTAATTAAGAAAATTGAGTAAAGATATATAATTCCAACTATCATATATCTTATCAAAAAAAAATTCATATAGCAAACCAAGTTGATTTTTATTATATTACATTAATTAATCTTTACTTTCTTGTTTATCTCCTTTACCCCTTTTAATAATTAAATATAAAGCAATAGTTCCCAAATAAGAGAGAAGAAAAATTTTTATTAGCTAAAAAAAATCTTTTTTTACCATTTTGGTGGGAAAATCAAATAAATAGAAAAACTCGTTTGAAAAAAAATAATAATTATTATTCATTATTACCAATCATTATTTATATTAAAATTTATTTGTAAATGTAGATATGGACTTACCATGGATTTTTTTTCCCTGTAAGCTTCAAATGTTGAGTTTAAATAATCCTTTCTTTTTTCTAAAAGTTCTTTTATTAACTCTTCCTTTTGTAAATTCAAATTTCCATTATGATAACTTCTCCACTAATATAGATTTCCATGGTAATGTATACTATTACATTTATCCACTTTTACAATAGGTTTTCAGATGATTTTGTCATGACCCAAATTTCTCTTCTTTTTTTCCAATATTCTACTTTGTAAATCAGGTTACCACAGAATAAGACAGATATGCTTTGGGATGTAAATAAGGTTTGCTACAAATTTCTGTAGGAATATTCTACATTTTCTTTTAGTGAACAGGCTATATGGTGAAGTTAGGAGATGCTCAGCTTTTAGCTAAAAATTAGCATCTGGTTTTTCTCAAATCCATTTTTAAAATCATTTTTTAAATTAGTAGTGAGATGAGTTTTACTTCAGATTGAAAAACTATAAAACTAATGTTTATTGTTTTTGCATCTGAACTCCTGCTGCTGATTACTCCCACAGTTTGATCAAGAAATAACTCCTACTGATTATTTAACAGCTGAATCCAGAAAATCTACTGCTACTGATTTGTTCAACAGTTTGACCAACAATGACTGTTCCTCATAAGACACTGAAGTAGACTGCTTTAAACTAATCCCTATATAATTTTTGGAACAATCCTGAATCCATCCAATCACATTTTATCTTATATATAATCATATTAAATCCTGACTAATTGAGTCTATTTTTACAAAATGTTATTTGGTTATTTCCCTTCTTTTTTTAATTAAAAAAATTCCAATCATAAGAAAAATTCCTTTGTAGTGTTTTTCTTATGTCAAAAAACAAGTTGATCTTTTAATTACACTTTGATTTGGACAATATTACTTTTTGTTTTAGAGTCATAAAGAGAAAAGAAAAAAACTTTAATTAATTAAAACAAAATTTCTTAATAAAAATATAAAACCTTATTTTTTTCTTTTCTTTTAAAAATCTGATAAAATTAAAATATTGTCTGTTTATCTCTCTTGTCACCTTTTAAAAGTTAAAATTAAAACCTTTAAATAAATTACTAAAGGAAAAAAAAAATTCTCTTAGTATTTTTTTTTTTCAAAATTAAAACTTAAATAAAATTACTAAAGAGAGAGAATGGAAAAAATTATTTATTTTATCTTATACTTTTCTCTCTCTTTTATAACTATTTCTTAAACAAATTATAAATATTCACATTATTATTTAAAAATCAATGTTTAGAATTTTTGTATTTTAATAAATAAAAAACCTTTAAATAAATCTATACTTACTATTATAAAAAAAATATATGAAAAAATTAAATCTATTTCCCTACTCTAACTTTACTAGTTTAATTTAAGAAGCTTGGAATATCTGACATGGCTAGAGTTGGCCACTGTCTATAATATTACAGTATATTGCAAAATAAATATATAATATATATAATAAACATAAATAGTCAATATTTTTCTAATTTTATTGTAAGGGTTTCATTCTATATTTTCATTCTATATTACAATTGTTATTAACATACTACATCAGTGCAAACATTTATTATTCCTTTTTATAGGGTGCATTCTGGGGATTAATAGCAGGAATTGTTCTTGGTATAACAAGAATGATTTTGGATTTCATATTTCGAGAACCTGCTTGTGGACAGATTGATACTCGACCCCTTATTATCAGCAAAGTTCATTTTTCATATTTTGCTATAATTTTGTATTGGTGTACTACATTAACAGCCATAATCATATCATTAATGACAAAGCCACCTTCAGAGAAAATGGTAAGTTATGGCTATCTTTATGTAATATTTATTTATAAAAACTTTTTATAAAATAAGATTTTAGCCTATTCTGATTTGTGATTATTACCAGTGAATAAAGACTTGGGACCATTGATAAAAAGGCTTCTTTTGAAATTAATCTTGTATTACCTCTAATCTTGTGAATTTTGCATTATCACAGTTTACTTCATTAACTTCATTGCTCTAATTCTTATAAGATAAATTTAAATAAGGTTTATGGAATTAAGTTGAGACTGAGAATAATGATATGGAAAGCTTTGTTTAAAAAGGATAGGTTATATTTAATAGAAGGGAGAAATAAAATACTTAGGCAAGTTAATTTTCAATAAATTTTATTATGCATTATTCTTAGGAAGGGAGGTGTTAAATATAAATATACTTATAAGAATAACAGTATAATAAAAAAAGGCAGAAATAGAAATGAAGGATATATTTATAGTTAGGGAAGGCAATATGATAGAAAGAAATATGAATAAACATAAAAATGATATTCCAAACAAGAGTCAAAGTATAAATTTAAAAATTAGTTTTAGAAATTCCACATGAATAGGAAAACAGTGTTGGAGATTTTTTTTGTGTTAGTAGTAGTATAGAGATATATTTGAGAAAAAAATAAAATATATTTGCAAAAATTACCTTCTATTCAAATGTGAGAAATGTTATGTAATGAGAGATATACAAGTTATTATTAAAGTGGGTTATTTTAGAAAAATTTTAAGAAATGCAAGATTTTTGAAATTAGATAGAAAAAAAACTTGTTGTTGGAATTGTATCTATGTAGCCATTAAAAATATAGGAAAATGCAAAGAAGGGAATTGATAATATGAAGAAATGTTTGTATAGAAGTATTAATTAATAATAGATGATAATAATAATGGAATAAAAAGTATGTGTGAGAGAAAATGATAATTGATATTCTAGCAAAGTGTTTAATGAAGAGTTTACATGATTTAGGTAGAATTTGAAGCACATACTTGTAGATAATGAGGAACTAGGGGAGATGAAAAGAATTCAAGTGCTTCATGAAGATACATAGGGTGTAATAATGAAGATTATTTTATGTTAATAGAATTAGGAATATTTAAAAGGTCAGATGCAGAATATTGTGGAAGAATTAATAAGTATAGATGGGAAATAAAAAGTGAATGCAAATTCAACACATTTAATGATGTCTTGAAAAGAATTATGAAGGTTGGTAAATTTAAAACTTCAATAAATGTTCAGAATGAAAAGATGATGAAAACATATGTTAAAAAGATTGAAATAAAAAAAATGCATATGGGAGATTATAAAGATGTTATTAAAAAACAAATGAGAAAGGTGGTGCAATGATTGGATGTAATAATTATCTTAAAAAAAGGAATTGGACTGGAATTAAGAAAATAACTTCAATAAAAAGTTTACCAAGGAAATTACAAATGTGGAAAGAAGGTTGAAAAATTTTTGGAGATCCCAAGAAATAATAAAAAAATGTGATTCTAATAAAAATCATGAGAAGATGATTAGAGTGATTAATTTAGAATTGGATTTTAAAAAAATGAAAAGAGAATTAAATGATACGGTAACTGATAGATAAGAGTTGGTTTAAAAGAAACTTTTAATAAAATTATACATGATAGTGAAATTTTAACTGAATGGAAGAGTGTGAGAATTAGATTTTTATGTAATGGAAAGGAAAAATATATTAGATTGGTAACTACATATAAACTAATAATTGCCATAATTTATAAAATATTAATTGTTGGATAAGATACGAATTTGAAAAAAAAGAAAAGAAAATTTGGGGGGAAGTTCAGAATGGATTTCACTCAGGGAGACAGACAGATAATCTATTTGTTATTACTTAATATGTTGAAATGCCTTACAAAGAAAATAAGTAATTATTTATTGCATTTTTAGATATGGAAAAAACATATGATATGGTCAATAGAAATATATTGTTGAACAATTTTGAAAAGTATGAGAATAGACTTGGAGATATTAAAAATAATTAAGGTTTTCCCCATAGATAATTTTAAAAAATCAATTGGAGAATGTAGAATCTATGAAAGTTAAATGTGAAATTGAATCAAAATAAAGATGTCAATTAAAACTTTTTTATTTATTTTGTTGTTTAAGAGAATTGGAGGCTGAAGTAGAAAGATTAGGAGTAAGATTTGAGATTCTTATACTAAGAATTAGGAGAATATATAATATAGTAGATCTTTTTTTCCTTAAGATATAGAATTTTTTGTAAATAATATAAAAGATAAGGAATTGTTATTAGAGAAATATGTAGAAGTAGGAAGAAATATGACAATTACATTTAGTGAGGAAAAATGTAAGAGAATAGTTCTTAATGCAAAAAATAAAACTGAAACATAGAAAATGGAAAGTATTTGTCTTGAATAAGTAGAGAAATGCAATGGGAAAAGAAATTATATAGTTATTTTGGAAATGACAAAATTAGACACTAAAAGCAAAATATAGAATGGGATTGATTAAAAATCATTCGTATTTTTCATATAAAAAATGTAATTTGGAAAAAGTGCTGATGGTACCTTCTTTAATGTTAAAAATGAGGTGCTTTTGTTTTAGTCAAAGGATTCAACCAATTTTTAGATGAAATTCAAAAATAATAATAATAATAAATATAATTGGATGAATTGTGAATAACAAATGAGGATTTCAATGGAAAATGAAGATGGATGTCTTTTTCAATGAGGAAAATTAAAAGCAAATTGAGAATTGATTAATAAAAGTAATATTTATTTGGATTATATGAAGAAGCTAATAAACATAATGGACTAGAAAAATATTGAAATATGCAAAGTTAATTGATGGAGATTTTATTTCTATGTATTTGAATCACAAATGGGATGTATGTGTAAAAAATATATTTATGAGGAAAGAAGATAAATAGATTAATTAAAGAAAATAAGTTTATTTATGAAAAATAAATATAAACAAAAGAAACAGAATAGAGTTATAATGATATAGATATAGAATAAGAAAAGATATATTCTAAAAAAAAAATTTTTTATATATTTTTTTTAATTACATGCACATAAAAAAAAATCCATTAATGTTTTGTTTATTTTCTATAACCTTTATCAAGACACATAATTTATTTGAAATATAAAATAAAACAAAAATATACAAATCAAAAAATGCCCCAAATATATATAAAATACACCAAATTGCAACACTAGAGTGTTCATTATAATTTAATGCAAGAGCGTGAGTTTTGTTTCTAACGAATGGGTGCAAAAGTGGATAAAAATTTGACAGCAGTAGTGATTTAATGGAAATGTGAGACAAAGATAGAATTAACTATGTATTTTTGAAATGTAACATGTTAAAAGAAGTTTAAGACAAATTGTATAAAGAATTGGGAGGAAAGGATAAAGAAACAGATTTTCTAGGTTTTATTATTAGAATTATTTTAGTCTTTTTGACAAAAATGAGGACTATGAAAAGAGGGTATTGGAATTAATGACAAAGATTTTATAAAATTAGATAGGGAAATAAAAAATAAATGTATGAGTATCCTGTAAAAATTATTTACAATTTATAGAATAAAAGGTATTAATAATGGGTAAAAATAAATGGGTTTTTGTACTATGTATTATTTCAAAGAGCAGGAGTATTTAACAGGGTTTCTGAACATATGGATTGTTTACAAGAACTTTTGATTTATTAATTTAAGAAGAATACATTTTACATCATATATTACAGTTAATAATATGCATCTTATGTTGCAGATATATATAAAAAAAATTACGCATGGGAATGTTGTATTGAAGCATAGTACATTACAAAAATCAAAAGAAATTATTTAATTCTTCAGCATACACAAAATGATAAACCAAGAGCAGCTCCTACTCTAGCACCATCTACTGTAAGCTTGAGTAATAAGAACTAACTAGATATTTTATTTCATTTAAATTCTTATCTTCAGATTTGTTTCTATTTTTTGCTTTTTATAAATGAGGCTTTAGAATTCAAAATTGAAAGCAAGCATCCAGCAACCACTTTTAACTATATTTTATGGAATTTAATCAGCCTACAGTTTTGGATTCAAGCCAATCTTCTTGAACAGTTATAGAGATCTGATTCCAGTTCAATATCTGTATACATATTTTAATATCTTCAATTATTTATTAACTTTAGACATTTTATTCTCCTGGCTAGGAATGTAAACAACAAATACACAATATGATAAACCAAGAGCATCTCCACTGTAGCTCCATCTATTAAAAGTTTGAGTAACCAGTGATATACAAGATAACTTTATTGAATTTAAATTATTATCCTCAGTCCCGATTTCTGACTTTTGCATTTATCATTATGACTTTGGAATTCAAGCGATGTGATCAATCATTGAACAACCATCTTTAACTGTTAAGCTAAAAATCTCAAATTCAAATCAACTTTGAAACCATATTAATCTGCTGTGTATTAAAGTTTCCAATAGTATAACTTATTCCTCTAGCTTATAATAGATAACAGGAGAGTGGGGAGCTGATCTTGGTTTATTATGGTGCACAAGCTGAAGAATTAAGTAGTTTGATGTTTTTAACTTTTCTAGCCAGGAAAATAAGTGCTTATAATTAACAAAGAGCTATGATTACTAAAATTTGTATAGTTAATGAATGAGTCATATCTATGTAATTGTTTATGCATATTGACTTAGGTTCAAAAATCTTAAGTTGATTTACATTTTAAAGTTTTTAATTTGAATAATAAAATGTAATTAAAAGTAGTGTTTATCTGCATTGCTTCCAATTTTTAATTCTGAAACTTCATTGATAATTAATTATAACTGCAACAATAGACAAACTTCATTTTCTAATATATAATTAAGAATTTCCCTTTTTTAGATTCTTGATATTTAATTAAGATCTCTTTCAATATATTCGTGTCACTTTCAAAATTTTATGTAATAATGAAGCAAATAATTAATGTTATGAAAATATGAAAAGGGCTCTCATCTGAATGTTATTTTGTATTTATTTAGCATAAGAATTTTTTTGACAACTTATCTGTTAGAAAAATATAATAAAGGAACCTGTTATGATTCAAGTAGGAGTTCTGCCACAGTATCCATAGATTTAATAATCATTAATTAAATAATTCATAGTTTGTGCTTGTCCACATCTACATAGGTCAGTGGCTGATAAAGTCCATTTATGAAGTAGATGACCACAGATTGTTCTGAATTTGTTTATGAGGTTCCAGTAACTTTTAGGAAAATCAAATTATGCTAGCTTTATTACTGAATGTGGAAAAAAATTGTTTGGAATTTCATAAAAAGTTCATTTTCATGTCATAATTCTTTGATTGTAGATTTTTCAATAAACATCCAGAATGATCTTGATTTGGACTAAGGTGGTGCAACTATATCTTGAGTTATTAGCAAATTTAATTTTCTATGAGGCAATTTATCTTCTGATATCTGGTGGAAGTATATGTGAGCCAACAGGAAGTTATTGCAAAGCAATAAACTTGAGTTTACCATTAATTTTCTCATGGTAATATTTCAATGAATATTACGAAGTTTATTATGGACATTTTTTTTTAAATAGAGATATAGTATTCACCATTAAAATATATCAATGCTAAGAAGTTGTTTGTAAAGTACTTGTATATTAACTCCAAGTAGTGCTAGCCAACATTGCAATGAGGTTATTCATAGAAATTGTTTTAAATCTAACTTTAGAAAAATGAGGAAAATAAGTTAAGGTATGATTTAAAGTTATTCCTAAATAGCATAGGATAGGATTGTGTTTCAGTGTATTGTTGCAAAAGATTATACAACACTCAGATTACAAAATGCTTCCTTCTGTTCAGATAAATAATTGATCTTACTATCTTTGTTATATTAGAAATAAAAGTCCAGCTTTTAAAAAAGGCATTCAATCTTTTCATATCATTATTAAGAGACCAAATATTAAGAATCTATAATGAAAAGCGGTGATGCTTAATTATATTCGTAAAGGAAGTTGCACATTTCTGCAGCTATAATTAATTAATTCCATTGTTCACCAATCTTCTAGATTTATAATCTAAATTATATATATATGTGTGTGTGTGTGTGTGTGTGTGTGTAAATACAATTCATACAAGTGGAATTTAAGAAAGTTTTTGATTATGTAAATTATCACAACCTTGCAAATCAAATCATCTAGCCTTTTCTGAGAATCCTATAATTGCATGTTCCTCAGTCATTTATTTTAGGAATAGATTTACTGCTATAAAAACTCTTCCAAGGATATCTCCAGTTTCTTCCATTATCTCCTCTTATCCTAACTTGGATTTTACATTAACCCATTTGTGCAAAGATTGTTGATCTTATTTCATATTATGATTTGCCAAAGACTATATATATATATATTTATATATATATATATATATATATTATTATATATATATATATATATATATATATATATATATATATATATATATATATATATATATATATATATATATATATATATATATATATTAATACTAAAAAGAAAAAAGAGGATAGAATTGATAATTCCTCTTTTAATAGAGTAATTTTGCCTTACATTAGGGGGGTTACTGATAAAAATCAGTAGAAGACTATCTTGTTTTAATAGAAAGACCACTTTTTCTACTGGCAAAAAAATTGGTGATTTTTTGTATAAACCTAAAGACAGAATACTTTTGGAACACCAAGGAGTTTATGAAATTCCGTGTTTCCAGTGCTCAAGAGGCTATGTGGGTCAGTCTAATAGACTAATTAATGTAAGAATTAAGGAACATAAAAATGCTTTTCAACAAAAAATTAGCACATCAGTTTTTATTTCCCATTATTTAGAAACTGGTCACAAACCTAATTTTGACAATACAAAAATACTTGCTAATTTGGAAAGATATGATTTAAGAACCATGAGAGAGTCAATTAAAATATTAAAGAGATCTACTGCTTTAAATAGAACTGATGAAGCACAATGTATTCCAGCTATGTGGAAACCTCTCTTTTTATCCAATATTAACTTAAAATTAACAGGTAAAAATACTGAGGAAAATAAACATTTTGATAAGCCTCATATTGTGAATGCTGAACTGGAATCTCATTTCTCATCTTGCACACAGGCATGTTATTTGTTAAGATCTAATGGTTTTTCTTTCAAAAGTTAACCTTGAAAATGGCGGTTGCCATTCCGTCGAAATATCGGTGCTCAATGGAAAATAATACATGGTATATCCCAAAAAGTTATAATTTATCTACATCATATAACCGTGAAAACATTAAGTATAACATATATATATAAATTAGTAATCAATGTCTGTATTCCAATTATAATAAAATATATATAATTATTTAAAACAATACAATAATTAATACAGTAAAACAATATTTTAAAAAAAACAAATATATACCAATTTAATAGAAGTACTTTCAACTATCTATGTAGTCGTTGTCAACTAGATTCAAATTGTATTAGAAAAAACCGTTACAAATGTAAACAAAAAGTAATACATCAATTTTCCCACAATTCATTAATTTTTATATTGGCAGCCTGTCTGTTTATCAACTGTTGCTTTTCACTTTTTATTAACATAGCTTTTTTAATTTTGCATTTATTATTATTTCTTTCAATACACAAAATCTTAACTTTATTAAAATCAAAATCAAAACCATAATTACATGTTACATTATGATCAAAAAATACTGATGGTGATACATCATCATTTCTAACATTCTCTTGTCTTGATTTTTGCACTCGTTTATATAACAACAAATGCTCCTTTGATCTTTTCTCCAATGTACATCGAGATTCCCCAATATATGCCTTTCCACAAACACATAGCCATTTATATATTGCACAACTTTGATTTAAAATACTACACCTATTTTTTGAATTATTTATTAATCTATTTAAATTAGGAGTAGTATAAAATATATATATATATATAAATTTACACTGGATAATATATTGATTATAAAGAGAGAAATAAATAATATTCCATTAATTGAAATACATATATTTAAATTTTCACAATAGAATGATTTACTATTTTTTAAACAAATATTCAGCTTGATTGATTCTAATATAGATCGCTCCTTTATTTTCTCAGTAGTTTATTCCAAGTAATTTGGTAAATCATTAAATACATGTATAACAAAAACTATCATCAATTTTTAAAAGCAACACTTTATTAGTGCAGTCATATTAGCTATTTTCAACCTTACTGATTATATTTTTAAAATAAAATATCCTTGGTTTAGACTTCAACTTCTATCAAAATTTTATTCTCCAAAGTATTTTGAAGACAGGCATTATGTCTCAAAATGTTTTACATGAATTTTATTTACCTCAATCTTATCACCTTCAACAGTTCTCTTCCTGCATTGCCTTTTTTTCAATATCTGATTATTAGTTTTCTTTCTATCCAACTTATTCTAATCAACTTTCTCCAGAGTCACCTTTTTATATCTTTGAATTTTATTCTTGGTTAATTTCCCAAAGACCAAATCTCATGTCTATATGTTGATATATTCTAAGGAAAGGTTGTAACAAATTTTATATATATTTCTATATCAATATGTTTATTTAGAATTTTAAATAAAACTGTAAAAAAAAAAAAATGTCTAATTCACAATGATAAAATTTAATTCTATCTGGTGAAACATAAAAACAAAAATCATAAATTTGTATTTTCACCAGGTATTTTATTTAATGTAACCATAATAGATATTAATAAGTAGTAAATGCCTATCTTGCAGTCCTCTATATTGTTATTATGCAATTATTTAGTTTGGTCAATGAAAATCTTCTTTATCAGTTCAATGCTACATCATTGATCTTTTGTTCAATATTCAAACTGCTTATCATATGAAGTCAGCAAAGACTCTCTCTCCTGTGTAGTTGAAACTGAATTACTATAACAGAGGACCAAATTCTGATACTAATATGGCAGCTATAAGATGTAAAGATGTTACAATTAACATTTTTTCTCCTTTGCATACATAATATAATCTTGCTTCTGAAGTCTTGTGTAAATTTTTTTTAAATGTTTACAATGATCTGATTTCCAAAGAATTAAATCCATTAATGGACATTTCTAGCAAAATTCTTTTTTAGTAATCTCACTTTTGGATATTCTAATGCAAACTGTGTGGTGTTGGTGAGGAGACATTTTTATACATTACATGTTCTTGTAATTACTTTAATGTCACATTTATTATAAGGTTTACTTCTCCCAATAAGAATCTTGGCCAGTTTTATTCTTCTAGCTTTCTATAGAAATCTAAGAGCAGCTTTAATCCTTCAAAGAGTGATATGGCTAATAAGATGTAGTATTATTTTCCATTAAAAAAAAACACACATACTTCTAAATTCTATTATCACAAGTTTAAATTTTCTTATCTTTTTTTCATTAACAAAGAGTAAAGTCTTTGAAACTTTTTTAAAATCCATGGCCATTATTATAAGACTTGTGATTCACACTAAAAATAAAATAGAATAATAATTTTCATATTGTTTCATGCAAGAGTAAAAGAACAATAAAGTAGGACAAAGTGATACCTAAAATATCAAATAAGATGAGACAGTTTGACAATATCTTACATGATTGTACTTCCTAGATAGTAGCTAAATTTCTTCCTAGTGTTATTCATCTATGTGAAATAAATAAATTAATAAACAAAGTATATTTGATTCCATTAATAGTGTTCACTTGCTTCTGAAGAAAAGATTAGATTTACTTCAGTTCAACAATAACTAGCTAAGTAATGCTTTCAACCTAGAAGGTCTTATTCATAGTTCAAACTTATTAGCCAAAGTTTGAATACTATGAATATGACCTTCTAGATTGAAAGCATTGTTCAACTAGTTATTATTAAACTGAAATAAATTTAACCTTTTCTTCAGAAGTGAATGAATGATATTAATAGAATTACATAGTCAAAGAAAAGAAGTAAATCTTTATAGAGTTACAAAATGTATTTAAACAATAAATAGTCATTCTAGCAAAGATTCTTTCTAAACTTAGTTTGCAGAAGCTATCTGTTGTATTTCATCAATGATATTTATTTGATAGGAAGACAACGTGAAAACTATTGATAATCATGTTTGCAGCTAATTAATTTATTGCAATCTTATGTAAACATGCAGTCATTATGTTTTAATAGTTAATCCGTATATGTAAATTTCTAATTATTAATTGTAAACTTACATAAACTTATTTTAATGTGAATATATTGTGTGTATAAATTTTTATCCATATTTAAAATATATTTTTTTATGATAAAGAAAAAATATAACCAAATGAAAATTAAATTTCAATTACTATTCATGATGTTTTTAATATCTTTAGTGAAATCTAAAATTTTTAAATTCTTTAAAAATATGTATTCTTAAAATCAGTTTTAAGTAATTTGTTTTATTTTTACTGTTACTTTAATTGCAGTTGATTCATACAACTTTCTGGACAAGATATGATTCAGAAGTCATTAATGAAGATGTTGATATGACTAATGTAAAGAATGAAAACAAAGAAGGATATATTCCAAATGGAAATATCACTGAACAAGCAACATCAGTACAACAAGGTAGTAAAGTTTTATATCATTTTGTAAATATATAACCATGCCCCCCTCCCAGAAATATATACTTATAATTTGTAAACTTTTATTATTAGAAAAAAATTAAGATGATTTTTAGCTTTTTACAATTGCCAGATTATAATCTTTGCAAGAGTCATAATAAGTTATAATTTAACTAAATAACATTTTTAAATTTAATTTTGGAATACATACACAGTAAAAGGAATGAAATAAACATTATACAATAAAGGTCTTAAATTAATGCTGAACAACAGTAAACTGAGTGGGTTTTTATCTATTTTGGTATAGTAGCTCTATTCAATTCAATTAATCTTTATAAAAAAATTACATTAAATAATAATTTGATGAAGAAAAGCAGAAATCACTGAAGAAGAAAGCATAACTATTGGCTACAATAAATTATTGCTTGTTTCAGAAATACATTTAAGAAAAAAACAAATATTTTAAAAAATTTTATATTGTTCATAAAATAAATTTATGCAATGTACAGAAAGTATTCTTCAATCTACTTTAGAGGTATCTAAATATAAGCTTGAATAATCATTGTTTGCCAGATTGGTTTCTGATTTTTACCTTCATTAATGAAGACTAGGACTCAAAGGTGGAACTTTTACATTCAGCAGCTACCTTTTACTCCTTTATACTATTAGAAATAATACCCTGTTATTTTAAAAAAATATAATTTATTTGAATAGTTATTTAGATCAGAAAATATTGATTATTAAAGCTTACAGTAGATGACTCTAAAATAGGATATAGAGTATATTATTATACAGAAAGTATTTATATATATAAGATTTGAAATACAAGCATTTTTATACCTAGAACTTAATTGTAAATATAGGGGATTTGAAGTCAGACTTTCAAGAAAACTTCAACTATTCACACTATCTCATATTATTGATGCACATGGCCACACACATGTAGAAAAGATAAATAATTGCCAATATACATATTTCATGCAAAAACAGCAATAATCAGTTGATCCAGATTATCATCTCACACACATATATATAACTAGTGCTCAGTTTATATTAGAATAGAAAATCTTTATACTTTAATGAACACGCTTCAATCTACTTTAACCTCCAATTCTTCAGCTATCCATACCATTGAAAATCTAATGACAGAATACCCAAATTCCATGCTGATGCCAATATTGTTATGCCCATGTTGACCTCAAGTCACTCAGACTCCTCATATATCCATTTAAATGCATAGAAGAGGAATGGGCAAAGTGCAGGCTTAATGTGTAAGATTTGAAATACAGGAATTCTTATACCTGGCACTTAATTATAAATATAAGGGATCTAAATTCAGACTTTCAAGCAACCTTCAACTATTCACACTATCTCATACTACTGATGCATATTGTACTGGTTGAAAATGCATGTCCATCCAACAAGATTTAGAATCTAAGCAAAAGTACCCCAAATCCAATGATGCCCGAGATACACAGGTCAGGAGCAATCATGAATTCTAACCTATTTGCCCATTCCCCAAATCTATAACACTATGGACAACACCTACAGTGATACTACATAAATTAATTATTTCCAGGCCTGGTGCTATATCATTTTGCATGAGAACTCAGCTGATGATGATGATGAGAGATTGGGTGAACCTAAGATATAAGTTAAAAACATACATAAATATAAATGTTATTAAGAAGATTCAAACAACTGGATTAAAGTTTAAAATATAAATATTTATTTTGACAAAAATTCAAGATGATAATCAACTTCATGCCTTTAAAACTTTGTTTCCATTACAAACATTTAACAAACTTGATACAATTATTTTTATTTTAACAAATATCAATTTAGTGCAGCAGTTACAATACTGAACATATGTTTAAAAATAGAATTTTATTCAATGTTACAAAACAGATTTATCTGGGTGGTTAGTGGACTTTTATATATTTAAAAAAGAAACAGATAATGATATGACAATAGAGTTTCACTGTTTATATGACTTCATACAATGCCCTCAGCATTTGATACATTGTGATCAAAATATACTTAAAAACATTTATTTATTAAACATTTTCGACATTTAACTAGAAAATATTGCAAAACTCTATCAATACGGAAATAGATTATTTCAATAAAGGGGAGGGCAGCTTTGTGAGAGGTTGGATCTAAAACTCCAACAAAAAATATTTAAAGAGAAAAACATTTCATTATAACACATCATTACGGTTTATTTTGCTAAACAGACTAGAAAAGAACTATAAAAAATTGCTGTGCTAGAATTATGTCAGCGAGAGAGGAAATGGCACATTCAGCCAAGACAAGGTCATTCTCCAATTTTTTAAAGGTGGTACACACCAGTTTCATGCTAGAGCGGTACCAAAAGTGGAAAGGGCAGTAGGAAGTTGCTATGGATTTGGTTTACAGTAAGTACATGCAGAGCTTCAGCTATACTAACCTGTTATGAACAAGAACACTAAAAAGAGATAAAAAGTTTTATAATAAGATTAGATTAGGTTATAGAGAATCGATACTAAGGAAATAATGAGAATATAAAATCATTGGATTTAAATACTAAAATAAAGCCTTAAATGGTATAACAAATATGTAATGGTATGTTAAAATAATGACCCATGTAAGATAAAGTCATTTATCAAAAGTTAAACTATAATTAATGAAGCATGCATTGTTCCCCCTTCTTGAATCAATATGTTGTTTAACATATAAAAAAATAAAATTCACCCACTTAAAAGTGTGAATAATAAAATAGATTTAAGTCACCAGCCTTTTTGGCAATGATGATCAATAAAGAAATTAATAAATTTAATGGACACCAATATCCACCCAGATTGCAAAGTATTTATACATTTTGTATAATTTTACAGTAAAATATATTTTTTTTAAAAAGCATATATTCATTTTACAAGAAAAACTTAATCTTACAAACTATTTATAAATAAATAACCAGAGCTCATTAATCCCCCCCCCCATTTTCTATTCCACAGTGAGATATAGAAGAAGTTCATAACACTGGTTTGATTAGCATTTACAAATAAAATTAAATGAAAAGTATAAAAATATCATTAAAAATAAATCATAACCGCACTAAATTATAAGGATAAAAAGAAGTGTGAGTTGAATAAAAAGTTTTATAATAAGATTAGATTAGGTTATAGAGAATCGATACTAAGGAAATAATTAGTTTAACATGCTCACCGATTAGCGAGTTAAAATGAGGTTTAACATAAAGAAAACATTCGTTTTATAAAGTTACAAGTTAGAATTAGGTAATACAATTATGTCTTTGGGCTGGTTACCTCAGGATTCTATGGAATACTGACGAATCTCTGCATGACGAAGAGTGGAGCTGAAGGCAGCGAGGCCCCTCAAAAATTAAACAGATGTGGAGTCAACTAGCAACTATTGACCCAAGTCTGACACAATAGATTTTTAGCCCTATTTATACAAACTTTGAGTTATTCAAAGAATGTTTTTAATTAAACTTCTTAACTCTTAATTAATCTTTAATTTACAGAAATATTTTTTATATAGTTATTGGAAATGCAATCACAAGATAACTGTCCAAAAATAAATTCAAATCAATTTCCAGATTGGAAATAGATTTGATAAAAATGTTAACAGCTAACTAAATCAATTAGCTTTGTTTTAAATTTTACTTTAATTTAAAAATTCCTTTTTAATCATGAAACAAAGTAATGTTCCCACACCTTTAATTATTCTTGCACAGTCAGCTATTGCATCTTCCATCTTGAATTTTTATGTAGTTTTATAATGAAAAATAATTACAAAATAAATAAGATATAATCAAAGAAAAAAATACACAATTATTTACAATATTTGTTTGCACTTTTATAAATATAAAAGCTCCATTAATATACGTATATATCTGAGTTGCATCTAGTGACATTAATATCAAAATAATTAAAGAATTTTTATTTAAAATTTATATTTGTAACTTTCATAGACGCTTCTCAGAAATATACGTATAGTTTATATACATATGACAAAAAAAAGAGCAGGATGAAACATGGGTTATGGTAGAAAAGTAAAAGTTGATCTTAAACTAACGTCGACTGTTTCAATATGGCCACGCACATGTAGAAAAGATAAATAATCACCAATATACATATTTCATGCTAAATCAGCACTAATCAGTTGGTCCAGATTATCATCTCCCATATATATATATATAACTAGTACTCAGTTTATATTAAGATAGAAAATCTTTATGCTTTAATGAACAGGCTTCAATCTACTTCAACCTCCAACTCTTCAGCTATCCATACCATTGAAAATCTAATGATAAAATACCCAAATTCCATGATGATGCCAATATTGTTGTTATGCCCATGTTGACCTCAAGACACTCTGACTCCTCATATATAGTACAGTATCCATTTAAATACATAGAAGAGGGATGGGCAGAGTGCAGGCTTAATGTGTAAGATTTGAAATATAGGCATTCTTATACCTGGAACTTAATTGTAAATATAAGGGATTTGAGTTCAGACTTTCAAGCAACCTTCAACTATTCACACTATCTCATACTACTTGTGCACATGGCCACACACATGTAGAGAAGATAAATAATCACCAATATACATATTTTGTGCTGAACTAGCACTCATCAGTTGGTCCTGATTATCATCTTCCATCCATTTATATAATCAGTGCTCAGTTTATATTAAGATAGCAAATATTTATACTTTAATGGACAGGCTTCAATCTACTCCAACCTCCAACTCTTCCCACCCATACCATTGAAAATATGATGACAGAATACCCAAATCCCATGCTGATACTGTCCTATACATAAGGGGTCAGAATGACTTGAGGTCAACATGGGCATAACAACAATATTGGCATCAGCATGGAATTTGGGTATTCTATCATCATATTTTCAATGGTATGGATGGCTGAAGAGTTGGAGATTGGAGTAGATTGAAGCCTGTCCATTAAAATATAAAGATTTGCTATCTTAATATAAACTAAGTACTGATTATATATATGTATGGGAGTTGATAATCTGTATGAACTGATGAGTGCTGGTTCAGCACGAAATACGTATATTGGTGATTATTTATCTTTTCTACATGTGTGTGGCCATGTGTATCAGTAATATAAGATAGTGTGACTAGTTGAAGGTTGCTTGAAAGTCAGAGTTCAAATCCCCTATATTTATATATATATATGTGTGTGTAAGCATTAAAACTATATATTATTGGAATACAGAAAAAATTATGGGTTTTAAATTATTTTATTGTATATGTATATATAATTATCATGATGATAAATATTACTATTAAGAGATAATAATTCTAATTTAATTCAAGTTAACATCAAATTATATTTAGACAACCAATTCAATTCTATAATCAGATTAGATTTAAAAAACAATACTAGAATAGATACATTGAAAGTTAATATCTATGAATAAGCAATAAAGTTTGATGTTGTAGATCTCTATGAAACAAAAAGAATTGTGAAATGAAAAAAAATAATTATTTTTTTAATTACATTAATATATAATTTTTATGTCTAATACTGTTATAATGACATAATAATTTAAATTATGGGTCACTTAATCTTAAGTATTGTACCGGTCGGTTTCGTCTGTTCATATAACAAGATCTAGCATCTAGGCAAAAGTACCTCGAATCCAATCCTGTGCAAGATACATAGGTCAGGAACATTCATGAACTCTGCCCTATTTGCCTATTTTCCAGATCTACCAACTTATGAGCAACAATTCCAATGATACTGATCTAATTTATCTCTACCCCGCCGGCATCACAAAGTCGTGACACAAAAAGACTCTTATTCGAACTTGGTTCATGTCTAGGATATTATAATTAGCGATTTTCAATCATCTAGTAAGTGAAACCTTGTTAGATTTCATCAAAATTATTTCTATTCAATGAATGAAACAATGACTTAGATATTTAGAAAGATATAAAATTTATTAAATCAACTTGGAGTATATATGATTGCAAACGTTATTGGTGTTACAATGTAAATAAAATGGGTGTTTATCTCCCTTGGACAACATTAACCTCTCTTACAATACTATATAATGAACATATTTAATCATCAATAACAAATAATTCATGGCTTTATTCTATTTCGGCTATTTATATGTCAATAATTTATCGATTGACTGGGATACATAAGATTTTTAATAATAGCGCTAGACTACGGTACCTAAAGTTATTTGAATCCACCAGTAATAAAAACAACAGCATTCATACCAATACGTAAGTTTATTAAGTTGGATGATAAGGGTAATTTTATTTAATTAATACTTGCATTTGCTATATAAGAACGTGTGTGTGGGAAGCTAATTTGGGAAATAATAATAATGGCAGAAGTGTCGTATCTGAAAGTGTGAATGTAATATATATTAAAAAATGGCAATCCATTTAGTATAATCATAACAGTACGGTTTAGGAGAATTAATAGGCTTTTAACAAGAACCAAATATGGGAGAGCGGTATGTGTATGAGGGCAATGGAACGATCTATTCTAAGATCTAAGAAGACGCTTCAATTCACCGTTAAAGAAATGCGACTCTCTGCAAACGTCGGCAGGGTCGGGTCATAAACAACTAAGAAGGCGCTTTATTGAATTGCCATAGGCTGGACTTTTGCCAGAGCGAACCCTATGCAACAATATCTCGCGCTGAAGAAATCCAAAGAGGTTTGCCAAACCTTGTCCTTGGCATTAGAAGTAAAAGTGAACGAAGCACAAAGATATATATATCACGAAAGGCCGGTATACACGTAACGCTTGCATTAATATAAATATATAGATATTTAGCTAAGGAATAAATAATTATCGCCTATCTTTATTAATAAAAACCCCTCGTACCGGTATGATTTGATTACTACGTGGATGTGGAAGAATTACAGTTAATGCTAATATAATATAGCTCATAGAACTAAACGATTCCCCCCCCCCCCTTTTATGTTACTTTGAATTACACATAAACTTCCCACAACGTATGACTAATATAAATCTTTGGTTTTGAATGCTTTAATAAATAGATAATTTTCATAGGATTAAATATATATAAAATTGGTGGCGGTTAGTGATTTCATGAAAGTAACATTAATTTAACTCATATAAATATATTTAAAGTTTTTAGAAGTGAGCGCTATTATTTAATTAATAAAAAAACACATTTCTAAGAAAACAGATTTTGCTTAGTTTTTTCGAAAATAACATTGTACAATAATTATCAACTTCTGATTTTATTTCCCCAGACTGGCAGGCTCCCGCTATACTAGGAATAACAAATTTGTTTTCAAAACTACTAGGTTAATTACCCTCTGAAAAGTAAGGAGGGTTTTCTTTTATTAAAAGAGATAGCGTAAGCATTTGCGATTCTGGGGGAAAATTATCGACATATAATTTAGTATCTGAAAGTATAAAACATAATAATAAGAATAAAATATTGCCGCATAGACGTGACATTAAGTACTAATAATTATTCAGGAGAGGTTTAATGTAGGAGAGATTACAGCTAAGTTATATAGAGAGAAGAAAGTACAATTGACAAAAGGTAAGAATTCATAAATTGATTCATAACTAATATTAAATTTTACAAATGAAAGCTTTACAAAATGTTTAAAGAAATAGATAGGTGAGAGTTAAAATTATTCACGCTAACTTTAAGAGTCTAGCAGCATTTGAAATTGTTACCTCTGTACAAACTTGGCTGTTCTTTTGATGATTTCGGATTCCCTCGGAGAACTAGATCTAGTTTGTTAAGCAGTTATTCAGGCAGGTAGTAATTTTATGATTTAACGAACAGGCATATCAGTATAGTCTATGAGTATCGGGATCCAGGGCACAGATTTCAGGGAAAGCCATCTCGAATGGCGAGAAAGGCGATTTAGATTTATTCAGTACACATTGAAAATAACCAACGCAAATTTTCTTGGTCTGCTATCATTGACTGTCTTACTTACTCTCCTAAAAATAATTTGTAATTATCCCATGCCTTGGTATTTTTGGAATCCCTTTCTGATTGGTCATTGCAATCTAATTTCCTAAAGAATTCGTATACAAGCTTTTACCCATTGTGATGGAAGATGCCATTGTTAGATAAGCATTCAAACTTTAATTAATTTTGATAAAAGAAAATGTTTGTAACAAAAATAAATCAATTAAGTTTAGTTTCTACTTTTGATTTTAGAGAAACTTTTAATTAAAGTTATGTTAGAATATTATACAAGATTACGCTTCTCACCTTTAACTAATTTTGACTAATTACAATCGCATCTTCCATATTGGATTTAAAAGAAAAGTATAGTTTAATGGCAAAAATAATTTAAAAACACAATTTTATAAAATTACCTATAACGAACTTTTCTACTAAATATTTGCTCGGTACTTTTGTCTCTACAATATCTAGAGATATCTGAGCTGCAATTAACAAACAATTACTATAACTTTTATAAAATAAATAAATACAGAAATTATAATATATTTTGATATTATAAGTCCGTGATAATTAATCCCCCATCCCCTATTGCGTATACGAATTTTCAGATGCTACATTTATTAATTTTATTTTGCATGTTTAAATTCAGATATTTCTGCCAATATCTTCGTTAATACATATGTTAGTTAATAATACTCAAACTAAAAGATACAAACAAATGTGTTAGTGAGTGGAATATATATGCAAGCATAGGGTTTGAATTTAGGTTGGTAGCGGAAGATTGGAAGTGGCTGTGAAGCGCAATCTGAATCTCAGATTCCGCTTCAGTATGCTTCTATTATTTTACTTTTTAAATATAAAATGTATAAACAAGATTGCAGCAACTATTGTGGAATATTATTATTAGCCATTACAGCAAAGATACTGTCGAGTATTTTTCTGAATAGGTTACTTTTGGTCATAGAAACTCAGTGCAGTTTTAGCGAATCAAGATGCAATATAATCTTTTAACTGCTCTTTTGTTTAAGGATCTCCCCTAATGATTTTATTAAATTTCAAATGATTTCTTAAATATACATGTTGGTAAATGAGAATTATTTTTAAAAATATTTTTTTCAGCTCAGCAACTTTAGAAAATTAGTAAATTGCATTTGCTTCAGTAATTGGATAGGTCTATCTATGAATGTTTGAAATGAGCTTATTTTTCACAAATTTATTCATACTATGCAGCTTCAATATATTGGCATGTGAGGAAGTTTTATTACTACAAATAAAAAATCTGAGACATTTGAAATAAAGACGTGTTAAACAATGATGTGTGCTTGCTCTAACATTGTTTTCAATTTTTATGATGGTGGTCTTTGAAACTATTTATTAGGCAGTTTAATGAAACAGGGATCAAGATACGATATAGATTCGATGGTAGAATTTATCTTCTTAGATTCTGGATTTGTAGTAGGTTAATGATTGTGCCATTTTTTCCAGTTCAAAAGATGATTTACAGAATGTTCTTAATGTGTTTCTTTTAACAACTTAAAATAAGGAAATAACTATTGCAACTAAGTTAGTTCTATATAAAACTGTCATTTACATAATCTATTTTATGGAAGTCATACTTGATACCCAATGTCTAATATAAAAACAATAGAGAAGTTTCATTTAAGGATGCTCATAAAAATTTAAAAATACAATGGAAGATTGTAAACTAATCAATATGTTGTTCAACTTGATGGATGTGATATTATAGAGTTTGCTATTATAAAACATATCTTCATTATGTTTGACATGTAAAATGAATGAACATTGCAAGATTTCCTAAAAAGGTATTTTATGGTTTTCATAGAAATCTCTGTTTAAGTTATAAAGATTATCTCAGATATTCTGAAGAAATGCAATGCTAATTGTTTTCATTGAGAAGATATGTCAATAAACAAAATACATTGAAGAGCTGCAATTGCATATGGTATTGAAATATTTCAAAAAGAAAGTCATCATCACAAAATATCAAGTAAACAAATAAATGGAGAGCGTATTTGTGTTTCCCTATTGTTTTGTATAGTCATTACAAAACTCATTTTTAGGTTGTTTTTTTTTTTACAGAGTTAAAAGAGCCATACTCATATATGTAGGTTCTGAAGATTTAATTCACTAGGTTTTCCCTAAATATTAAAATATAATAATAATAAAATTTTCAGTTAAAAGGAAACAAGATGTTTTTTACTTTTGCAATTTGTATATTTATAATTGTTAAGATTTGCACCAAAAACAGTTGTTATTTTATTAGATTTTTGTAGTAGCTTATCATTATTTTTAAATGATTCTCACTAAATTAATATTTGTTAATATTGTATTTTAGATTTACCAGATGAAATAGTACAACCATCACCTAACTTCTTCCGTCGCTTTGCAAACTGGTTTTGTGGCTTCGACACAGATTCTTCTGTGGTTGCACTCTCAACTGAATATGATTCACGGCTTGAAAAAATTTCTTCACTTAAACAAGATCCAAGAGCAAAGATATTTTTACAAATAAATCTTGCAATTGTAATAGGAATAACTATATTTATTTATGTTTATTTTGCACCTAACAAACCATATTTTCTTTAATAGTATCAGCAGAAGTAGTAAAAATATAATTAATATAAACATTCTATTTTTATAGAAATATCTGTATTAACACTCTAATTGATCAGAAAATTGTTTCCATGGCATTTTAGTAATATTATCGTATATAATTTTGGTATTAAAGGGCATATATTATCAGAAATTATAGTACCTAATTACTGTAAATACATCATAAGTTTTAATTTACATGGAAGTAAGATATAACTGGACATATGTCAATTGCAATAAAATTATATAGAACCAGGTTATATTTATTGGAATATGATTTGACCAAAAAAGGTTTTTGAAGTCATAGATTTTCTGCTAAAAATAAATTGAATTTTCTAATAAATTCTATAACCATCCAAAATTTTTTATCTAAAGATAATATTGCTCTTTCCATGGTGTGACTAAGAGATGAAATTGAAGAAAAAAAATATATAGTAATTTATATTATTCATTTTAATTGTCTTTTTATTGGTTTATGAAATGTAACAAACACAATTACCTTTGGGAAACATAGCTGCAGGCAATTTACAGCTAAATCCGTCCTATATTTAGATCACAGATAAATAGAAATCATCATAAAAGTGATGATTTTTAATTATCAAAATAACGATATATTGAATTGGGAATAAAAATTATTTCAACATATGTATAATCTTGCATAGTTATTAGAATATATTTATTTTTGATGTTAAAGAAACAGTTGCTACATATTGAAAAATAATAGTTCAAAGATTAAAGAAGTTTTCAATTTATAAATGAAAATAATTTTTCACTAATTGATAAAATTTTGGGAGTGAAAAAAAAACCAATCATTCAAACTAAAAATAAACTATCAATCTGTTTGAGTTTTAGGACATGATAAAATTGAAGATAAGCTAAGGATTTGTGTATCATTGTTAAGGAGCCAGTAAAACATCTATAAATTTTAAATGATTGTAGATTGATTGCACTTTAATTTATTAAAATGATTATAATTGTTTTTAATGATTTCTTGTTGACAATTCAGAATAAGGGTTTGGATGGAATATAGGATTAAAATTAAATTGCTTCAGTGTCTAATAGCATTTTAAATTTGAATGGAAGTGTGTGATTGCCTGACATGTATAGAATTTTTTTGTCCTCTCATTCCATATCTAACATTTATTCAATGATTAGTTTTTTTTCTATGTCTATCATTAAGTTTAAACTTGTTATTGGTGAAAGAAGTTTAGTAACAACAACAAATAAAATGACTGCAATTAATAAAAAAAATAGGATACTAAAATATATAGATATTGGAATCAGATCTATATAACTATTCAAGTAGGTTGACTTGATTCGAAACCTTAGGCAAATTTGTTTTCAGTTGAAATTTAACTGTTTGGTGGAATCTATTGCTTCCAGCTTTATATTAGAAAGCCTCATTGACAAAGCCAAAAACCAGAAACTAATTTGAGAATGGGGTTTAAATGCAATAAAGTATCCGATAATCACTGGTTACTCAAGTTTATAATACATGACCCTAAAATAGGAAACTGTTGTTATGTAAAAAATTTCATTTTGTGATGAATTAATGACTAGAGCTCATTAAAATGTATTTTAATGAAGCAATGCCAATCTGTAATTGATTTTTGATTGATACTAAGAATATTGAAAGAAGATGTAATTTTTATGAGGACTGTTGAAGAGACAACTTTACCCAGAAGTGCTTTTTGTAAATTAATTTATTATGAAAAGAGTGAAAAAAGAATCACACTCTTCAATTTGTATTAATTTATAATAAAGACTATCCTTGATGAAAGCTTTTCCTCATGTTGTGATCAGATTGAAAACCTGAACTCTATTTATTTATATAGAAAAAAGTAAACTTTTATTTTATTTATTTTAAAAAAATCAATTTTACATCATTAAAAGGCTTCCCAATATGGTGAGAGTTAGCTATATATGCCTATGCATTAATTCCTCTGTAAATCGGTGTCTTTCACAGAATTTTTTTTAGCTTTATTAATTAGAAACTGGATCTAAACTGCTAGCATATATTTTGATATTTAAAATACATCCTGTGACATATAACGCATTACGACCAATTAATATATTGTAGGCGATTATGCATTTTCTCATTACTACTAAACTATTTTCAACCCTGGATTATGAATCATTTCTTTAATATATTAAAGAATATAATGGTTTTATGATTATTAAGAACTCTGTCCTAAATATTTATTATTATTTTCCAGCTAGCATATTTATGGAGGTCAGCCTATTCTGACTCCAAGCACCAAACCTATGTGTTGATAGGAATTATGCTGGAAGGGGTGAGAAAAGCAATCTGGGATAATTCAGAAATGCTCAGTCACTGGCTAGCTTATTCAGGATGGATAATACTGAAACCATGGAAAATATATGGGTAGGTATGGCTGTAAGAATCAGGTTTATCAACTAACGAAATGACTATCACATGCATATATCTTTAACTAAATACACAATACATGAAATAATGGAAAGGGAAGATTTCAGTGCGCTCATATATTTAATAAAACACTCACATATATACATATATTTGCACAGACAACCAATGAAATACAAATAATAAAAATAATGTTTAATCCCTTCAAATACCATGTATGTTTTCTGGAGGTGGGAAAGCTTATTGAAATATAGTTATGTAAAGTCTAAATATCAAAGGAAAAATGTGTGTTTAACATATTTTGGAAAATAAATGTAAGTATTACCTGTCCCTGCAGAAGGTAGATTATGCAGATTTATGATGAGAGTGATCTCTTTTGGCACACTATGGAAATGGTTCAGCATGAATGTCTTATCATAATTGGTTTTTCAAATGTCCACTGGCTCGATTACTACTTAGGACATCGGCAGAGAAAAACGCAGATGGCCAATAGCTTCTTTTCAGATTTTGGTGATGGTTTAATCATGTAACAGCATCGTGGATATAAAGCCCAGCACATTTAAAGCTTTATCCCTAACTTATTCCTCTCTAGCTGGTGAATATATTTTCTTTGATTAAAACAAGTCTTCAAAATTTCTGAGGCAAGTAATCTATAATATAACAATATAGCAATTTGTCCCTTTAAATTAAAGTCCAAAACACAAAAACTAAAAATGTCTCCTGATATTTTTTTTCTATTTATATCATTTTTTTCTTTTCTAGGAAATTCTAATCTTATGAATCTTAGCTATTTTTCTGTATCTGGATTAATTTACGTGCGCTATGTAGACGATGTATTTATGGCAGCGCCAAAAAATGTAATTGTCAATATTCAAAATGAATTACAACTACAATCTAAATTGATCATAAACACCACTTGGGAGGACGAAGGGCAGAAGCTTAAATATTTGGATTTGCTGGTCCATAGAGAAAATAGAGATCTGCATTATAGTATGATAGTTAAACCCCTTGAGATCCGAGGCTTTACTCACCCGAAATCCATGTCACCTACTGCACATAAATTCGCAGGGCTCAATGCGTTTTTATTTAGAAATCAAAATTTATGTAAATTTGAAGCCGATAGAAAGACCAACATCGCAATTTATATAAATGATTTGCTTAGCGTAGGTTTCAGCTACAGATCAATTGCAAAGAAAATTAAGCAATTTCACAGTAAACTAATAGCTAACCACAAAAATAAGGATAAGCCTCAAATTACACTCCCTTATATTCCCAAAGTATCACAACAGATAATAAAGACTCTAACTGGGGAATTTAACATTGGTTTTCGTACTCCCCCTAATTCTAACAGACTCATTAATAATTCAAAGGATAGAACAGACCCATCTCAAACACCCCAGGTGATCTACAGCATGCCATGTCCACAGGCCGGATGCAAAGCCATATACTATGGGGAAACTAAGGCCACTGTTCACAACAGAGCTGCTCAACACTTGTATAACTATAGAAGAGCAAAAAAGAACAGCGATAACTTTTCAATATTTCTGGAACATGAAAAGCAGACTGGCCATGTGTTCGAACCAGGCAACCCCAGGATTGTATGCCCTGAAACCAACGACTGTAAAAGAAAGATCAAAGAGGCGTACTTCATTGTTTGCGACAACAATTCTATCAATAGACGCGACACGTGTTTTTCCATTTCAAAAAAATGGTCAAACTGATTTGCATTTACATTTGCATATTTGTTATTTAATAACACTACGTAAAGATTTATTACGTTCGTCGGCCATGAATATGAGGGCAAACCTCGAAAGCGCTTGGCCCATTTAATAGTTTTATGCGAAATTTGTTTTGTTTATTTGGAAGCTTCTTCGTCAGCGAGTAAATCGTTTTTAGGCTATTACGTTTTTAGGAGAAGTATATTAAATCGTTTTACAGATATGAATAATACTAAAGCAAAATTTATTCTACGTTTAGGAATATCTATTAAATTATTCCAACAGAGACTTGAATTATCAAAATGCAGAGATTTCTTTATTGTTCCGAATTGTTGTATTCTAAAGCTTAATAGATCTATACATAATCATAACAAAATTACGAAGCAACTCCAAACGCAGCTTCTCATCTTTATCATTAAAGGGTGCAAATGCGCACTGAAGAAAGAAAATAAAAGATGGAGAAGAATAACTGCAGGAGAAATCTTGCCGCCTTGGATTACAGAAAAAATTGAAATTTCTGAAAGAAAGTTCACAGTTAAGTTCGAACGCAAATTAAGGTTTTTAGCGGAAAAACAAAATATTAACATTCATACATTGAAAGAGAACTTTGTTAACAGAGCTACTGTTGCTCCTTCAGCAGAAATTAAAACAGTTTTCTCATTGGGTCCTAAATTTGTTGGAGGACAATGGAAACGCCCAAAACTGGAGTTAATTGCAGACGCAGAGTCTAGTCTTCTAAACAACCCTCAGAGAGACAACATTATTGCTAATATAGCTAAATCTATACGACATAAACAAATATATGCGAGATCTGACAATTGGAACAACAACATTGAAAAAACTAAACAATTTTTAAAAAACAACAACATTATATGTTTAAAAGAAGACAAGGGCAACAGATTTGTGCTCTTAGATTATAAAGATTATAAAGAAAAAATGACCACCGAAATCGTAAAGTTAAAATTCAATTTAGTTGAAAATTTTAACAACAAGCTGAATAGGGAGAAATTCATTTCCACAATTCTTAGAGCTCACAAAGATAAAGGCATATCGAGAGCAGAATATTATAGGATTTATCCTTCTGCTACCAGGCCACCTAGAATGTTTGCCAATTCTAAGCTACATAAACCACAAGAACCTTTAAGACTTATGTTGGATTTTGGAGGTGTGCACTATTTCGAAATGGCCAAGCTGGTAAATCAGTGGTTAGTTGACTGTGTGGGTTTTGGTGACTTCACCATCAAATCTTCATTTGAATTTGTTAGAAGAATCAAGGATATATTAATAGATCAGAATTTTGTAACTGCAGCCATGGACGTGACCGAATTATATGGATCGATTAATAGGAAATGGTCAATTGAAATCATCCACAAAGAATTAATAAATAAGCATTGCCCAAATGAGTGCATGAACTTCATTTTATCCTTCTTCAACTGGTTGGACAATAACATCTTTACAACTTTTGAGGGTCGTTGGTATGATATGAAAGAAGGTTGGCCTATGGGTCTCCCCCTAAGTGGAATAATATCCAGCATCTTCTTAAACTTTTTTGAAAAACATACCATTGTTAAACACACTGCTAACGTTGCTGGATTAATTTACGTGCGCTATGTAGACGATGTATTTATGGCAGCGCCAAAAAATGTAATTGTCAATATTCAAAATGAATTACAACTACAATCTAAATTGATCATAAACACCACTTGGGAGAACGAAGGGCAGAAGCTTAAATATTTGGATTTGCTGGTCCATAGAGAAAATAGAGATCTGCATTATAGTATGGTAGTTAAACCCCTTGAGATCCGAGGCAAATCCATGTCACCTACTGCACATAAATTCGCAGGGCTCAATGCGTTTTTATTTAGAAATCAAAATTTATGTAAATTTGAAGCCGATAGAAAGACCAACATCGCAATTTATATAAATGATTTGCTTAGCGTAGGTTTCAGCTACAGATCAATTGCAAAGAAAATTAAGCAATTTCACAGTAAACTAATAGCTAACCACAAAAATAAGGATAAGCCTCAAATTACACTCCCTTATATTCCCAAAGTATCACAACAGATAATAAAGACTCTAACTGGGGAATTTAACGTTGGTTTTCATACTCCCCCTAATTCTAACAGACTCATTAATAATTCAAAGGATAGAACAGACCCATCTCAAACACCCCAGGTGATCTACAGCATGTCATGTCCACAGGCCGGATGCAAAGCCATATACTATGGGGAAACTAAGGCCACTGTTCACAACAGAGCTGCTCAACACTTGTATAACTATAGAAGAGCAAAAAAGAACAGCGATAACTTTTCAATATTTCTGGAACATGAAAAGCAGACTGGCCATGTGTTCGAACCAGGCAACCCCAGGATTGTATGCCCTGAAACCAACGACTGTAAAAGAAAGATCAAAGAGGCGTACTTCATTGTTTGCGACAACAATTCTATCAATAGACGCGACACGTGTTTTTCCATTTCAAAAAAATGGTCAAACTGATTTGCATTTACATTTGCATATTTGTTATTTAATAACACTACGTAAAGATTTATTACGTTCGTCGGCCATGAATATGAGGGCAAACCTCGAAAGCGCTTGGCCCATTTAATAGTTTTATGCGAAATTTGTTTTGTTTATTTGGAAGCTTCTTCATCAGCGAGTAAATCATTTTTAGGCTATTACTATATTAAAGAATATAATGATTTTATGATTATTAAGAACTCTGACCTAAATATTTATTACTATTTTCCACCCAGCATTTTTATGAATTTCAGATTATTCTGACCTCAAGTGCCAAACCTCTGCATTGATAGGAATTATGCTGGAAGGGATGAAAAAAGCAATCAGGGATAATAAGTGCACAGTCACTGACTAATTCATTCAGGGTGGGAGGTATAAGACCCTGGGAAATATATGGGCAGCTATGGCAGTAAGAATCAGGTTAATCAACTAATGAAAGACTATCATGTGCATATATAATTAACTAAATAGCCAATACATGAACAAAATTAAAAAAAAAAAAATCTAAATATGCTCAAATATTCAAAAAAACATATATGAAATAACAGAAAGAAAAGATTTCAGTGTGCTCATATATTTAATAAAACACTCATACATATACATATATTTGTAAAGATAAGCAACAAAATACTAATAATAAAATAGATGTCTAATCCCTTCAAATATGTAAATTTTCTGAAGGTGGGAAGTCTCTATATATCAAAGGAAAATGCACCTTTAAAATATTTTGGAAAATAAACGTGTTACCTTGAGTTCTCTGGGGAAGATAGCTTATGCAGATTTATGATGAGAATGAATTCTTATGGCACACTATGGCCATGGAAATAGTTCAGCATGAATATCTTATCATAATTGGTTTTTCAAATCTCCATTGGTTTGATTACTATTTAGGACATTGGCAAGGAAAAGTGCAGAAGGCCAGCCATACCTTCTTTTTAGGTTCTGGCAATTGTTCACTCATGTAGCAGTTTTGTCTTATTTGTGAGACCGGAGGCTATAAAGCCCAGCACATTTAAAGCTTTATTCCAGCTTATTCATCTCTAGCTGGAAAATATATTTTCTTTGATAAAAATGAGTCTTCAAAATTTCCAAACCAAGTAATCTATAATATAACAGTATAGCAATTTGATACTTTAAAACTTAGTCCAAAACAAAAAAACTAAAAATGTCTCCTGATATTTTTTTTTTTCTATTTATATCATTTTTTTTCTTTTTTAGGAAGTTATAATATTACAAATCTTAGCTATTTTTCTGTATCCTAGCATGTGATATCCAAGATCCAGCTTCTCTTCAAAACAATATCAAAAATAAACCTTTTAAGCACCTTGTCCTTTTTGTTTAGCAAAAATTTTGTCGAACACTTTTTGAAAATAACTTAGAACAATGCCTTTGTTAAAAGCATTCGCAGATAACCATCTACTTAATTTCTCTTTTATTTCTATTTTATTAACATATTTCTTCATTTTCTTAAATTTTTATTTTTATCAAAATTAAAACATGGCATTTAGACATTAAAATAACCCATATATAATGCATGCTTTCTAAACGATTCCTCTCATTCGCCTTCTTATTCAACAACACACACACATCATTAATATAAAAGAGCCCCTCCCCCTTGAGCCTGTTTTAAATCTTTAATTATTTTAAAAAAATCAAATATATACAACATATAGTTATTATTAATATCTATACATATGCTTAAATATAAAATCCCTTTCTTGGGAACGGTTTAATCTTAGCCCTGTTACAATATTGTATATTTATATAAATGAGTAGGGAAATGTTTTTCTGAAGGTTTGTGATGATGGTGTTCTAGCTGTATTTTTATATTGGACTATTTCCATCATCTAATATGTGTGTTGAATGACTTTAAAAAAGTTTAATTTTAGTTAAATATTCCAAATGCATTCAACTGTTAGTAATATCACAGCAAACTTTTCTAAAGACATTCAACACACCTACTAGATGAGGGCAATGTTCTTTATAATTTTTTTCCCAGTACTAAATGAATCAATCAGTATTTGAAAGATGCTGTTTTTTTCATAAGTCGTAAAAATGTATTTAAATGCAAGAATCTCATTAATTATTAAACAAATGAATGCATAAAATAAAAAAGTTATTTTATACCACAAGATTAAAACTAAACTGAAGTCTTTACAAAATATCTTACTGATAATTCATGAAATATTTCTTTTCCTCTCTTAAATTATTTAATTATGCATTATTAATATTTTTTATACTGGTATCAAATATCCATTATGTATATTATATTAATAGATTTCTATAATAAAATTCATTGCATGACATCTTTCAACATCATTTTGACATCTATTATAGCAGGGGTCCCCAACCCTATGCCCGTGGGCACCATGGTGCCCGCAGATCATTTTATGTGTGCCTGCCGCTATCCGAACACAATTAAAAATTATTTATCTGATACAAATAAATTTAATTTTTAAAATTTCTTATAAATTATTATATTATATTGTAATCAAATTGTAGGGCATACTATACTTTTACAGGATAAAAATATAAATGTTAATTATATGTTAAAATTTTATTTTTGAAATAAATATTTTTTTGTACATTATGTGTATTATTAACAATATCCAACTATAAATTAATATTGAAAAAATAAATGGTGCCCGGCCCCTAACATTGAAAAAATAAATAGTGCCCGCCACCTGGCCGGTATTATAGAATGTGCTCTTAAGTGCAAAAAGGTTGGGGACCCCTGTATTATAGTATTATTTATAGCCATGACACCATCATAACTTATTGTTTTAGATGTTCTTAACCCTTTTTCAAAATGTGTTAAATTTATTACAAAACTCTTTTATTTTATAAACACATTTCTAATGCCTCTTTAAAAATGCTAGTCTTTTGATTTTAGTTATAAAATGGCACGATTAATATTAGACAACGAATTTCAGACTGTTTAAAAAATATTTGCCGATAATATTAATGAAAATACAGAATATGGTCAAATTTAGATTTATTTGATAAAATTTATTGCCATTTTCAATCATATTAATAAACTTGCTACAATAGACTTAAATAAAGTTATGTTTATTTTAGATTATTTTTTTTATATTGTTAGAATAATGACTTTAAATCCAAATAGAATCTGTATTTATGAATATAAGTATTAATTTGTGTTTTTGTAGGTTTGGATCTAATGTATGTAAATTTATTAAATTTAGTTTATCTCATTGGTTTTATCATGCCATTTTGAAAACAAATGTTTTGTTTATACCTTTTTGTTCCAAATAATTATGCAATACTTAGTGTAATGATGAATTGAAAAATATATATCAATATATAGTAAAATGATAGTTATTTATTATACATAATGTACTCTTTAAGCATCTATTTCACTACACACTCTTTAATCACATAAATAAAGATATGTGAAAATGGTAATTGATTTCCAAATGCATTTCTGGTTGATTCATGTCTCTTCAATTGGATCATATTATAACTTTTATGTGTCTTCATCATTAATTGTTTGTTATTAAGCAATATCAGCTTTCTACAATTTAATCTACAAATATGCCAAATTCCTTACAATAAAACACTATGTCATAGGGTTGAATAACAATATATTAATCTTCAATTAAGCCTAAAGTTTATGTCTTCGATTAAAAATGATATAATAATCTCTAGTCTTCTAAAAATTTAGTAATAGTCATTAATGTATTTATCTAAAGTGGATAGTATCAAATATGTGAATGCAAGAAATTTGGCAATAATAGATTAAATTATAGTAATTTAATAATTTATTCTATAATCAATCATGTGCTATATCTTGCATAAAATCCAAATTAAATAAATCTTTATTTCAAGCATTCTTTTTCAAATATTCATCAGTAATCTTTTTTTTTTCATATCATCTATTAATACGTCCTTTTTTTTCCATATTTCTCCTTTTTCTGCTAATAAAAAAAATTTTTTTTTATTATCGAAATCTTCCCCACCCATCTTTTTAATTTTTTTCTCAAAATTCATCTCTCTACACCTTTTTTTTTTCTAAGTGATCAAATTTCTGCTTCATTTTTAATAATGCATCAACTATTTATTTGCAATAGCACATCTTTGTCAGGTTTTTTTAAATTGACTTCTTTGTCATCATATAATATGAAAACATTTTTTTATGGAGAGAGTATAGCATGGTTATCTACATATAACTGTATGAACAGTTGCTGCGAAGTTTGTATGACACTTGAACATCCAATAATTATTATTGGAAAAAGAAAAAACTATTTTCCGCAGAAGTTAATAATTTTAAATAAAGGAAATTACTAATTGCTAAAGAAAAAGAAAGATTTGTTATTTGAACGTTTTTAATACTAAATATGTGCATGCATGTAATTAACTATTTTAAACACTAATCAAGAATGTATTCTTTATATATGTATATTTTTATATATGGGAGGGGGGGGGAAATAAGGGGAAAAATTTTTTTTTTTATTGGGATAATAATTTAAAAAAAAAAAAAAAAGGAGAAACAAAAGACAAAAACAGTGATAGACAGGAGGGAAATATAAGAACCCCAGTCGAGATCCACCAATACAAAGCTCCGAATAATACTTTGTACTCGAAGGTATCAGTATTTGTCGAATGCATATATTTTGATCAAATAGAAAAAACATATTAACCAAGCATCTATGCAAGTCTATAAACACTTAAATTTAATAGTTTTATAGGATCGAGCCTGAATATACTATAGTTTGTCGAAAATAAAATATTCTATCCCTATTTAACCCTAGGCAACACATTTGAATAGAATATTGATATTATGTATTAATGTAGATGATGCAAAATATATTGTAAATTATTGAAAATATGAAAAAAAAATTGTTAAAGAATGTTGGAATAGTAATAAATAAAAATAGAATTGTTTTGTAATATAGAAACAGAGGGGTGGGATTTTATATTAGATTATTCTACTATTAATAAATATATAAATGAAAATTAAAAATAAAAGATTATTTAATTATTTAAAATGATAATTGATATTATTTTTATAATTTATTTAGGAAAAAAATATAAAAGAAAAATTAAATAAATAAATAAATAAATGGAAATGATTTTAAAATTAAATATTAAATAAAATTATAAATTAATAAATATTGTTGGGATAGAATAATATTAAAATATTTTAAATATGAAATATTATTTTAAATAATCTTTATTGAAATATATTATATATTGGTAGTAATAAGTATATGGTGATTTATTTTATTAGATTTTGTTTTCGTGTAGTTGGTCATTGTATAGATCATTTTTCTTTTTAGAAATGAAGGGATTGATGTGTAATTTTATATAATAATTTATCTATTGATTATAATTTAAAATTCTTTATATTAATGTGAAGGATTGATTATGGATGGGAATAGGATTTTTATTAAATTTATTTTTATTGAGTGTTTAATAAATAGGTGGTATTATAATTAATATTTATTTTAATTAATTTGTTTAAATAAAATATATTTAAAAATAGTATAATATATTAAAATTTATTAAAATATTAATAAAATTTATAATATATATTGGTATATGGATTAATAAGTTGTATAATATAAAAAAAGATATAAATAATTAACACTGTCATAAATATTTTTATTTTGATTAGGCAATATCAAGAAAAACTTGATATGTTAAGAATTTGTATACTAAGTAGAAAAGTTATATCTTATAGATATTTTCTGAAATATTTGGGGTTTTTTAATGTGTAAGTTAACATATAAAAGTACTATAGATTTTTTGTTCTAGTTTTTAAGATGGCTAATATCTTTTATGGCTATTATTTTAAATAAATGAGAGAATAATAAATACTGAATATTTTGTTATTATGTTCATAATTGTTTTATGCATATCTATAAAAAAAAATTTTTTTTTTTTTTAAATGTCAAAGCGTTTACTGGGAAGCGAACCATTTAAATATATATATATATTGTTTTATAGAAGAAAAAAATTTTAAAAGTATTGTAGTTAATACATTCTATAATGGTATTTTGGAAGAAAATTACACAAAAAGAATTTGTAAAATTTAAATATTGTGATATTAATATTTACTGAGGCTGTAACCTCAAGAATATGCATGTAAAATGCAATAGTAGGGACCTCTACAGGTTTTAACCACAAGCTTACACTATGGAAGAAAAAAGGAGAACCCTTCCTTACTTCAACCTACTTTCTATTTAAATAGGTGAAGCTCAAGCGGTTAGATCTGCGAGTGTGAAGCTATTCAATACTTCACTTATTAAGTCCACATTTCTTATTACACATTAATACTCGTGAAATCTTTCGATTTACAATGAGTCAATGAAAAGATTTTATAGTTAGAAACCCATTACAGTAATTTAAAGTTGTAATTATAAATTTATTAAATGCACATTGATTACATAAGTAATATTTACTGAGGCTGTAACCTCGAGAATATGCATGTAAAATGTAATAGTAGGGACCTCTACAGGTGTTTAACCACAAGTTTATGCTATGGAAGAAATTTTTATAATATATATTGTCTTAGCTTAAAAGTATGCATGTCATAATTTGATATATATTTTAAAGAAGAATATTATGTGTTTTTCCTACTACTTCAGGTCCATTAGCTTATAAAGTCCAATTACATTTGACATTATCTTTGGTATCAATTACATTGTCAAAATTAACAAATCACAAAGCATATTGTACACATAATTTAAATATTTCTTGTCCTATACTATGTTGTGCAAGAAAATGTGTTCAATGTCAACATGTCCCCTTTCCCCATATATGTACCAATATGTACAGCTTTTCTGATACTTTTAGCTCAGACATCTTATATATTATTTATTTGAAATATTTATAATAATCATCCATTTTTGTATTAGTTCTAATAAATAATGAATTCTTATTTGCAATTAATTTCTTTATTTTCTGTTATGCTAATAGCATTGGTTGTGCAACAATTTTCTTCAAAATTGTAAATATATAAATGTATATCACATAATCATAACATACACATAGAATAAAATTGTCTGTATATATATAATATATGAAGAAAACTTATACAATTAAAACTGTTAGCATAAATATATATGTAAACAAAATTTGTGAAAAATAATAATAATAATAATGTGATCTATTCTGTTGCCAGAATAATTACTGCTTGTCTTGGTGAAATAGGCACCAAATGAAATATTGGGCCAATCTGCAAGTTTTTTTTTTTTTATCTTTTAACTAATTCATTTTAATTATTGGATTTTTGAGTGAAATAAAACAAATTGATTTTGTTACTTATATATTTATTTGTATAAATTTTTAATGTAAAATTCTCAAGGTGTTGCACATAAATGTAAAAATAAAATGGATTTTTATAAAAAATTGTGTTTCATTATATATACACTTATACACATGTATGTTTTATATGCTATTGTAAATGGTCAATATACTGTAAGATGATGTTTACTAAATACTTATTTGATAACTAATAATTAGTATAGCAAAAATGTATTATGAAGTCAATATCAGTTTTGTTTTATTATGTATAATTACATATTTGATAAGAAACATATATTTAAAAAATAAAAAAGATAAAAGTCTTATAAGTAATCTACTGCAAAGGCCTTTCCAACAGTCCTCTAAAAAAAGAGTGAAGAAAGCTTCACTCACAAGCTAATCATCTGCTGATGGTGAGGATTGTAGTGATTTTTCCTTCTTAGATTTATTTCTGTTTTCCTAACAATTAATTAGACATTAATTTACTATTGTTAGATGGGCTGATTACCTGAAAGAAAAACTATATACTTAATAGCAATCTGAAAATATTTTCTAAAATTCACTCAACTTAGATTTAAATTCTAGGTTGTATGCATATTTTGCAGAGTTTGCTCCCACTGTGCCAGGGACTTTCGTTATATATATATGTTAATGAGTAATGAATCTTAAAAAATAAAAGTATATGTGATTTTTTTTTGTTTTAAAAAGCTTTATTATTAAAAGTTAAAAAGTACAAAATTCGTGAAACCAAAAATTTTTAAAAAAAGCTTAAACAAAAACATTTACTTGAAAATATAAAAAAAATAATAAAAATATCATACATAACAGCCATTATAAAAATAAAAAATACATTTATATATTAAAAACCTCTTTTGGCATGATTTTATGCCCTTTTCAATCTATCACACAATAATAAGTTAACAAGTAAATAGATGTTCTAACAGCTAAGGACATTAAATCGTGCTGAAAAATTCTTTTAATGTATAATTATTAATATATATTCTATAAAAGCTGACATGTATTTTTATTATAATTTATATGAAAGAACTATATAATAGACTTCCTTTATTTCTATTTTTGATGAAAATATATAGTGCTACACAAAACATGCACACTCCTGCAAACCAAAATCTTATGATAATTACCAGTCTGAAAATTAATACTAATCATAAAATACTCACCATTCGTTCCAAAGTCTGTTTAGTTGACATGTTGTTATTCTAACAATATTCTTTCTGAAAGATTAACATCTTACTTAACTTTAATCGTCCATTTTATTTGATATTCAGCAGCATCCTTTTAATGAAAAGAATTGATATTGCATTTTTAAAGAATGTTTTAAGATAATTTTAATGTAAAAGAAGTCTGCTTCTCCTATGGTAACCATCTTAAGATTTATCATAAAACATTTTTATAGAAAGACCAATTTCATCAAAGATGGATTTAGATATGTTTTAAAAATACATTTCTTAATTTACAATTCAAGACTCCTTGATATTTATAAATTCGATTAGATAATCAAAATTCCTGCTACTATCTGATTACCAATATCTTATAAACAATAAGGAATCTGCATTAAAGACAATAGTAGATTAAGCCATAATAATTCTTCATCTTAACCCTAACTATGAAAAATATATGACTTTGATGTCATAATGATTTAGATACTAAATTTTCAGTCATCATAAATATTCCTTATTTAATAGCAGTATAAAAAACTTTGTAATTTAAAAAAAAAAATTAACATTACAAATTATGCATTTTTGTAATAAATATATTTTAAGTTGAGGAAAAGTTTTATATTCATAATTTAATATATAAAAAAAAACTTGAAGAAAAGTCGGTAGATGTGAACTAGTAATACCACTGGGAATAAGTTATTTTAATATTTTATTGTCATTTATGATATTAAACACATACCTTCAAAATAATGAAATTCAACGATCATGAAGTTTTCAAGAAAAAGTATCACCAATCTTTGAAAAAAGTCGTCAAGCATTGTTAGCTGAGAGGTCAGTGCAGCTGCCTTGCAAGCAAGCAGTTGGTTGCAGACAGTTGTTGTGGGTTCGCCTCTCAGCCGATGCTATGACATATGAAAAAAAAGTTGTTCTTTTTTCCTTAATAATTATTTGTTAATAAGATAGACTTGATGCTCAAGAGACAATGACTACTTCATAATTCTTTATGAAATGATTTATTTATAGAATTTTTTGAATACACCTGAAAAAAGTAATAATCTTAATGGTAGATATTTAGTCAACATAATGAGTTAGTTAATGATGACTAGAAAGCAAAATGATTGAAGTAAAACATGGTGATCACAATCTCAACATAAATCCTATAGAATAAACATCCTATTATGATGATTCTTTATATCTGATGAAAGGAATATGAGATTCCTTTGGCCCTTTTCCATCAAAAATTACAGAATGAAATAAGTACATTTAACTGAAAAGGAATTATATGAGAAATTATGTTGTGTTGTTGGTTGTCCATATATATATAGTGGTTGGAAATATGTAAATTTGTTCCAGTATGCAAATTATATGTTCCATTTCTTTGATAGTGGTATGCAAGAGTCTTTTCTATTAATTTGAATGTGGGTCTCCTGTAATTATCCATGCTTCTTTACATTTTTTTTCTATCATTCCTCTCTGTACATATTTAAATAAATGAAATGTTTAAAAATGGATATAAAATAACTCATTTACTTTAATAAAAAATCGTTCAATTCTCTATGTGAGTTTTTCATTCACTCTTAATATGTTCCTGAATTAAACTTTAATAAAACAAATACACTATATCAAAATATAAACCAAAGAGGTAAAGAATTATTTGTCTGAAGGTTTGTAATAATGGTATATTATAAGATGTGATATGTTGGACTATTTCCATCATTTATGAGTGAATGCTGAATGTATAGAAAATTTTAAACTTTATTTAAACTTTTCAAATACAAACAACTTGTTAGTAATAACACACAAATAGACAACACAGGTTAGTAATTACACAATGTTTCGAGTAGTATTAGTCTCCACTCTTCAGGTGTTGCTGGCCTATATACATAGTGACAATATTAGCTTAGAAGTTGAACTCGCACCTTTAGATTCTTGAATATTGAATTTAAGGCAAACGCTCTACCAACTGAGCTATTCTGTCAAAGGCAACATATAGTAGAAATTTGATATATTTATATATGAGGGTTGGTTCAAATCCTCCTGAGTCCTCCAATTTTTTTTCCCATTATTATTAATTTTATTATTTTTTTTCCTAAGAGCAAGATTAATTAGAGGCTTCCATACATTGTGTATTGCCACACTGGGTTGACTTATAGAATTATTTACCATTGTCATATGAGCAGCTTCCTTGAATTTTCTTCTATGCATTTTTTTCTCTTTATCCACTATCCTTGTATTTTCCCACTTAAGCATATGGTCATTAGTACATACATGATCTGCTATGTTAGATACATCTATTTTTTTCTCTTTTAACCATTAGTTTGTGTTTCTTCAATCGCTGTTCAACAGGGTGACAGGTTTCACCAATGTATTTTCTTCCACATTCACATGGTATTTCATAGATGCAGTTTTTGTTCTTCATCATTTCCAGTTTAGGCTTAGTAGAAGTAAGCATTCCTTGAAATGTGGTATAGCCTTGGAAAGCAGTTCTAATGTTATATTGTCTGCAGATTTTCTTTAATTTGTCCACCATTCCTGGTATGTATGGATACACTACCATACCAATAACTGTTTTCTCTTTTGGTGTCTGTTTTTGATGTCTATTGAAAGTTTTTCTGATGACTGCTGGTGGATAACCATTCCTCATAAGCATGTATTCTATGTGAATCTTTTCTTTCTCCAAATCACTGGTTTCTGAACAAACCTCCCTTGCTCTGTTCCACAGTGATAGTACAATTTCTTGTTTAGTGCTTCTTGTATGATTGGATGTATATGCCAAGTATTTGCTAGTGCGTGTTGGTTTGCTATACACTGTTGTTTTTACTTTGCCCTGAGGGAGTCTTGTCACAAGAACATCCAAGAATGCCAATTTTTGTTCTTGTTCTGATTCCATCGTGAATTTAATTGTAGGAGATATGTTGTTAAGGTGCAGCCAGAATGACTAATTTTACCTCGCCATGTGGCCATATCACAAATGTATCATCAACATATCGAAGCCACACTTTAGGTGGACATAGAGTAGTATTTATGGCCATGGTTTCAAGTTCTTCCATGTAAATGTTGCTGATCAAGGGTGACAGTGATGATCCCATGGCCATCCCTTGATTTTGTTGGAAGAATTCTGAGTTATATTGAAAGTATGTTGTTGTTACACAGAATGTTAATAATTATATGATGAAAATAATCTACAAACTAGAACAGCTCTACCTATTGATAGTATAATGGAATTATTAACATTCTGTGTAACAACAACATACTTTCAATATAACTCAGAATTCTTCCAACAAAATCAAGGGACAAGGGATGGCCATGGGATCATCACTGTCACCCTTGCTCAGCAACATTTACATGGAAGAACTTAAAACCACAGCCATAAGTACTACTCCATGTCCACCTAAAGTGTGGCTTTGAAATGTTGATGATACATTTGTGGTATGGTCACATGGAGAGGTAAAATTACAGTCATTCTGGATGCACATTAACAACATATCTCCTACAATTAAATTCACAATGGAATCAGAACAAGAACAAAAATTGGCATTCTTGGATGTTCTTGTGATAATACTCCCTCAGGGCAAAGTAAAAACAATGGTGTGTAGAAAACCAACACACACTGGTGTATAGGAAACCAACACCCACTGGCAAATACTTGGCATATACATCCAATCATACAAGAAGCACTAAACAAGGAATTGTACTATCACTATGGAACAGAGCTAGGGAGGTTTGTTCAGAAACCAGTGATTTGGAAAAAGAAAAGATTCACATAGAGCACATGCTTATGAGGAATGGTTATCCATCAGCAGTCATCAGAAAAACTTTCAATAGACAACAAAAGGAGACACCAAAAGAGAAAACAGTTATTGGTACAGTAGTGTATCCATACATACCAGGAATGGCAGACAAATTAAAGAAAATCTGCAGACAATATAACATTAGAACTGCTTTCCAAAGCCATACCACACTTCGAGGAATACTTACTTCTACTAAGCCTAAATTGGAAATGCTGAAGAACAAAAACTGCATCTATGAAATACCACATGAATGTGGAAGAAAATACATTGGTGAAACTTGTTGCCCTGTTGAACAGTGATTGAAGGAGCATAAACTAATGGTTAAAAGAGAAAAAATAGATGTATCTAACATGTTAGATTGTGTATGTACTAATGACCATATGCTTAAGTGGGAAAATACAAAGATATTGGATAAAGAGGAAAAAATGCATAGAAGAAAATTCAAGGAACTGCTCATATGACAATGGTAAATAATCCTATAAGTCAACCCAGTGTGGCAATACACAATGTATGGAAGCCTCTAATTAATCTTGCTCTTAGGAAAAAATAATAATAATGGGAAAAAAAATTGGAGGACTCAGGAGGATTTGAACCAACCCTCATGTATAAATATATCAATTTTCTACTATATGTTGCCTTTGACAGAATAGCTCATTTGGTAGAGAATTTGCCTTAAATTCAATATTCAAGAATCTAAAGGTGCAAGTTCAACTTCTAAGTGAATATTGTCACTGTGCATATAGTCCAGCAACACCTGAAGAAGAGTGGAGACTAATACTACTCGAAACATGTCATTACTAACCTGTGTTGTCTATTTGTGTTATTACTAACAAGTTGTTTGTATTTGAAAAGTTTAAATAAAGTTTAAAATATTACTAACAAGTTGTTTATATTTGAAAAGTTTAAAATTTTCTATACATTCAACATTCACTCATAAATGATGGAAATAGTCTAACATATCACATCTTATACCATCATTACAAGTTTTCAGACAAATACTAAATATTCAGTATGGACCCGATGCTATGTTGAAATGTAGAAATTATGAAAAATTATGTCTAAAACTGGCTAAAGTAGAAAATCATTTAACTTTTTTATGTAAATGTAAATCAGAAATTAAAACCTCCTATTTCCTCCAAGAGAGCTGAAAAAATTATTCAGAAAGCAAATGAGGCCTTGTTGAGAGAAAGTATAAAGGTTCAGTGGTTTACTAAGTATCTAACATTGTGATCTATTAGAAATGTGGAATCGTTTCTAAAAAACAAAGTTACAGATGAAAATTTCTCAAGAATTTGTCAGGCAGTGAACAGATCATATTGTAAGTTACATGGAAGAATAAAAGAACTTCTGAAGAAGCTTGTAAATCTACATGGACAAATCAAAAGTAATACTGCATCAGTGTAAAATCTTAGTTCTAAACAACTTACCGATTGTGAATTATCAATTCTGGAAAAAGATTTGAGTTTTGCCATTACACCATTTACTGTCCCACTATTGGATATAATGGCTGCCACTGATGAGATCGCCCAAAACTTGACTCTAGAAGATGCAGCAGAGTTATGCTGGAAAGTAAAAAGGACACTTGAAAGACATCAAATGCACAAGTAGAAGTCAAACATTTCATGTGATGAGAGGAGATCTATTAAATCTCTCAAACAAGATACATCTATAATCATTCTTCCTGCTGACAAAGGTAACACTACAGTTGTAATGGATAAAAATGATTATGATAACAAAATACAAGGCCTTCTCATAGCAGGCTAATGCAATAAAGTAGCAAAAAATCCAATTCCAAGTACAGAGGTAAAACTACAAGCATTACTCCGGAAGCATGATTCAGAAAAAAGAAAATTAATTTCATATTTCAGCAAGATTCCTCACCAGAATGGACTACCTAAATCCATAAAGACAATGTTCCATTAAGACCTATTGTTAGTTCTAGAAATTCACCATGTCAAAATTTGTCAAGATTTCTTCTCGAAGTTCTTAGTCCATTGGTGTATGGGACACAGATTTTCATCAGGGATTCTAAGCACTTTGTAGAATTAGTTAAGAACATGAAAATGGAAAGAACTGATATATTGGTAAGCTTTGATGTGGAAAGTCTGTTTACAAATGTATCATGTGATGAGGCATTGTCTATTGTAAGAAAAAGGTTATATGATGATGAGTCTACAAACTAAAAGTTTTACCTATTGATAGTATAATGGAATTATTAACATTCTGTGTAACAACATATTTTCAATATAACTCAGAATTCTTCCAACAAAATCAAGGGATGGCTATGGGATCATCACTGTCACCCTTGCTCAGCAACATTTAGATGGAAGAACTTGAAACCACAGCCATACATACTACTCCATGTTCACCTAAAGTGTGGCTTTGATATGTTGATACATTTGTGGTATCGCCACATGGTGAGGTAAAATTACAGTCATTCTGGATGCACATTAACAACATATCTCCTACAATTAAATTCATGATGGAATCAGAACAAAAATAAAAATTGGCATTCTTGGATGTTCTTGTGCCAAGACTCCCTCAGGGCAAAGTAAAAACAACAGTGTATAGAAAACCAACACACACTGGCAAATACTTGGTATATACATTCAATCATACAAGAAGCACTAAACAAGGAATTGTACTATCACTATGGAACAGAGCAAGGGAGGTTTGTTCAGAAACCAGTGATTTGGAGAAAGAAAAGATTCACATAGAATACATGCTTATGAGGAATGGTTATCCACCAGCAGTCATCAGAAAAACTTTCAATAGACATCAAAAACAGACACCAAAAGAGAAAACAGTTATTGGTATGGTAGTGTATCCATACATACCAGGAATGGTGAACAAATTAAAGAAAATCTGCAGACAATATAACATTAGAACTGCTTTCCAAGGCTATACCACATTTCAAGAAATGCTTACTTCTACTAAGCCTAAACTGGAAATGATGAAGGACAAAAACTGCATCTATGAAATACCATGTGAATGTGGAAGAAAATACATTGGTGAAACCTGTCACCCTGTTGAACAGCGATTGAAGAAACACAAACTAATGGTTAAAAGAGAAAAAATAGATGTATCTAACATAGCAGATCATGTATGTACTAATGACCATATGCTCCAGTGGGAAAATACAAAGATATTGGATAAAGAGGAAAAAATGCATAGAAGAAAATTCAAGGAAGCTGCTCATATGACAATAGTAAATAATCCTATAAGTCAACCGAGTGTGGCAATACACAATGTATGGAAGCCTCTAATTAATCTTGCTCTTAGGAAAAAATAATAATAATAATAATGGGGGGGGGGAATTGGAGGACTCAGGAAAAATTGAAGCAACCCTCATGTATAAATATATCAAATTTCTACTATATGTTGCCTTTGACAGAATAGCTCAGTTGGTAGAGCGTTTGCCTTAAATTCAATATTCAAGAATCTAAAGGTGCGAGTTCAACTTCTAAGCGAATATTGTCACTATGTATATAGGCCAGCAACACCTGAAGAGTGGAGACTAATACTACTCGAAACATTGTGTAATTACTAACCTGTGTTGTTTATTTGTGTGTTATTACTAACAAGTTGTTTGTATTTGAAAAGTTTAAATAAAGTTTAAAATTTTCTATACATTCAACATTCACTCATAATGAAGGAAATAGTCCAACATATCACATCTTATAAAGAGGTAGAGAAATTTGTTCTTATATTTCAACTAGAAAATAAAGCATTTCTAAAATTGGGTCAATGTGCTAAAATTCACAAATGATAAAATTCCTAGAATGTTATTTTTAAAAAAATGTTATTGCAGACATATTCCCAGAGTCAACTTTTAACAAATTTTATTGGGCTCTATGCAATTTTCTGAGTAGAAAATTATCTAAAACTGCAATTAATGCAACAAAAACTCATAATGTTAGCTATAAAACTAAATAAAGAAACATTTCTAGTAACTTTTATTGTTTTCAAAATTTAATATGTTATAAAAAATTTTCTTTGAAATTCCACTGAAAAAGTGTTTTTGTATTGCATAAAATCTTAACATTCTGTAAAATAAAAAATAATTAGTTTATTGTTATTGTACCAGTCAGTTTGCGTAATTCATACAACCAGACCTGGAATTCTAGCCTAAGTACCTCAAGTCAGATCATGTACAAGATACATAGGTCAGGGACACTCTCTAACTCTGCCCTTCAGGTTCAAACCTAGATATCTTTACTTATGATTAGCAATACTGGTGATATAAGTCATATTTAATTATTTCTGGCCAGCAGCTCAGCGATAAAATAAAAAGACTCTAATTAGATAACATGGCCAGATCTATATAATAATTATCGATAATAAATTGTTCTTATGGGTACATATCAACCTAATGGGTATAGATATATGTGTGTGGAAAAGCATAAGCAATAGTATAGGCAATGACTCCAGAGTAAGATTTTAAATATATTTAATAATACGCATATTATGCATTGATAGATATATATTACATTTAAATACAAATATTAGCCTTGCATTACAATAGTTACATTTACAGATTTCATAGTTTATACGTATATTAAAAACAAGTATATTATATTCTTTAAATACATTTATTTACAGGGTGGTCTTATACATATATTTAAACAGATATAATTTTATTCAATACATTTATTAACAGTGTGGTTTTATACGTATATTTAAACAGATACACCTTTATTCAATAGTGCGGTTTTATATATATATTTAAACAGATATGATTTTATTCAATACATTTATTGATAGTGCGGTTTCATTGGTATGCTACCAGTTCTTTATTATTGCATTAATGGAGTAAAAAGGGATCACAGTAATTTAATTAAATAATACGCTAATTATTATCAGCCTAATGTTACAAGCAAATATATATATATATAAGTTTTATGAACAATCACTTAACCTGGGAATAAATCTTTTATATACCTTAGGTCAACATGGGTGTGACAAGAATCTCGGCCTCAGGGTGGCCTTTGAGCATTCCATCATCAGATTTTCAATTGGATGGATGGTTGAAGAGTTCCAGTGTGGAGTGGATTGAAGCCTGTCCATTAAAGTATGAGGTTTGGCTATCTTAATATATATCTGAGCACTTATAATATATATGTGTAGAGATGGTAATCTGGACCAACTGATGATTGCTGGTTTAGCATGAAATACATATATTGGTGATTATTTATCTTTTCAACATCTATGTGTTCAAGTGTATCAGTGTTATGAGATAGTGTGGAGAGTGGTGGGTTGTGTGAAAGTCTGTGCACATATACCCTATATATTACATATATAGACCAGGTATATAATAAGCCTGTATTTCCATTATACACAATTAGTATATTGCGTTAAGACACTATACATTAATAAAGATCTGATATTTCAGATGGAAGGTAAGGGAAGGGTATACTGAGCATTTTAATTATCCAAAATCAGATACTAGCACATTAATTTATAACTTAAAAATATAAAATTAAGCAATAATCTTTAAATATGAATTTATAACTTAAAAATATAAAATTAAGCAATAATCTTTAAATATGTATGCTTCAACCTCATGTGATCACAACGTCATACTATGGAATTGTATATGCAGGGTTTAATAAAGAATAAGATAGGGTAATGGCGGTGCTAATGTGTGGGCTGTTTTTATATTAAGGAAATTCATTTATGAGACATGATGGTGTGCTTATGAGAGTAGTGAATAGAAGTGCTATTTTTGTTTCGCATTATATGAGACTGACTTGCCACACTCCAAATTTACAGAGATCGGTCACTAGAACGAAGAAATATTCAGCCTGCATGGGATCGCACTGATGGTGCAAAAATCCCATTATTAAGCAGGCTCATGGTCCAGAGTCTATTCCCCTATCATGGACTGGAAGTGATGAATAAATGGCTTGGGACTTTCCCGATGCCTACTTTGGACAAGTAGCACACAATTAGGAAATAGACCAACATTAGCAACGCTTGGACAATATATATAACAATTATTTCTAATGCTTAAAATTAATCCAAAGTATTAATTATTCCTTTTCATGACAATATGATCAAATTATTTAAGTTGATTTATTTAAAGATAACGAACATTATGATACATATTTTGAAATATAAGATTGATTTTTCTCTTTAGTTTTCTTTTCTTTTACTAAATTTAAAATACAGGACTCAATTTTCCCCCACCCTATGCAATCTAACTTTAATTTTAACATTATTTTAGGATTGGACCCAAAGTGATAAACAAAATTTTAATAGCATTCATTTGATGATTTACCTTGCTGGGAATATTTAGGTGATTTTTAAACATAAAATGACATATGAAACATATATATAATCTTTACTTTTTAATTTCCCCAAATCTGCAATCTTAAATTTTTTTTTTCATTAATTTGGGAAATATTTTCCCCCTCCACCAAACTGCAATAATAATATACTAAGAAAAATAACATTTTAAAACTTTCCAACCCAACAAATGTACAACTTTATAATAAACACCTTAATTAATTAAATGATGCTCCTTTTTTTTTAAATAACAGGAGACTTAGCTAAATTTAAACACATTTGCAGAGTTCGAGAATAAATTAATGACATATTACTTGAATGAAACAAATATATATATATATATTGTAACCGGACCAACAACACACAACCTTATTACTTCAGTTGTAACAATTTCCTGATGAGCATGTTGCAGGAAGGAACTATCGATTTGCATTCCCCAATGCAGATGTTAACCCCCCCCCTACAACAATATTTCCTGCTCATCAGAGGATGTAGCACCATAGAGGCTGGAAGCATCTAGACATTTATATGTTTGGTTTTCCAAACAGCGCCACTAGAGTTCCATCTCACTACCACCTGACTTACCTAGGTCTAGTTATGCCAGATGTAGCTCAGGAGGCATGAGATTCTCATGAACAAGTGCAATGAATGATGAGTGATGCAATAAAAACAAAATAGAATTGGACAACTGGATAACTAAATTTAATTTTTAGTAACAATAATTTTATTTAATAACAATTAATTTGCAAGTTCTAATAAAGTTCATTCCTATCCAGGTGATGACTCATTTTCATTTCATTTATGAAAAGGTTAGACGCAGTTTGTTGATCAATAGTTCATTTGCAATTCATTTTAATAAAGTTCATCCTTCATTTCAAATGAAGGCTCATTTTGATGTATCTTAGGTAAAGGATTCAAAGGGGATTTTATCTAGTAGATGTCTACCAATACTGCATGAATATTTTTCCACTCTTTATTCCATATCTGTATATCCCTTTTAGGTTGGTAAATAGGTAAGATGAGCTATTCCAGATCTGTAAGGTTTCTATACTTCAGTCAAGTATCAATGTACATTGGTGCTCATAAGTTTCATTATTTTTTTTGTATACAACGAATTCATGTAAGCATTTGTAAATTTTATAGTACATTATTTTATTCTATTTATCAAACAGGTAATGTGAACAATTCTTGGTTTGTGGACTATTAATAGTCCAGTCAGTGTAAATGTGCATCTATGTGCATAAGTTTCATTACTTTCTTCACATAATACCAATATGCAGGTAAACATTTATAATCCATATAGTCTTTCATTATTTTATTTATATTTATCAAAACATGTAATGTGAACAATTCTGAGTTTGTGGACTATTCATAATATAGTCAGTGTAAATGTGCATCTATGTGCATAAGTTTCACTACTTTCTTCACATAATACCAATATGCAGGTAAGCATTTATAATCCATATAGTCTTTCATTATTTTATTTATATTTATCAAAACAGTTAATGTGAACAATTCTGAGTTTGTGGACTATTCATAATCTAGTCACTGTAAATGTGCATCTATGTGCATAAGTTTCACTACTTTCTTCACATAATACCAATATGCAGGTAAGCATTTATAATCCATATAGTCTTTCATTATTTTATTTATATACCATCAAGATGCATGTTAAGTATTTGTAATTTTTATTTAGTGATATATAGCATAACCATTATTATTTGGTCTGCCACAGATGTATATTTCTTCATATAAGTTGATCAGCAGCTGCATTTATTTTAATTCAAATGTAATCTTCATTTATCCAGTTTGTCTCTTCAAAAAGGGGGTCATCGCATTTCAGATGAATGTCATTATCTCCTTTCTATGATGTCTATCCAGGCAAATCTTGAAAATATCATGGCTTAGAATGGAGAGGAAAAGCTGTTGTGTTAGCCCTCCATCGTTATGTTTTTCTTAATAATGATTGGTGTTTCCATTATTAACCGTGGTTGTAAAGGTTATATTCCAAGGTGACGAAAGTCAGAGTTGAATAACACTTAAATAAGAATTTTAACTTTTTAATTCTTCACTTTTCTTACTATCTTTTTCAAAAAAATCTTCTTTAAACATACACTTTAAAAATCCAATCTAATCTGCCTCTGAACTTGCAACTTGACTATATATATCTGATTCATGGACTGATTAAACAGTTCAGCCCACGTATCCTAATCATCCCACAGCTCTCATTTAAGTCAGATTGCCTTTCTCTTCATAATGATTGAATAATCTTTTTTAGCAGAATAGATAAGAATGCATGAAGATTAAGCCATGTTTTTCAATTTACTAACTTTGCCTCAAGTGATTATTACACTTTATTCGAAAACATCCAAAATTTTAAAATATATTTTTAACAAAATGCCACGAGATCATAATTTGAAATGAAGGAAGATTCATCATTTTTTCTTTTTTTTTAAATTCTAGAAATAGTGATTTTCTTGTAGTCATAAATGAACTTTTGCTATATTTTTCTAAAAAATATACGATCGACTTTTTTTTATACATTCGCTGTTTTTTAAGGTGAGAGGGTAAAGTAGTTTTTAGAATATATGCACAAGTGAAACAAGCATGCTTGTTTCAATATATATATATTGTACCGGGTCAAACCGCAGAAACCACTTACTTATCCATATATATAAATTTTGGCTGGTCTCAAACTCCTTCCTGATACATTTATAATCTTATAAATGTTACATGGACGAACCGGCACGTTCGAGCAAAATGGGAGATCTTATTGATAGCTTTAAATATCAACAATGGCCCATCTCGACGGCTAGATTCAAACCCCTACTATCCAAACACTTTATTTGTTTTGGGGTAAACCCCGGGGTGCCAGCTAGTCTGATGACTAATGTATTCGAGCAGTAGGCTCATAATCCAGTGCTCGAAACATTCTCTAAAACTAGCTCAGTCTAATTTTAATTCAATAATAAAATGATACAAAATTTGTGGTGGAACGAATTAATAAAAAGGTTGATAAAAAGAATTGACCGACAAATAAAGTTTAAGTTTGAAGACATTTTATTTTAATTAACATTAATTAAGTTTAAAGATAATTTATTACCCAACATTTATTGACTAAATTTAAACATTAAGCATCACATGATCACATTTCCTATACTAGCACATTAATTGTTGATAAACAGAGCAAAACTCTCCATACAGTATTGCCACCTGTGCTAAACAGGGTAATCAATGGATGCCAGAAGGCTTGTGCATAAAATCCCTATCTAATGCCTACTCATCCAATATCCCCAGACTAGTTTCTGGCTTGTGGCCTTCGTCAGTGAGGAGCTTTGGATCTGAGAGCACTGCATCTAGATCTTAGGATCTAATGCAACCCTCTAGCAACCACCTTTTATCTCTACTTAACTACAAAACTATGAGAATGAAATTGAAAACACAAAAAATATTTTCAATCTAAGCTCAATAGCTTATATAGTCATATGGGTCTGAACTCAGTTCAGCACCCATACATTTTGGTGTCTTTGGCTCTTTTACAACCATAGCCACCACTATCCTATTAGGCAGGATTGGTGTTAAACCATTAAGCATCACATGATCACATTTCCTGAGTATTGACTCAGTTTAATTATTTATAAATCCATTTATTTAGTTTATGATTGTTTTAGATATTTTTAGGTTTAAAAAATAAAAATAAAAGGGAACTCTTTACCCCATTCTTAGCTACTCACGGCTGTGACGTCACCCGACCATGAGACTGAGCTAGCTGATGGTCAAAACCTCTCACATTACATAAACAATATTCTTGTTGGTAGTATATCCACTTCACGTAATTCTTATATTCGTATAGGTTTGGTGCTTGGTTTACCTCGGATGACCATAAATACGCATTGGGGATGCATTACAGTTGCAAGAATAACCCATAAGTTTAAATAATAATATTTTAGGTCGAATCAATTAATTAAATATTAATACACCTTATACATATTCGATAGTACATACATGTCTAGTGAGAGGTAAATAAGGGTTTTGTTATAATATATATATATATTATATAGAAAATCAAGGCCGCATCATTTTAAAATAAGAATTTTGCGAAGCTATTAGAGAATTATATTAGTTTTATAAAGAATCATGCAGGGTGGATTAAATATTATTACATAGGTAAGTTACTTTTATCAGAATTTATATTTAGTTTAATTATATTTTAGTTACAATGAATATACATAAGATATAGAAAATAAATGTGAGGTGGCATTATTACCTTCGTAATACTTTCTTGGGTCCATGCTGGTGTAACAGTTCATTATTTTTGATGTGGCTTGAAATTAATGGCAGGTAGCATACTTCCCAGATCAGGTTCAGAGCACAGTTAAATAGTTCAAGGTTTCATTTAAGTTTGAGAAGCATTTCCATAAAGAATGGCTCAGGAACGACCAAAGGAAAGGTGCAACAGTTTTACTCCTTGGTCATGTCTATGGTAATGGGCAGTGTGAAATCAAATAAACTTTTTAAAAAAGAACTTGAAAAGCCAAAAGAATAATAATAATCAAATTTTTACACTATTTATGATCTCTTGGAATGTTGCAATGCACTTCGAACTTGTGGCCTGAAGCAATATATAATTTTGGTACAATAGCTAATTTTCTACAGCAAGCCCACCTTTGTTTCATAAGGAATTTAAGATAATGCAATCAGTCTGAGAAATTCTTGAACAATTGTTTTACCATTCCATTTTAGTATTCGCAAAGATCTCTTAGATAGATTAGTTATATGTTAATGGAAAAATGACTTTTAATTCATAGACTTTTGGTTTATTTGAATTGCACTAATTAATTTTCCCCCCTTTTTCTTTGTTTTAAATTTTATAGTGATGTTTCTAGAAATTTCCAACCGATTGCATTATCTTGTGCCGCTATGATGAATAAAATATATAAAACTTTACATACATACTTCCAATTAATTCATATATACATTATTAGTACATTAAAAGTGTGTGTATATTTTGATTAAATCTATCTCTTGTTGCATGTCCATGACTCTACTGATTCACTTTCTTTCCCAAATCATTAATTTATTTCTAATTTCTATCAAAGCGGGATTAATATTGAAGTGAAAGAAAAATTATGGGTAAATAGTGAGTACATGTACAAGCACGGAGAGATAAACTTTGAACTCTGTTAGCTGGTACAATGATTATTGATACTCATGAAGCATAATCTGAGCTTCAGGATAAAGATATGTAGTGTTTTAGATAATGATAGAATATCATTTGTAGATGAAATAAAATTTACAGGAAAATAACTTATTTCACATTCAAATGTTTTAAATTATAAATATTGTACTGGGAATTCATTCTGCTGTTGATTATAATGACTCATATATATATATATTGTAACGGGCACATACGCTGTTACATTTTTTTTTTTTATTATTAAGCATGAAAAAATAAAAGTTCGCAAATAAAAACTTCTTAAGAATTAAAAATTGAAACTTAAAAAATCATCTAAACTCTAATATATATAAAATCGCACAGATGAGAAATTAAAAAAAGAAACTTTATTAAAAAAAAAAAAAAGTTTTATAACTAAATTTTCAAGAAAAAGACTTAAAAGATTTAAAGATAAAAAAATTAATTAATGTTATTGAAAAATGGAAATGATTATTTTAATTAGTCCAAGTGAACTAGCCCTTGGGCATTTAAATGTATAAGCAACGGTCAGATAGGAGAACAATAGTAACTAATAGCAAATAAAAAGAAATCCCTTAGGAATCGGACCTCAACAAAAGGGTCTTCATCATCATGACGTAATGTTGAGTTAATCTGCAAAATTAATATAAAAGGAAAGGTTTGGAAATAATAAAAAAATTATTATTAAGAGAGGACAGATATGTGTTAAGTCGGAGAGAGTTGGAGAAGGGATTGAAAGACGCACTTTCAATTCCTTCAGTTGTTCAAAAAAATGAAACATCGTTTTCCAGTATTGTGGACCACAGGACATCAAGGCCCAGAAGAATACCATCAACCATAAAGGACCAACAGTTAACTGCACACCGATCTCCTTATGACTTCATGGGAATTAACACCTTCCATTACAAGAAATCAGAGACTATGGACATTTTTCAAAACAGTAAGAAATATATAATTAATGAACATTTCTAAACAAAAAGAACTCTAAATGCTAAACTTTTCAATATTTTAAATAGAAGAGTTTCCTATCTAACTAAATTAGTTATAATTTTATTTGATGTATTTCTTTTGTAAAATCATTTCCATTTATTTATTTATTTATTGTTCTTTAAGTTTATTATGATTTCTGTTTTTCATTAAACAAAATTATATAAATGTTAAATTTAAGTCGGGCGTGAATGGCTATATAGATTTGTGAAGTTTTATTAGGGGAGGGTAATCTTAGGTTATTCGTTTTGTAGTTGAATTGGGTCAATGGATTGGATATATTGGTGTAATTAGTAGATGTAGTATGAGGTTCGCTATGGGCAGAATTGCTGTATACGCCGCGCACTCCCATTTTGCCTATGGAAGGGATAAGACGGAGAACGCTGTCCCTTCCTATGGAGTTTTTTTTTTATTGCTCTTCTCGTCAGATAGATGTAGTATTCCTATCGGATGAGAGTCAATTTCTTTTCTTAACCTATATTTGTGCTGTCATATTCGTATTACATTGAATACATCGATATATCAGATGGATTGACGTTGGTTTAACTGCGAACTTTTGGCCTAAGGTTAAATAAGGGATAAAATATTTTCTTTTCAAATGCAATCTATGTAGTCTATTCATACTCGACACTCTAAATGCATTAAATTTAAGTTGGTATAGACGCATAGATTCGTTATCAGTTAATTATGTTTTTGGTTTTCATATTTGATCAAAATATATAGACATTCAGTAAATAATGATACCTTACGGTGAGTATCTAAAATGTATTTATTCGGATGTATTTTAAGTTATTGGTGTCAATGCGGCATCTTATGATGAATGCCATTGGGTTTCTTATAAATTTCCCTCTGCAATTCCATCAATGACTTTATATTTTGATCGTTTATGTTTATTTTGAAATGTTTTTAACCGTGTAATCCATGTAACCGATCTATACTCAACATTATAAAACAAACTTTTATAAATCCATCTGTGTGAACTTATAAAAATTAAAATATAAATTAAAATCTAAAATCAAAGTTAAAAATGTAAGTTAAATTTTAAAATGTAAAACTGATACTAAAATAATTATAAATCTTATATATGTTTAAATAAATGTTTGTGTGTTAATTACTGGCAGTGGCTTTTTTTTTTTTTAAATATTCTTAGATAAGATTTTATAAAATATAAATCTCTGCTGTTCCTCTGAGCTAGTGGCAATGGGCTAACAGTCGGAATCAAAATATATAAAATTAAAAAAAAAATTTTTTTTTTTCAAACTTACGTATCTGCCTACTATATAAATTTTCTAGGTTCAAATGCCTAGTGGCGCCCTGTAGTGTAGATACGTTAAGACTTTTCTCACCCCAATTGTTATAATATATAGAATAAAAGTATGATACTCTTCTCTCTCAGAGTATAAGTTTATTGATGCCTCAAATGTTGGGTTACCAAAAATTGTAATGGAATAAATAAATAAAAGTTAATGCAAAGTAATGCAACTACTGTGGCATGAAAATAAAGCATAACATTAAGAGCATTTATATTCTAACCTGCAAACATTTATAATTTGATAATGATAATGAGTGCTATGCAATCTAGATATTTCATTTATAACATGGATATCATTTCTTTATCCAGTTATAGTGGCAATATCCATTGCTGACAGATATACATTAACTTCAAAGTAAAGTAAACACATAAATAAAATTTAAAGAACAATGACACTATTGCAATTAATAATACTAATTTTATTATGCAAAATATACAACATAAACAATAATTAAAACATCAAATAAATAATAAAAACAAATTAAGAATTATAAAATCCTTCTCTATTTTTAATCACGAATTTTACAACCTTAAAAAGTATATTTCACTTATATTAAAAAATGCAAAAGCATATAATGTTGTAAAATAATATCATTTCAAACCCTTTTATTAGATTTTATTATACAATAATAATTGCAATAATCAAACATTTATTTACCATTTATGATTAAAGTTAAATTATTTTTATTTGGAGATTAAAATCATGAAATAGAGTAGAAGCATATCTCATTAACAATATTTAACTCTACCATATGTGATAAAGATTAGGTAAAGGTTTACTTTAGCGGCCCCAATATGTTGGCCCTCTATTGTTTAAAATTATAACTAAATTTTTAGAAAATCTTACGTATATGCTACTATATTACAATTACATTAAAATTTATTCAATGTAAATTACATATTTACTACTATATTACAATTACATTAAAATTTATTCAAATGTAAAAGATAATAAAAAAAACATTTACCTTTTTAAGCATAATTGTATCCTATGCATACTAGGAAGTTGGAGAAAAAAGTGGTATTGCTGTGTCTACTCCAGAAGGCAAATTCTTGCTGGTATGATGTAAACAAAGCTCTGCTGGTACCAGATTGGAATTTCTGCTTACGCTTTGCTCTCATCCACATATTTCAATATTCTGGGTGTGTATACCTTGGTCTTCGGGATGCACAAAGTTGTCCTGATGGACGACAACCAAATGCATATATACACCATTGATAAGACTGCTGATGTTATTGTACAGCAGCCCAGCCATCTGAAATGTGTGTGCCTAGTAAAATGTACTGCTGTATCAGGCCCTCCAGTGTATCAGCTGTCCTGTCTGGAACTTGTCAAGAAGCACTTCCTTGATCCTCTTTCTATACCGCCAAAGACCCAATGACCTCATTGTATAACCCCCCTGTGGTATTTGTGGTGGAAATAATAAGTCTCATCAATTTTGATGACTAACGGCTCCCCATGGTCATCAAATCCACCAAGAATCATTGGATTTCTGTCAAAATATGTGGCACATTCCTCCCAGCAAAAATTTAACCCAGTTAATTACCATTTCTTGCTGATGCTGGTCTCATGCAATGTATTCTTGGAGCAAATTGTGCCCCAAAATACACTATGTTTATAATTGTTGCCAGAGGCAGATGACTTTGGGAAAACAAAGACCCCTTTCTGATTGAGCTGTGATTGCGACATATTCTGCATTGCCATCTACAACCAATCTAAGCCTGTAGAATATATCACCAGCGAACAACGAACACGACACTGTTGGCATAAGGCATAGTTCTTCAGAAGGAGTCTTTGTGCAAGTCATTTGATGGACAATTCCGGAGTTTGGATGGCATTCCATAATTATGCATATTCCAGTCTTCTGCCAGAATAGCAGCAACATTCAAAATTTCATCATCTGGAACTAAACATGTAGCAGCCATTTTTTCAAACTATAAAACTGTACACGTGTGTGTAATTTGAACTTTTGAACACAGAGGGTGTCTTTTTTTTGTAATATGTGCTATAAATGTAGATAGTTTAAATTCTTAAGTTATAGATAGTTTAAATTCTTATGTTTCAAATAAATTAAAACTAATTATTTTAATTAATGTCGTGTAATTAATCCAACATTCACATTCTTTAAAAAGGTAAATGTTTTTTTTTATCTTTTACATTTGAATAAATTTTAATGTAACTATAATATAGTAGCATATACGTAAAATTTTCAAAAAATTTAGTTATAATTTTAAACAATAGAGGGCCAACATATTGGGGTCGCTAAAGTAAACCTTTACCAAAGATTATATATATATATGTTCTGTTTTGATTTAAAAATATTTAATATATAGCAAAAGTTAATAACCATAATCGTAGTTATAAATATTTTAGGCATGTATCATATGAATAAGAAATTTAACTAAAATAATGTGTACTTCCACTTTATAATGGATTCACATATTCATATATCAATCAGTGATTAATACCCATTTTTTATCATTAAAATTTGTTAATTGATATTATATTATATAGAAAGCTTTAGAAAATTATATATTTTCCTTATAAAATAATATGACTTTTTATTATTCATTTAACCTAAGTGGTGTGGTATTTAATAACTATCAATTGTTTTTGTTTGATTCTTTGGGGCATCTGAATAATCCATATAGAATAATTGAGTGCAATAATTATTTTCCGTTAGCTTTAAACTTTGTTTTTGAACAATAATTTTTTATATCCTTTTTGCTTCCTAGTTGATTGACAAATATTATAGGTTATAATATACCCATTAATTTTGAAGAGAGATCTGTATTATACAGCTCACTTATTTCACTGTTTTCATACCATATTTTTCATGCTATATTTTCCATCTGAATTCTTAGAAATAGCAAATGAGGAATAAATTCCTCACTTCATCTTATTGTTTTAAAAATCCATGTCTTTGGTTTCTGATTTATTTAAAATATATTATTATTATTCCAAAATTCAGTTTTTAAATAAGAGATTTGAAAATACGTGTCACTATATTTCTATTTTTTTTTTTTTTTCAAAAATCGCGCTCTTTTACCAATCAGGCAATCATTTCAATAAAATTTTATTAATTTTCCCATATTCTGTCTAGCAATTTTTTAAACACATTCATTTACATAAATAAAATTGTAAAGAATAATATTTTATAGATTGCAATAAAAATAATATTATTAACAAACCAAAATAATAAACATAGTACTTTTTTTATTTATTTTAAATACTAACAATATTAATTTTATATAAAATATTTTAACATTGATGTGTGTGTACTTTTATTATAATTATTTATTATTGTATGCACACACACATATATATATTGACCAGGTTATCTGCTATCATGAGATGGTGATCATGTGATGTTTAGTGGTTTAGGAGGTTATTTGTCCTTAGCCAACACACATTCTAGCCCTTTATTATCTATATTTTAAATAAATCTTTTAAATAACAATAATAGAGCTTTTGTTTTGCCTTTTTAAATATATTTTAGCCTTCGTATGGTCTCCTGCTTACAATATATATATATATATGTCCATTCTAAGTACTAGAAACGCTAAATAAAAAAGTTTCAATGTAGACGTATCTTTAAATTAGCTCGTTTTAAGATACATCTAGATTGAAGCTTTTCTTATTTAGCATTCCTAGTGCTTAAAAATTTAATTACAATTCGTTTGGGAAAAGTATAAATTTATATCATGAATTATTCTAAAATATTATGTATTATATCAGTCTATCCAAAGATTAATTGACATCTGAATTTCAATTAATAACATTTAATCGAGATTGGATTTTCATAATGATAATCATTCTGTTTTCTATATAAATACTTATCTAATACCCTGGTTATATTTCCTGATTACCGTATATCAAATCCTATCTCAGAGAATTTTAATTATTATTTATTCATAAAGATTTGAATGTGTAGGATTTGAATTTCTATATCCCGTATTAAGAGTGACAATTTCTTCTAAGAAAGACCATATGTAAATATTTTACTCTTTGACATCATCATTGCAGTTCTCACAGCAACAATCCTGCTTTACTTAGCTTAGAACATGAGTGCTCAAGACCAATCAAGAATTGATATGTACACATGGAAGATGAAATCGCTGAGGAAATGGTCATAGACAACTAAACAAATTATATAAGAATATTGTTTATTCTAGATAATAAAGATTTATTTTGTTTTTGATGTCTTCTTGTTACTTCTAATATAGAGCTCTTCATACTTTGTTGAATGGTCTGAAGTCTCTGTATTCCATAAATAAGAACTGGTAACATACATTTATTAAAATCTTTCCCTTTCAAACACATAGGCATATTTATTTTTAATATTAAATTATTTCTACCAAAAGCAGTCCAACCAAGTTTAATTCTATGATTAATTTTAACCATTATGTTTCCATCTGAAGTAATAATCTGGCCAAGATATTTGTAGCTGTTAACTTCTTTTAACTTATTGTTATCAATCTTTATTTGCCTTATTTACAAAAAAAAAACTACATCATCTGCAAAATCTAGATAACTTCAACAATCTTCATTCACTTTTACTTTCTTAGCATACCATTATAATTCACAAAATACTTCTTGTAAAACTGCTTAAAAGCTTTGGAAATATATAATCACCCTGCTCAATGATTTATAAATATTCTTCAGAATATGACAGTATCCTGGATCTCTACTTTGAAGATCTAATGCTTTAATCATTAAAGAAATGCTTATAGAATCAAATGCCTTTTCATAAATCCAAAGGATAATGGCCACTCATTTTCATTGATCCTTTCTATAATTTCTCTCAATATTTGGACGATTGACTGCACAAAAACCACTTTAAATCCTGCTTGTTCTTTTGTTTAATTAAAATCCAATGTTTGCTGTAGACAAGTTGTAATTATTTGGATAAAAATTTTATATAGAACTGATAAAAGACTGATAGGTCTGTAATTTCTAGTAACTTCTTTATCACCTTTTTAAAATACTAATACTGCATTCTTCCAATCATTTAGTACATCTTTATCATTTAGACATTTGGTATATAACTTTACCAAAAAAATTTCGCTTTCTTCATCTCGATTATAATTTCATCACTTCCTGGAACTTTTCCCTTCTTCATAAATTTAATTGCATGTCTCACTTCTTCATTTAAAATCCTGGGCAATTCAGAAGATGTAGGAAGTACTCGTTTCTTATTACTACATAATTCTTGATAGAACTCTTTTACTCATTTCATGATGTCTTTTTAGCAATAGTGCCATTTTTTTTTCTCAATATAGAAATGTTACCTATCAATACTAAGATATTGTTTTACGCTCTCGAGACTTTTCTTTTCTACAGCTTTCCTTACTAGTTCAAAATTATACTTTGTTATATCATTATCAACTCTTTTTCCACCCTTCTTAGTGCATCATTTTTATATATTCTCATATTCCTTCTTTTCTTCATAAATTCTCTAATCTCAGTAGAAAGTTTCCTGGTTAATTGCTGGGTTTTTTTTACCATATATAGTTCTTGTAGTTTTTAAAAGTGTATTAGTTATCTTCCTATTGATTTTATTCAAATCCGAATCAGGTTGAAAATGTATTAATATTTGAAAACGATTTGCAAATTAAATTTTCATTAGAATGTTTCTGAATATTTGGAATATCAACTATGAATATTGTTTTCTTAATAACTTTTATCTCTTTAGTTTTGCATTAACATATATCTTATAACTCACTAATCTATGATCACTTCCAGTACTGAATTTATTAAAATATTACAATCTTGAAATACATATTTTCTCTGTCAAAATACAATCTAATTGTGCTGTATCTTCATTTGGATGCTTCCATGTCCATTTCTGTTTAACATTGCTCTCAAAAAGAGAATTCAAATATAAAGTTTTTCTTTTTCTGCAAACTCCGCAAGTTTTGGACTTCTTTCATTTCTATCACCATAACCAAATTTCCCTTCAGCACTTTCATCCTTCAATTGTTTTCCAATTCTAGCATTAAAGTCTCCCATGAACAATTTTAACATAGTTTTTTCTGATCAATAGCCTTTTTTTGTACATCAATAAAAATATCCTCTACTTCATCATCACAATAAGAAATTGTTGGCACATAAATTTGATTTATCTGTATTTTATATCTGCTATTAAATTAAATAACTAATCTTGCAACTCTGTCAAATACATTATCAATTTCTACAATGTTGTTTTTCAATTTTTTATTTATAATGAATCCTACTTCATTTGTATTTTCAATATTTGTGCCTTTTTAGTATTGTACATGTCCACTTTTTAAAGCACTCATCTCTTCCCTACTTCCTAACTTCACAAAGTCCAATAATGTCCCATTTAATATGAAACACTTTACATTTTTTAATCACTTCATTGTTAGAAATACATTCCAAATGTAAATATTTTTTTTTTTTTTTTATCAAAAACAAACTTTATTAAACCAGAAAAAAATAAATAAATACATAATATTGTATAATAAAAACAATATGCAAATTAAAGTTCAATAGGTAGAAATTGTTCTTCAAAAGTCAATAAGATCCCATGTGCTATTAAATAAATCTTGTGATGATATTCTATTGTCCCTTTCTTTTATCATTCTGATTTTTCTTTACTTAAGACTTATGATGGCAATTACTTAGAAATATATTTCAAATATACTCCACCACCTGGCCAACATCCTTTTATTGCTATAATTAATAAAATGTGCATGTAAATTAAAATGTTTAGATTTCCCAATCACTTTTATTTAAATATCCTAATTTGTATAAAAAGTAACATATTATTATTGATTTATTTAAAAATAAAACTTGTTTTAAAAATATTACCTCATAATAGTAGTAATTCTGCATGTGATGAAATTATCTTTATCAATGATATTTACAAAATTCATGTGTGTTATTCAGTTTGGAGAAGTGATAGAGTGGTAGATTTTGAAATGTGGAATCCTAGGATCAATCCTGCAGCTGTCTTGTCCAAGATATTTTAATTATCTTTCTATTTTTTTTATTATTATGCTATATTATCTTTTTACATCTTTTACTAAATAACTTTTCGTATTTTTAATAATGATACTATCTTTTTTTAATACCATATTATCTTTTTATATGTTTTACTAAACAGCTTTTCCTTGGATATGAACTTGAATTTCTTCTCTACCCAAAACTTTACAATTGATCTATAATCCACACTACAATCCAAATCTAAAGAAAACAGAATGAGTAAAAACATAATTTTTAAAAAGATATTATTACATGCCAAAATATTGAATTCATAACAAATTGCATGATAACAATATTATTTAATGCAATTCTTTTTATTGTAATAAAACCTTTATATGATTGTATCTAGTGGAACAAACCAAGTGTTGGATTTTTTTTTCTTCTAGTTATTCAACATAACCAATGAATAAACAAAATAAAAAGCAAGACATTTTAATGGCTGCTAATAATTTATTGAATAAACAATCCAAGTATGAAAATTTATCAAATAAACAATCCAAGTATGAAAACTTAAAATTCCTTCCTTTAAATAAATCCTGCTGAATTGTCAAACTATATAATAATATATATATGATTTAGTTATTAATAAGCTTTAAAAAAAATTAAATAATAAAGTAGTGTAAATATTTTTCTATTTTTGCTAATAAAAAACATAAGCATATGTGTAAAATGTTATAAATTAAAAGTATCTAATGTGATTTTTAACCAGTTCTAATGTAATGAAAGATTTATATCAACCATGTTGTTTAAAATTAACCTAGATTGATGATCCTAATAAAATATGTTATATCAATAAACAATTAAGTATAAAAATTTTAAATATCAGAATTTTTACATAATAAATTATAAGTATTAACAGTGGAATAACATGTTCATAAAATATTAAATAGTAGTGCAAATATTTTATTATTGAAAGAATATAACTTTCTTAATAAAAAACATGAATGTGTTTATGGATGAAAGCTATGTAATTAATTATTGATATGTTGGTTAAAGTTGATCTAAATATTGATAAATAAGTCTAAGAATTATGTCAGCTTTTACAACTATCATATTTCAGAAAGGAAAATGGAGACAAGCCAGATTTTTTTCTCCTTACTAGGCTGGACAGAGCTCAGAAGCAAAGCATTTCATTAATCATACTTTGGCTATAGATAATATTTTAAATAAGTAAACTTGAAATAGAATTAGTTATATAATATCAGAGCCAACCCAAAAAAAGAAAGAGGACAGTTTAATGTTTTTTTGTGTGTGTGTGATTTATGGGTTTTTTTAAATATGATAAAAATACTTAGATATTTAAAAAAATTATCTTATTTACAGATATTTCCTATTTTTTCCCTCATGTGTCATAGCATCAGCCAGGAAGTGAACCCGCTAACCCGGGACAACTGCTTGTAAAGCAGCTGTCGCTGACCTCTAGACTACCAATGCTTGACAGATATTTCTACTAGCAATTTTGCTGGATTGTCCAGAAAATAATATGAAAACTTCTGAAACAAAAAATTAAAAATTTCAAATTCACTAAATAAATATTTTTGTTTTAAAGTATTATTTAATTATTGTTTCAAAAAATATTTTTTAATAACATCTGGGTTTATTTTATAGAAACAAATGAATAAATTATATTACAGGACTAAAGACATATTTAAGATTTTTTCCAAGTTTTAATATTTTTTCTTGTGAAAGCACTTGGAAAAAATCTTTTAATTTACAGTCTATTTCATAGAATGGGAGGAGGGTGCTAAAATTTATCTTATACAAAAGGGCTTCTTACCCACTACTGAATAGTGAAAAGACTTTTGATAATAGCTCTGTCTAATATAGTACATATTACTTATATATAATTATTAATTTGCCATAGACACAAAATTCTAAAAATTATTACAATAGTTAGAAAAATACGATTATACAATGTCAACTTGCTATAGCTATTAATTGATAATTAGTAATTTCCTATTAAAATATTTAAATTAAACGTTTACCAATAGAGGACGCTAATGTAAATGTACATCTCATGAATAAGAATAAGTTGGAAGAATATAAAATAAAAGTTGAAGAAACCATGGAGCAGTTGGATGGGGATGAGTATAAGGACTGGTGTGGTGAAATAGAAAAAGTGACAAATAGGGTTTTAATTGAGAATATGCAGAAGAATAAAAGTAATAAAAAAATGAGAGTTAGTAAAAGTGTATAAGAGAGGAAAGAAGGATGCAGAGAATATAAGTGTGCTATTAAGAACAAAGAAAGTGAAAATGATATTAATGCTAAATGGGGAAAGTACTTAGAAAAGAAGAAGTTGGCTAAAATGGATAATTATAGAGAGGATGAAGTTAAATAGTAAATTGTTGGAGGATATTAATAAAAATGGAAGAGATGGGAGTAAAACATTTTGGAATTACATTAAAAGGAGAAATATAGGGGAGAGATAATATTAATAGATGATGAGGGAATAGAGTGTAGCTCTAGAGAAGAGGTAGAGAGAATCTTAAATAGATATGTAATGGATATAGAAAAGATGTTAGATGTGAAGGAAGTAGTAATAGAAAAAATGAAAGCAGTTAGTAATGGGAATATTAGGTTCACAAAAAATGAATTGAATGAGGCAGATAAGAGATTGAAAAGTGGAAAGGCAAAAGGTTTAGATGGATGGGCAGCAGAGATGGTAATGAATTTAGGGCGTAGAGCAAAAGTAAAGTTATTATCATGTTTTAATAAGATGGCATAGAAGACAGTTTTCCCAGTTAGTTGGAGTAATACAAGAATAAGATTATTTAAAGGAAAGGGTAAGGATCATAGAAAGTTAAATAATTATAGACTGATAGCGGTAACATCAGTTTTATATAAAGTTTTCTCATATATGGTAGCTGGAAGGGTTGTAATATGGATGGAAGAGAATAATGTAGTGGGGGAAATGCAAGGAGGTTTTAGGTCAGATAGGCGTATAGGAGATAGTTTGTTTGTAGTTACACAACTTATGGAGATGAGTAGGAATTCAGGTAGATCATTATATATGAGTTTTATAGATATAGAGAAAGCATATGATAGAGTAAATAGAAATAGATTATGGGTAAGGTTAGCCAATTTGGGAATGGATGAAGCTTTAGTAAATATTATTAAGAAATATGAAAATAATTATGGTACTTACCAGTTAGGGGATATAGAATCAGTTAAAGTTAAAAATGGGGTGGGATTAAGGCAAGGATGCCCTATGTCACCTATTTTGTTTTTGAGTAAAATGAGAAAGCAATAGAAAGACTAGGAAGAGGGGTAGAGATACCATTAATAGGTGGCAAGGGAATATATATTTTGTCGGGTCTTTTTTTTTTTGCAGATATCTTTTTGTGTGCAGAAAGAAGAGAAGATATGGAAATTATGTTGAGGACATGTGCAAGGGTGGGTAAAGAGATGGGGATTAAATTTAATGAAGAAAAATCAATAATGATGGTTAATACTGGGGAAAGAGAAGATGTAGAATTTTTATTGGGGGATATAAAGTTAAGTGTGATGGATAGATATAGGTATTTGGGAATCATTTTACATAATCAGGAAAATTGCTGGGATGAATGGGAGAAAAAATTGGTAAATGAAGCAAAGAAAATAAAGGGTTTGGTAAAGAAACTAACACTATTTTCATATAATAAATATGATGTAGCTAGAATAGTATGGAAGGGAGTTGCAGTAGCAGGGTTAACATATGGTAATGATGCATTATGTGTTAGTAAAAGGGTTTTAGATTATTTAGAGAAAGTACAAAGGGAAGTAGGAAGACATGCATTAGATGCAGAGATGTGGACAGCAAAGGAGGCAATTCAAGGAGAAATGGGATGGTCAAGTTTTATATGAGAGATGCAAAAAGTAAAATGAAAATGTTTGGTAGGTTGCAGTTTATGGATAGTAAAAGAATAGCAAAAATAGTGTTCAATTGGGTTATGAGTAAAGGGCAGGTAACAAGATGGGTGAGAAAGGTAATGCGGTATGCGAAAGATTTGGATAAAGAATTTATATCAGTATACTTATATAAAAGGTGGGATGATTGTGTTAGGAGGATTGTTGAATGTTATAGTGGTAAGAAATGGGATAAAAGAATAGAAGCATTAATAAAAAATAGGGAGTTGGAGAGATGGAGAACTAGTATGGAAGGTAAGAAGTTTAAATATATATAGAAGTAAACAGAATATTGGATGTGAGTTAATTTATGATAATAGTAAGGAAAGTAGTTTATTATTTAAGGCTCGAACGGGATCCTTAGCAACAAGAGAATATACATGTAAATGGAAAACTATGGATGATTTAGTGTGCAAATTGTGTAAGGAAGGTATAGAAAATATTAGGCATCTGTTGATTGAATGTAAATGCTTGAAAGCAGAAAGGGTACAGATAATGAAGTTATGGGAGAATAGACATGAACAAAGTGACTATACAGAAAAGTGAGTTATTAGTTTTTATGTTGGGTTTGTGAAGAGATAAGGGGAATTTAGATATAAAGGCCATAGAGTTGACAAAGATTATGTTGTGGAAATGGTATGGGGCAGACTATGGGAAGACTTAAGAGTGGGGAATGGAAAATAAAGTGGCTAACAGGTTTATCTGGGCATAATTGCTGAGATATTCTTGACTTCGTTTAAGGAGAAGCCAAATATATCACATCACATCACTTTATTTGTAACAATGGATGGTGGCTATAGTTTATATCGCCACTGGAGATAGTCATACTATAATGGAGTGCAACAGTAACATATATGAATGCCTAGTTAAGGATACACAGAATTTTTTTTTAAAAAAGGGGAAGAGAATAATGGTTATAAGGGATATGAATGGACATATTGAAGAAATTGATGATGTAGATAATAAAAATGGACAGCTTTTGAAGAAATTTTGTCAGAGAGTGAATTTGAGCATTGGAAATTTATCAAATATTTATCAGGGACAATACACATGGTCTAGAAATAATATATTTCACACAATAGATTGTGTATATTGGTAGAGAAAGAGGAAATGAATAAAATACGAAAAATTAAAGTGTTTGCTAATGAAGAGAAAGTATGTACTAATGATCATAACTTAATGATCATAACTTCATTGTAATAGAAATGGTTAGTAATATAATGGAAAATAGAAATAAAAGTAGAAATAATAGTGAAAGATGTGGATGGAGAGTAAATGATAAAAATAAGTTGGAAGAATATAAAATACAAATTGAAGAAATCATGGAAGAGTTGGTTGGGGGTGAGTATAAGGACTGGTGTGATGAAATAGAAAAAGTTGCAAATAGAGTTTTAGGTGATAATATTCAAAAGAATAAAAAAAATAAAAAAATGTGAATTAGTAAAGGTATAAAAGAAAGGAAAGAAGCATATAGAAAATATAAGTCTGCTATTAAGAACAAGGAAAGCGAAAAAGATATTAATGCTAAATGGGAAATGTACTTAGAAAAAAAGAAGTTGGCTAAAATAGATAATTATAGAGAGCGAATGAAATTGAATAATAAATTATTGGAGGACGTTAATAAAAGTGGAAGGGATGAAAGTAAAAAAATTTGGAATTACATTAAAAGGAGAAATGTAGAGGAGAGAGAGATAATATTACTAGATGATGAGGGAATAGAGTATAGCTCTAGAGAAGATTTAGAGAGAATTAAATAGATATGTAATGGATATAGAAAAGATGTTAGATGTTAAGGACAGAGTGATAGAAAACATATAGTAATGGGAATATTAGGTTTACAAAAAATGAATTGAATGAGATAGGGAAGAAATTGAAAAGAGAAAAGGCAAGAGGTTTAGATGGATGAACAGCAGAGATTGAATTTAGGGTATAGGACAAAAATAAAGTTATTATCCTGTTTTAATAAGATGGCACAGAAGAGAATTTTTCCAGGTAGTTGAAGTAATACAAGACTAAGATTATTATTTAGAGGAAAGGGCAAGTATCATAGAAAGCTAAACAATTATAGACCGATAGTGATAAGTTTTATATAAAGTTGTTTTCATATATGGTGGCTGGAAGAGTTGCAAAATGGATGAAAGAGAATAATGTAGTGAGTGAAATGCAAGGTTTTAGATCTGATAGGCATATAGGAAATAGTTTATTTGTAATTACACAACTTATGGATATGAATAGAAATTCAGGTAGACAGTTATATATGAGTTTATAGATATAGAGAAGGCATATGATAGAGTAAATAGAAATAGATTATGGGTAAGTTTAAAAAATTTGGGAATGGATGAAGCTTTAGTGGATATTAAGAAATTATATGAAAATAATTACTATACTTATCAATTAGGGAATATAGAATCGGTTAAAGTTAAAAATGGAGTGGGACTCAGGCAAGGATGTCCTATGTCACCTATTTTGCTTTTGTTGTATTTGAGTGAAATGGAGAGAGCAATAGAAAGATTAGGAAGAGGGATAGATACCATTAATAGGTGGCAAGGGAGTATATACGATGTCAGGTCTTTTTTTGTGGATGATGTCTTTTTGTATGCAGAAAGAAGATATGGAAGTTATGCTGAGGACATGTGCAAGGGTGAGTAAAGAGATGGGGATTAAATTTAGTGAAGAAAAATCAAATATAATGATGGTTAATACTGGGGAAAGAGAAGATGTAGAATTTTTACTGGTGGGTATAAAGTTAAGTGTGGAGAATAGATATAGTCATTTGGGAATCGTCTTAAATAATCAGAAAAATTGCTTGGATGAATGAGAGAAAAAAATTGATAAATGAAGCAAAGAAAAAAAAGGGATTGATAAAGAAATTAACAGTATTTTCATATAATAAATATGATGTAGCTAGAATTGGATGGGAGTTGCAGTAGCAGGGTTAACATATGGTAATGATGTGTTATGTGTTAGTAAAGGGATATTAGATTATGTAGAAAAAGTAAAAAGGAAAGTAGGAAGACATATATTGGATGCAGACATGTGGACAGCAAAGGAGGCAATTCAAGAAGAAATGGGATGGTCAAGTTTTTATATGAGAGATATAAAAAGTAAAATGAAAATGTTTAGTAGGTTGCAGTTTATGGATAATAAAATAATAATTAAAATAGTTTTTAATTGGGTTACGAGTAAAGGGCAGGCAACAAGATGGGTGAGAAAGGTAATATGCAAAAGATTTGGATAAAGAATTTATATCAGTATACTTGTACAAAAGGTGGGATGATTGTGTTAGGATGATTGTTGTGTTATAGTAGTAAGGAGTGGGATAAATGAATAGATGCATTAATAAAGAATAGGGAGTTGGAGAACTAGTAGAGTGTTTAAATATATATAGAAGTAAACATAACATTGGGTGTGAGTTGATTTATGATAATAGCAAGGAAAGTAGTTTATTGTTTAAGGCTCAAATGGGATCTTTAGCAACAAGAGAATATACATGTAAATGGAAAAATATGGGTGATTTAATCTGCAAATTGTGTAAGGAAGGCATAGAAAATATTAGGCAATTGTTAATTGAATGTAAATGCTTAAAGCAGAAAGGGAGCAAATAATGAAGTTATGGAAGAATAAATATGAACAAAGTGATTATACATAAAGTGGTTATAGGTTTTTATGCTAGGTTTGGGAAAAAAATAAGTGGGATTTAGATATAAAAGCCATAAAGTTGACAAAGATTATGTTGTGGGAAATGGGATGGAGCAGATTATGGGAAAACTTTGGGTGGGTGGGGAATAGAAATAGAAGTTAAAAGTGGTTAACAGGTTTCTCTGGGCATAGTTGTTGAGAGATTCCTGACTCTATTTAAGGAGAAGTCACAGTGTATCATATCACATCATTAAATGCTTACAAGCTGAAAGAATACAAATAATGAAGTTGTGGGCAAATAAATATAAACTAAGTGATTATACAAAAAGTGGGTTCTTTATGCTGGGTTTGGAAAAAGATAAGGGGGGTCGAGATATAAAGCTATGGAGTGGACAAAGATAATGGTGAAATGGGATGGAGCAGGATAGAGAAAAATATGCAAAAAAACTTAGGGTGGTGAATGGAAAGGGAATGTGGCTAACAATTTTTCTATACATAGTGCCTGTGAGATTCCTGAGTTTGATAAAAGATTAGCCATATCACATCACATATGGGATGCAAAAAAAATCCTCAGAACTGACAGTTGAAGATAGAATATTAGAAAGAATACACCGGGTTGGTCTCATAATGAAAACTGAGAGATTTATTCCAATAATCTATGAGTTATCAGCATGTTTCTCGAACTGATCAAATATGTGTCAACTCCTGCACAAGTCATTTCTGTCAAAATAATTATATATGTGATATTTTTAAAAAATTTATTCAATGTTGCTCATTATTAGGGGTGAGATAAAAGTTATCATTTCCATACACAATTAAGTGTGATTTCATTTGGATTTTTTTTTTTTTTAATTTTATCACATGTTGAAGCGATGGTAGTAAGAACATCAATTTCTATAATCAATTACTGCTATATTTGGTTTTTGGTTAGAGCAATGATTTTTGCAATTATTATGACATTTGTAAAGGAAAAAATAGCTGGAAAAAAAGAGTAGTGCCTGAAATTTCAAGATCATGCCTGCTACTATCATGATATAGCTTTTTTATTTTGATATTTCTTGCATTTGTGGCTGAGGTTGTTGCATAATGTTTGAGTACTGTGAATGACAAACTGAGCCACAATTCATGAACCTTTAGTTCTCAAATCTAATGCTCTTATCCCTCTACTAAACAATGCAGAGAATATATAGGTAGATATGTGCATGCAAGCAATCATTCTGTACTATATGCACACAAATAATGGTAAACAAAATATAAATTATTGTAATAATAGATACAAATGTTATACATGAAAGGAGATATGAAGGTGTTTTTATAGTAAATTATTAAAAAGTGAACAATGAAATCAAAGGTTTAATGTTCTGCAATCTCTCTCTACTTCATATATGATTCTGATTTATTGAAATGGGGGAGGGGATGTTTAGCTGATGAGAAATTTTTTTTGAAATTGCAATACCAAATAGATCCCTTAGATTTCTTACTTTACTTTTCAATAATTAACTATTATTTAAATATTTTAAAATTCTACTTTATATTTAGTCCTATAGAGAGTGCTATTGTATTATGCTGACATGGCTTTGTTTTGCAAGATAAATTAAAGTTTTATATCTTTTTAATAACATTTGGATAAAAATTTCTGTTGCTGGAAAATATTTACTTAATGAGTGGGGATGAAAAAAAGAGAGTTGGAGTGCAGAGAGATAGATTTGATTGAATTTGGAAAGATTGAGAAAAATATTGCTAACATTTGGAAAGTGATTTAATACACTGAAATTTTAAATATTAAAAAAAAAAAAAGGGTATTTACTGCAAGGAGGCTTTAAAACTGTGTCATATGTAAGATTAGTTGGATTTTAGGTTTGCTATTAATTTTTTTTTTTCATTTTAAGTAAGAGTGATTTATTTGAGAAAGAGGGTAATGTTTGGGGTGTAAGTTTAGGGGAACACATGTTTATCGATCCCATTTAAAAAAATTTTTTTTTTCTTTTGTATAAATAAGTTTGAAGAGTAGTAGAAAAATCATAAACTTAAATATAGAGCAAGGAGATTGAAAATAAGAAAATATGGATTGTATTTGTAACCGACAATATATGTATGATGGTCAGAAGAAAATTAGGTGTGCTTTGATAGATTGTGCGGTATGTAATAAGATTTTCCATTTGAAATGCTTAAGTAAGACTAAAAAGGTTGTAAAGGTGTATAGTTGTGTAGATCATGTGTAAATATGATAAGAGGTGAAGAAATGGTTTCTAAGCGTAGATAATTTAAAGAAAAAAATCAGAACTGTAGGAAAATATAGATAAGGATGATAGAATAGAGTATATATTTAGTGGAATGCCAAGTGATATAGATGACAAAATAAATAGCACAATGGAGATAGGTAAGGCAAAGAATAAGTAAGATAGAAGAAATGGTAAAGGATGTAGAAGTAAAATTAAAAGTGTTGGTCATGAAGTGTGAGCAGATCAAGGAATTAATGAATAGAAATGATAAAGAAGAAGTAGATAAGGAAGTCCATAAAGTGGAAGAGAATGTTACAGATGAAGTAGGGAAAGTAAATTATGAGACAGTCTTGATATGAGACTCACTAACTAGAGAATGTGGTGATGTAATTTCAAGATAATAGAAACAGGTATGTAATAGTATGTTTACCTGAAGCTAGAACAAGGAATGTTAAGATAAGGTAAAGAAACAGGGGAGTAGAGATATTTATGTTATTGAAGGGACTAATAATTTGTCATGGCCAATGGAGAAAATAATGAATGAGTACAAAGGATTGATTAATAGTTTGAATAAGGTTAAAGGAAGAGTAGTAGTTGGATTACTACCAAGATTTAACAATAGGTATATGTTAGATAGGGCACATTCTATAAATGAGATTGAAAAAATTATATGAGAGAAAAAATGTTATGTTTGTGTGAGATTTTTTTTATTAGTAAGAGGGAGTTATATAGTAAAGATGGATTGCACTTAACAAAACAAGGAAGTGAAGTATTAGAGGGTTTGATTTATGAAAAATATTGTTCAGGAAACTTATAGGGGGGGGGGGTGTACTTTTAAATTACAGTATTATCAAAAAGATGGTTAAGAGTGGATGGGATGTAAGAAGTAAACAAAGGGTAGGTGATTCAGATATAAACATAGATGTGGAGAGGGAGTGGGTCTGTAAAACTAATAATAAACAAGGTAATTACAAATATAGAGAAAAGTCAAAAAAATTATAAAAGGATGGTAAGAAAGGAAGAAATTGTTAAAATTATATATTTGAATATGCAAAGTGGTAGGAGACCAGAAAAGTGGCAGGAATTAAACAAAGCTGTTAAAAATGAAGGGCTCAAGATAGTACCAGTAGTAGAAACACATCTAAGAGAAGAACCTAAACTGGAAAATTTTGTATGTTAGGATATAAATAGAAAAGAAAAAAGTCGTGGTTGTATAGGAGTTATGTAAAAAAAAATATTTAAATAATGTAAGGTATCAAGAATATTTGTGATTTGAGATAAGGTTAAGAAGACAAAAACTGATGGATGTTATAGTTTATATGGCCACTGAATAACATCAAACTATAATGAATAAAATAGTAGCACATATAAATGCCTAGTTAATGATATACAATTTCAAAAAAAAAAAGAGGAAGAAAATAATGGTTGTAGGGGATATAAATGGGCATATTGAAGAAATTGATGACATGGATAACAAGGGACAGCTTTTGAAAGTTTTTTGTTAGAAAGTGAATTTGAGCTTTAGCAATTTATCAAATATTTATGAGGGACAATGGTTAAAAATAATATATTTCATGCAATTTATGTATTAGTAGAGAAAGAGGGAATGGATATAAAGTATTAGTAATCATAACTTCTTTATAATAGAAATGGTTAGTAAAGTGGTGGAAAACAGTAATAAAAGTAAAAATGATAGTAAAAGATGTGGATAGAGAATGAATGATAAGAATAAGTTAGATGAATATAAAATAAAAGTAGAAGAAATCATGAGTTTGATGAAAATAAATATAAGGACTCGGGTGGAAAGTAGAAAAAGTGGCAAATAGGGTTTTAAGTGAGGCTATTCAAAAGAATAAAAGTATTAGAAAAGTGAGAATTAGTAAAAGTGTAAAAGAGAGGGGGAAAGCATGCAGAAAATATAAATGTGCTATTAAAAACAAAGAAAGTGAAAAAGATGTTAATATTAAATGGGAAATTATTTTTTAAAAAAAGTTGTCTAAAATAAATTATATAGAGAGAATGATATTAAATAGTAAATTATGGGAGAATATTAATAAAAGTAGAAGAGATGAGAGTAAAAAATTTTGGAAATATATTAAAAGGAATATAGGGGAGAGAGAAATAGTATTACTAAATGATGAGGAAAGTGTGTAGCTCTAGAGAAAAATTAGAAATAATCTTTAATAAGTATTTAATGGATATAAAAAAGTATGTTAGATGTAAAGGACAGAGTGATAACAAACACAAAATCACATAGTAATGGAAATATTAGTTTACAGAAAATGAATTGATATGAGGCAGGGAAGAAATTAAAACATAGAAAGGCAACAGGTTTAGATGGATGGGTAGCAAAGATGGTGATGAATTTGGGAAATAGGGCAAAATTAAATCTATTATGTTTTAATAAGATGGTACAGAAGACAGAATTTCCAAATAGCTGGAATAATACAAGAATAAGGGAAAGGCTAAGAACTATAGAAAGATAATTATAAACCGATAGTGATAATGTCAGTATTATATAAAGTTTTTGCATATATGATGGCTGGAAGAGTGGCAAAATGAATGGAAGAAAATAATATAATGGGAAAAAATGTAAGGAGGTTTTAGAATGGATAGGCATATAGGAGATAGTTTATTTGTAATCACACAATTTATAGAAATGAGTAGGAATATATAGCCTTTATAGATATAGAGAAGGCATATGATAGAATAAATAGAAATAGATTATGGGTAAGCTTAGTAAATTTGAGAATGAATGGAGATTTAGTGAATCTTATTAAGAGATTGTATGAAAATAATTACCATATGTATGAATTAGGAAATATAGACTTAAAGTTAAAATTAGGGTGGAACTATGGCAACGATGCCCTGTCACTTTTGTTTTTGTTATATTTGAGAGAAATGAAGAGAGCAATAGAAAGTCCAGGAATAGGGGTAGAGATACCATTAATATATGGCAAGGCAGTGTATATATTATCAGGTCTTTTATTTGGTGATGATATATTCTTGTGCACAAAAAGTAAGGAAGATATGGCAGTTATGCTGACAACTTGCACAGGGGTGGGTAAAGAGATGGGTATTAAATGTAATGAAGAAAAATCATAAGTAACGATGGTAAATGCTGCAGAAATAAGAGAGAATTTTTATTGGGAAATATAAAGTTAAATGTGAATTTGGGAATTGTCTTAAGTAATCAGAGAAATTGCTTGGATGAATGGGAGAAAAAAATTGAGAAATGAATCCAAAAAAATCAAAGGGACTGATAAAAAAAATGAAATGTTTTCATATAATAAGTATGATGTAGCAAGAACTGTATGGAAGAGAGTGGCAGTAGCATGGTTAAATTATGTGCTAGTAAGGAGTTTAGATTACTTAAAACAAGTATAAAGAGAAATAGGAAGACATACATTAGATGCAGATGTGTGGATGACAAAGAAGGCAATTCAAGGAGAAATGGGATGGTTAAGTTTTTATGAGATGCAAAACGCAAAATTAAATTGGTCAATAGATTGCAATTTATGGATAGTAAGAGAATAGCCAAAATAGTATTTAATTGGGTTATGAGTAAAGGACAGACAACAAGATGGGTTAGAAAGGTAGTATGGTATGCGGAAGATTTGGATAAAGAATTTGTCAGTATACTTATATAAAATGTGGGATAATTCTATAAGGAGAATTGTTGAGTGTATGCCATAATAAAAAATAGGGAGTTGGAGAACCAGTATGAAGAGTAAAAAGAGTTTAAAATATATATAGAAGCAAACAGAATATTTGGTGTGAGTTAATTTATGATAATAGCAAGGAAAATAGTTTACTGTTTAAGGCTCAAACATAATCATTAGCAACAAGGGAATATACACATAAATGGAGAAATGTGGGTGATTTAGTCTACAAGTTATGTATGAAAGGCATGTAAAATATTAGGCATCTGCTAATTGAATGTAAATGCTTATAAGCAGAAAGGATACCAATAATGAAGTTGTGAGAGAATAAATATAAACAAAATGATTATACAGAAAGTGAGTTCTTGGTTTTCTTGCTAGGTCTTGAAAAAGATATGGGAGATCTAGATATAAAGACCCATGGAGTGAACAAACAAAGATGACGTTGTGAAAGTGGAATGGAGTATGATGAAGAATATGGGAAAACTTAGAGTGGGGAATGGAAAAGAAAAGTAAGTTGGCTAACAGGTTTTTTGGGCATATTGGCTGAGATTCCTGACTTCCATAAAGGTCGTAGCACATCACATCCCTGATTTAGGCTGCAAGTTATGTAAGGAAAATATTAGACATCTAATTGAATGTAAATACCTACAAACAGAAAGAGTACAATTAATGAAGTTGTGGGAGAGTAATTATAAACTAAATGTTTATACAGAAAGTGGGTTCTTGGTCTTTATGCTGGGCTTGCAAAAAGATTAGGGGAATTTAAATATAAAAGCCATGGAGTGAACAAAGATGATGTTGTGGAAATGGAATAGAGTATGATGAAGAATATGGGAAAACTTAGAGTGGGGAATGGAAAGGGAAATTAAGTTGACTAACAGTTTTTTCTGGGCATATTGGCTAAGAGATTCCTGACGTCAATAAAGGTATCACATCACACTGAATGACAATATATATATATATTATATCTGCTTTATATTTAAATTTATAAATGTTTAAGTTTACTAAATTATTAAAAAAAATTGAAATAAAAACAATGATAGATATATTAGTTCAATCTACCTCTTAATATAGTGGGATTTGCCTGTAGTAGGTCAACTAGTTGGATGTTGTGGTTGTTGGCTTGAGGATTCATGCTCATCTATATAGATAAGAATGGCTGCTATAAATTTCATCATCATTTGGCCAATTGTAGAAAGCTCATAATTAATATGACCTAGGGTATCACTCAGGTTATTGTAACTGGCCATGGAGAAATGGCAAGCAGGAGGAAAAATTTGAGGGAAGTGCTAAGGGCAGCTTAGATATCAATCACATCTATGAATAGGTTTTGGTAGTAGCCATGTCATATAGTAAATTAGAACAACTTTTTTTCTATATTGTTATTAATTAATAAAAATATTTTTTAACTTATACATAAAATTCAAAGAATTATTACAACTTTCAAGCAAGTATAATTATTAGAAATAATTTCAGCTTATGAGATCTGTTTTTAATTGGTGGTTATTTTTCAATATAATTCTTGACAGAACTAATTTTAATCATTTACTAATAAAGTGTTAAAATATGGTTATAAATCACAAGGAATGATAAAAAAAATATTTTTACAAGCTTATTACAAATATTTCAGCAACAAAAATTAAAATGGTTTGTAATGAAAACAATGGCAAATATATAAATTCAACTTTCATCCTATAGTTGGGTGTAGTAATACAAAGGAAATTAGAACGCTATGAATAGTTGTTGGCTTGAGGTTTGCTGTCAATTAGGTAGAGAGCTTATCATGTCAGTGATTTGGTCATGATAATAGTCCTACCAAAATAGTAAATGACTACTATTCTTTTGTATATTATTATTAAAATATTTTCACCATACATGCAAAATTGAAATAACTATTGCAATTTTCTATTAAGTACAATTAATTTATGAGATAATTGCTGGATGAAATTATTTCTTTCATATTTTACTTCAATAAAATTTTTTGTCAGGCACAATATGCAAATTTTATAATAGAATATTTAAATGTCCTTAATCATTTACCAATAAAAAATGCTATGATAAAAATGACAAATCACAACAAAACACAATTTTTTATGTTTATTATGCTAAAAATTAAAATTATTTTATTGAAAATAATGATAAAAAGATTAGTTTGATCTACATCTTGGAACTGGGCATTGTGACATGTCTCTAATCTAACTGTTTGGAAGTTATAAGTAGTTGTAGTTACAGTTTTGGTACTTGATTATGTATATTAGAATGACTGCTTTAGACCCAATAAGTCACCTGTTAATTTCAAACAAGCTGTTGATAAATATGACCGTTTATCAATTGGATGGTTGTGTATTACCATGGAAAAATGGTAGGCAGAGACAAAAGTTCAATGTTGTCAATCTTTAGCAAATATACCCCATCTATGAATAAGTCATTGTTAAAAGTCTTACTTAATTTTCCCCCTATGTTATTAGTATTAGTTAAAATATATTTTCATCAGATAGTCAAATAACTATTACAACTTCTAGACAAATACAATGAAATAACATAATTTTATTTTGCAATATATCCATCACAAGTATTAATTAAACAGTTGATATATTTGAATAGTAGTTTATGATTTCAGTAATTTACAATCAATAAAATGACTCAGTGAAGTGGACTCTACAGTATAATTTTTGCAAAACAGGCATTCAAACTTCTTATGAATTCCTGAGCAATAAAGTTATTCAATTATTTATTTGGCCCTAGATTGTTAGTATTGTGGTGGAACAATGTCACACAGTGGAGTGTAGGATTTCAATTCTGCCACTTCCACATTCAAACTTATGAACTCCCTATGAATAAAATCATGTGATTTTTTTTTTTAGTTATTTAGCTGAAACATTTATAATAAAAAGATACGAAGTTCTTAATATTTATAAACGAGTTTACTCAACAAGATTAATGCAGTTTGTGATAGACCCTGAAAAAAGTTAAAAGGCAATGGAAATCAAAAAAAAAAAAAGTTCATTTTTTCTGTTAGTCGACTTTTAAAAAGTTTATTCAAAAAAGGCATCTAATCGTCAATAGAATCAAAATCTTATTTAAGAAAGGATATCAGAAGAATTTCAGCTAACTCTGGAAAAAACATGTAAAAATACATTCTCAAATGTATATTTTACATCACTTTATATTTAAATGAGAATTGTAAACTTTAGTTTACTCGAATATTCAGATATGTTCTCATTTATATCATCAAAGTATAAAATCTTATAATGTACGGGTTAACATGCTTAACATACCTATAATCCTAATGCCGGTAAAAGTTTCAAAATTAGAATCCCCTCACCCATTATCAACCTGCTATGCGCCTAATTATTGACAAACTATAGAGATGTCTTTGTATCTATATTTAAAGGCTGTTTTATTTATATCATACAACTATTGAATTTTATTTGAAAAATTGCTTTAGGATTAAAACTAAAAAGTCTTTATAAAATAGTAAGTCATCAGTGGTATAGTGGTTAGCATAGCTGCCTTCTAAGCAGCTGGCCCAGGTTCACCTCCCGGTCAACACATTTGACATATAAAAAAAAAAAATATTAAGTCAATAACATATTTTCTTCTATTAGTAATAGGTTTTTAAAGTTATTATTAATTTTAAAGTAATTGCACAAAGCAATGAATACTCCTAATAGAAGTTTTATATTTCTGAAGTTAGGTTATTTATGAATGTTTTCATTCGCACAATCAGTAGTATAATGGTCATAAATCATATAAACCAAACAATAGACATAAAATAATTCCATTCTTTCATTCACCTAATAGATTGACACACATATATATATATTTCATCAGTTAATAACTTTTACTGAGAAGAATCAGTTTTACATCAGTTTTTACTATTGCTTGTAAAGTTTTTCCATCACCCCCAGTCTCCCAATTACATTATAACAATATTTTTGAAATTGCTGAATTTACAATTTTTAAATCTAAAATAAATCATTGTCATCACATCAAATAATGCAACAGTCTATCCAGCAAGTAGTTTATCACTATTATCCATTGATGTGGGGCAACAGTGTGACCTGTCTCCAGGCATTATTTTCTTTGATGTCCAATGTGCTTCCAATGTTGTAAATCACATCCATTCCTTAATGACAACCTTGGTCATTCTCTCCCTCTTGATCAATTCACCATTCCAAATATATCCTTTTCAGGTATATTATTCAGCCTTATCACATGCCCAAAATATTGTATTTTTTATCTATCATTTCCAACAATTGTCCTTTTTCATTCTCTAAAATCTATTACTTTTCTTAAGTGTCTAATATTTATTTTATAAAGTGCAGACAGATGAAATTAAATTGAAAGGCTGCAAACCTCTCATGCTTATTATAATTATAATACCCATCAGACAGCTAATCAGATGTTATGATGGCTGTCTGAATAGTGATCAAACCATAAACACATAACAAAGAATTATAAGCATGAGAGGTTTGCAGCCTTTCAATTTAAGTTTCTAATGTATGCCAAGAAACTTTCTATAACACTTCATTTCAAAAAGTAGTTTATAACTCGGTATCATAATAGTTGGCCTTAGCAGGTAAGAAATAATAATCATAAATTTTCATGCAATTATAAAATATATAAAACATCTTAACATTCTAACTAAGGCTTACCCAGTCAAGATTTCATCAGGGGTGGAAGATTACAAACCGATTCTTATTAGAGTCAATAGATATTCATGGATCAATTCTTCATCTCTTGATTGACAATATACATATATTAGGTCATCATGGACTTGTTTTTTGAAGACAGATTGCTTAATTCTTGCCCAACCCATCAATTTATCTTGAGAGCATGAACCCCACTGAAACTTGAATTGTCTGTTTTAAAAAACAATTATCACTTTCTTAATTCTACTCTGCCATTATCTATTTGTGTGATTTAGAAGCCAACTATTACATTATCTTCCTTCTTTCTCAATGAAATCACTCTAGATGTTATAAATTTCTGAAAATATTTTGACTTCTAGTAATTCTGCTAGTCTCTTGGTTGAAAGTTTCAGAAATCATTTTCTATTTTCCCTCAATGTTTGTTTCACTACTGGTTTTATCTCAAATTTCTTTTTTACAATTAATTTGAAGTTAATTTTTGTGCCTATTTTACTCTACAATGCCCTACTGATTTTATTCTGGTTTTCCAAAACTGCATAGAAATTTTAATTAGGCAACTGAAATTCCAAAATAGTTGTTTTATCCTACACCAGTATGGCCAAGATGTTGACCACAAAGTCTCTGAAAGTCGACCACGTAATTTCTTTTTTTTTGTAAAACTTCTATCTAATTTATTTTAATACAATTCTAAAACAATAACTCTTGTTTTTATCTTGGGATTTTTTTTAAAATTCAGAACCAGCTCTAGAAAATAATTATTTGTAGGTAATTTAAAATTGTAATTTAATAAATATTTATAAAGCATTGAGGACAAATTGAATACTAGAGGGAGCTGAGGTAATTTAGCCTTTTGTCTGATGAATTTTCTTATTGGCCAGATTGAGTAAAAATTTGAGTGATTTGATTCGTTAAATATGGATCTAGTCTGTTTTCTTTGTGAAATATATTAATATACAATAATCAAAATTGTTTTAATTTAGCTTCTAAAAATTGAATTATTTTACATTCAAATTGGTTAAATGTAACAAAAAAAATAAAATAATGTTAATAACTGAACAAAAATATAAAACATGAAAAATAACCTGCAGTAAAATTATATTTCAACCAATCATTACGTGAAAATGCCATGATTTCTTGTGTTTTAGAAATTACAATTGCTGATTATTCACTTCTGTTGTCTTTTCTTCATCTAAAATTAAATATTTTAAATGAAAATTTAAATTTAGCCACATTATAAGCCAATATAATACCATGTGAACATGGAAGAATATAGAAGAGAGAAAACAGATGTGTCAGATAGCAGGCCATGTATCAATGAACATATGTTCAATTGGAAAAATACAAAAATATTGGAGAAGAAAATTTAAAGAAGCTGCTCACATGACAATGGCAAAAAATTCCATAAGCAAACCTAGTATGACTACATAATGTATGGAAACCACTAATCAACTTTGCTCTTAGGAAAAAGTGGAGAAATCAGGAGGAACTTCATAGATAAGTATATGAAATTTTCTACTGACTGTTGCCTTTGGCAGGATGGCTGAGTTGGATAGTGCATTATCTTAAAATTCAATAATCAAGCATCTAATGATCCGGGTTCGAATCCCATGCCAGTATTCAGACTAGCAACACCTGAAGTGAGGAGAATAATATCACTTGAAACGTTGTGCATATACAAATCTGTTTGATGTGCTATTACTAACAACTGAATGTATTTGGAATATTTAAGTAAAGTTAAATTTTTCTAAAGACATTCAATACGCATATTAGATGATGGAAATAGTGCAATATAAAAATACAAATTCAACTATGATTGACTCTTTGAGAAAAATATTTTAACTCATGATCTTCCTTTAACCATTGTAACTGATGATGGAACAGCCCTTGTGTCTAGATGGTTCAAAGAATTCTGTATAAATAATAAAGTCAATCTTATATTGATATTACCATTCGACTAAGACAGCAATGGACAAACTGATGTTTAATACAAGATATAAAACCTCCAGAAGGCAACAGTAGATGATTAGAAGATGTCCATAGTTAGAATGCTGCTAATCCTGATCACAGTTCCATTTACTGTTCATGGCAAAACCCCAGATGAAATGCTAAATCAAAGTTGGGAAACAAGTTATCCAAGCTCAAACCTAAACTATCACCCAAGAAAATGAACCAGCAAATTATAGCCCTTTTCAAAATGGGTACAAAGGTTTTATGTTATATGTACCCTGACAAAAATTGATTATCAGCTTCAATTGTAGTCTGAAAAGGTCAATACTTGTAGTGAAAACTTCTGAAGGTCAACTTAAACACCAACTTCATTTTGATCTCAGCCAGCCAAAAATATCCAGCAATGAAGCAGCATAACCAGATCCCACAAATCAACTAACAGCTATCTTATTAGTGACAACCAATATCCAGCCTATACCAGTTTTGCCAACAACAAAATTAGAGACAATAACTAGTTCCAGTACAAGAAAGAAGAACAGCCTAATCACTACTAAAAGAAGTAATTAAGGAAATAGAAAACTTCCAAAGTATTTGTTGGAGTATATGATGAAATAAAGTGATATTTCATCTAGGGGGAAGAATGTTACAATCTATTGCTATTCATTCTTTTTTCTTTTAGGAGAAAATGAGATACTTTTCTGAGTTCTGATGAGGATATGGCTGCCTATTAAACTAAAAAATGAACATGCAGCCTAGAAAGGGTTTACATTTGCGCTATTAATTTCCAACCCATGTATTGTAAACAAACTCAATAATTGTTGTATGAGATTATCCCATGATTGTGTATATCATTATATACAATAAAGCACTTAAAAAATTAATTGAAATTGCCTTCATTAAAAAACATTTTAATATGTGTGAGTGGTGTAATAAAATATTATTCATTAAGTGAATAATCTCTAGTCTAATGAAGGACTAACAAAAATTATTAATATATTTCCATCAAGTAGTTTGTGTCAAAGTTGTGAGGACAGTAAGTTTGACACAGCAATTAATAACTATATATGAATATATTTAGTTTTACTTTGCTACTATTATTTAATCATAATACCATAACCATTTTCAAATATTATCAGTCTAGTACAGAATGAAGACCTGGGTTTAATCTGGTGTCCAATAAATAAGTTTTTCTTATTTCATTCATCCATTACGGGTGTAATCACTTAGGATTCAGTTCTACGTGTACTGTATTGTGACATATTCTAGGAATATGTTCTGACCGAATTCTGCTAAGTTTGCTTGCGATTCTCACTTGTTAATGCCAAATGCAATTTCTTTGTATTGCTCCATAGAAATAGAATTTCGTTCATTGGTTTTGGGGCTTTTAAATAATTTTCATGTTTGTTTTTATGCAATGAATCCGCCATTCCCATGCCCCCGCCATCCTGTAAACAAATCACGATGACCGCGATTGTTACCCCCCCCCTCTCGCCATGTTAACAGGTCGTCGCAGTTTGCTGTAGCGATGTGTAACTCCCAAATACATAATTACTAATCAGATTAAGCCTCTAAATTGTATACATATATGGTTATTAAATAAGTTAAACGATTACGTCTTATAACATTAAAAATAGAAACTTATAATTAAAAAAAAAACATTCGTGCCCGAACTCTCGTTAAATTTATTCGCAAAATAAAATTCCCAATTATTATTTCGCTATGATTTATTAGCAGACATGAATCGTAAAAAAAGTTTTAAAATATAATTAATAGACAAAAAATAACAGCCTCGTTTTTTTTTTTTTAATTACGTGAAAGTCATTCAAATTTAGCTAACTAGCTTCACATCATTCTTGTTTTAATTCATACTTTCTCCGGCAAAAGAAATTTACACAGGTACTTACGTCAGATTACAATATTATGTCTTTTCTTAAAGTAATATTACATGCAGATGAATTAAATCTGTGGTTTTATATTATTACTTTCCAGGAAATCGAGTTTGTTTAGTGAAGTAAACTTACACGTGATTCTTTAATCTAGCCTGTTTCATTAAAAAAAATTCCAGTTTTAAACATGATAACTTGATGTGGATGGAAAATAACTTCCGTTAAGTAAAATAATTTTTTTTTTTGTTACTTTCCAAAAATGAATATGTTTATAACTGATTTTGATCATACAGCCTTGAGCAATCTACATTGAATGGAGGTTCCATTCCTGAAATTACATGAATGGTTTTTTTTGTTTAGCAATTGAACTGGCGCTGCGCCACCTACATAATGTGTTTTAAATTCGTAATGACGGTACGATAAATTCTTCACTAGTTTAATGTCAACATGAAATCTCAAACTCTGGAATGGGGAGATATTCTCGCTATTGCAATATATTTTGTACTTGTTCTAACTGCTGGATTTTTGGTGAGTAACTGTATTTTTGTTTTTAATTAATCTACCTGGAAATCATTTAAAAATATATGTTTGCAATTTATTTAATTGATTATCTAGTTTAATATCACTTGAGATTTAAGTTCTCTCGTATTTCTGCTTTATCTGTCCTTATTAATTAAAAATTAATTACATCTTTATTCATCATAAAATTATGATATGTAAACTTACCTCAGAAACTTAACATTCTCTCCTATATATATTTAATTTTTGTATTTATTTATTTTTTTCACTATTTATTATTATGATGAATAAATAAATATCTGTATGTGAGTTTTTATTCATTTTAATGAATGGAGATTAGTTGGAAAATGATTAAGAACGCTTGTTTACCGATCTAACCGAAATTTTGTTATTTATAGGAAATATTTATTTGATTTCAGATAGGTTTTATTTTTCTTTACTGCGATAAATGCTATATAATCATGAATATGATTGTCAATTAGACTTATCAGTGTAAATAACTTTATAGTTCACAGATGATAACCGAAATGATTGCGTTACTACACAAATGCGATATCTGCTATTGCCACCCTAAGAACCAAGTAATATTCTTTACTTGTAAAATCGTGTGGCATAGTGGCTAAGGGTGTCTACTAACCGTGTCGTTGTTTCTTTGGGATTGATTCGGGTTACAAACAACTATAATTTTTTATTTCTGATAATTAATCATAGTTAACCAGCTATCTAATGTTGGTTTGTATATAGATGTCTCAGTATCTGCTAGATGATAAAGATCTAAGGATAAGGTCTGTTGATTGTTAGTACACGTGAGTAACAATCAAAATATTTATGCAGTTTTATAAAAGAAAAAAGTAAATGCGTATCTCACTTGTAATCGATAAATATTTTTAATGCGTCTTACTATAGATGGGTATGGGTCATATTTTTATAGACATATAGCTTAGGGTTTATATTTTTCATGTAATTTAATATAAAATTATGATAAAATATATAATGTAGTTATACTAACAGTTACAAAACAAATTTGAATAGACGGTAAACAGGTTGTTGGTGACAAAAAGGGAGCTGAAAGTACTTTCTATTTAATGACCAGATGTTTTGTCAAAAGGATATATTAAATATGTATGCAAATCGTTTACTTAATAAAAAATGTATTAAGGATACTTTTTTTTTTTTACTTTAACTTACTACAATATTAGAAGAAGGTTTAATAAAATAAATTGGGAAGTGGAAATTTTTTAATGCTTTAGGCAAAGAAATAATTTCTTAGAAAGAAAAGCAAAACGGAAACATAAATAGAAAGAAAAGAAAGAAGGATTTAACATTATTGTTAGAATTAGCATTAAAAAATGTGAAACTCACAAGTAATAGCTCACAGTAATAACTTTTTGTTATAACTGCTGCTTTTAGATTATGTGCACATGGTAGTTTCAGCATTGTGCAGGTTAATGCTATTATCTTCAATCCATTTTTAATATTTGTATCAATGTATTTATGATGATAATCCAGCCAATAAATACATACAGGGTTGTGTTTAATATTTCTTATTACTACATTTACATCTATTTTAGTAATTATTAATTAAATTTTAATAAATAATATGAAAATCATAGATCTTTGAAGGACAATACAAAGACTAAGATAATCAAATTTAAAAATATGATGACTGCACAAACTTTTTTCAACCTGGTTAAAAACAAGATTTTTAAATCTACAATTGAGAATTATTATAGACAAAGTAAACTATCATTTAAAATTTTGCTTTCTCTAGCTATCCTAAGTCTTAGAGGTATTCCAAGAAATGAATGGTTGTTTCATATCTCAAAATACTATTTCATTGACAGTGCAGTGGCCACCAAATATTTGGATAGTATATTGCATTTGAAAAAAAAAAAAAAAATTCATGACATTTTGGAAAAAACTTTACAATCCCAGATTAAATTAAAATCATTCAAGATGTAATTAAAATAAAAAATAAAGCAAAGTTATTAAAAGTTTATTCCTTTACTGGTGGATTATGAATGATTCTGTGAAAAAAGAGACTTGAAGTGTTGTTTAGATGGTTAAGGAGTTTAGAAATGGAAATCAAACCCAAGTTGTTATGGAATGATGGAATTGATTTAGTCACATTATTAACCTCTTACAGACAATGATCATTTCCTGATTGAACAGTTGAAGAAGGAGGCTGTCATCCTGATAATGGTCTCCTATTTTAAGAGAAATGATAATTTCAGATTTGAAAGATGCTATTGAATATGTTGAAAACATGTTTTAAAATATAGATCTTTATTTTTTTATATAGATTATCTAAATTCCATGCTATTCTTGCAAATGATATTATTTGGTGAGAAAAAAAAATGTAGAAGGAAGAAACTGATATTTGAGACAAAGTTTTTTAATATCACTCATCTAAGACACATTTTTATAATCAAAATGAATGATTTATTAGGGAGTCAGATAACAATAAAAATATAATCATGCTGTGTCATCCATTAATTTCTGTTTGCCTCTATAAATGAAGTGTATATTTTAATAATAAGCCTTTCTATTACTGATTTATATGTGCTTGTTATTACTGTCATATGTCTGCTGCTATTGCATTCTCAGTATGCAAAGTGGGTGAAAAGTTACTTTTTTTGTCAATAAAATAAATAATGTTGTAATTTGGAAAAATTTTAAAAATTGAGTTATTAAAATGTTTTTGTTTTGTTTTTCAATTTTGTTTTTACATAATTGTTTATAAAAATATAGGAATATCTGTATTAGAATGATAGATTCTAAAATTCATAATCCATGAATCATAGCTCAACTGTCACTTATAATAATAAAAATGCATGTGAACTCCCAACGACAAACAATTCAATTTTTTTTTTTAATAATTAATAAAATATTGCTGTATTGGCAAATTATCTCACATAATAGCAAACCTATACTAATTTAAAGTACTGAAGATAAAGAAGTTGGGAGAGATGAAAGAAAAAGAACAGAAAAAATTATTTATATCTAAAACAATATCTAGTTTTTAATTGTTCAGTATTTTATCTACAAGGCAGTAATCTCTTAGCTAGATACTGCTTGTTATTTATTTACAGTTAATCCTCACAACTGAAGATGTCTGAATACTCTGGTCTTCAAATCTCAACATTATTTTTATATATTCAACACTAAATATGCCTTGACAAATTGCTTATAGATTATTATTACATTTAAAAATATGTACCTGCCAATGATAAAATTTAAGTTTGTTTCTCAGATCTACTTTATTTCAGAATTTTGTATTTCCAAATGAAAAACAAAACCTTATGCAAGCAACATTTTGATAGGCCAAGCTGATTACATTATTTAATATTTATAACTTTATTCACTATTTACTATTCAAAATTATTTTTTACATTTATTCATACTACAATAACATATTTATTGTTTTATAGAGAACAATTATCTGACTTAGTGCATAACTTTTATTATATAAAATAAAAGTATAAAATAAAAATGTAATTAGTTTTAATACACCTATTGCAGTATATTTTAAAAAACCTAAGAATTGTTGCACAAAACATGGATTTTTAATATAAATAGCAAAAATATGAAAACATTTATTTACAATTGCCAAACTTAACTCCACCCACAACTTGCCATCCACTTCAGATAAATACAGTAGTGTTTATCACTAATCATTTTTTAAACTAGAGATTATCTCTAGCACAGATATAAACTTTAAACCTCAGTTAAAGATTAATATATCTGATTTTTATTTTTTAATTAATCACATACATGTCTGGAGTTATTCACATTTCTCTTTCCTATATGTAATATCTTTTATAAATTTATTGAATAATCTCCACACCACACACATAATTTTCAAATCATATAAAAATTGTCAGCAGGATTGGAGAATTTAGTATTTCATTGTATTGAATGTGTAAGAAAATATTCAATTATTATTGCTATTTATATTAGAATTAATCTTGCTAATGCAGAAAAAATAATGGCAGAAAATAATGCATATTTTATTTTTAAAAAATGGGCTTTATATAAAGCTTCAAATAAATGCATATAAATAGTTGGATTTTATTATTCCAGATATTATTAGTCTCATCAAGATTCAAGACCAACTGCTGTCACAGTGATTAGAAGATACCTGGCATAAAAAATCTATAGTTAGCAATTATTTATTTTATGTGTTAATATATTCATTTTCTTATTGAACTTTTTATATATTTTGCAATGGCTATGAATAGCTCTCCTGCTTGAATGTTTGTTTGTTTTTTGCTGTTATTCACAATAATTTTCTGTATGAGCCAATGTTTTGTATGCTGATTCATATTTTGAAAAAATTTAAAAAAAAACTATAGCACCATGAAGGATTTGTAAAAACAAGATGATATTTCTGAGTCTTAAAATGGCAGAAATACTCTTAAAGCATAAATATTGTTAAAAGGAACTACTGAAAGCTTTATTGAAGATAATTATAACAGCTAAATATTACCTGTGGCAAAGAAAATTAAGTGAATTCTTTGCATCATGAAACATTCCCTTTCTTGAATATTTATGTAAATTATGTGAAATCATGCTGTTATAATAGAAAAAACATGTGAAAAACATAACCAAATATGTGATAATATGTTGGAATATTCAGTAAATGTTGAATGTATAGAAAATTTTAAACTTTACACAATGTTTTGAGTAGTATTATTCTCTAGAGAATAACCTAGGTGCAGTGCTCTTAGATCCAAAGTTCCTCACTGATGAAGGCCACAAGCCAGAAACTAATCCGGGGATGTTGGATGAGTAAGCACTTAATACCGATTTTATGCACAAGCCTTCTGGCATCCATTGATTACTCTGTCTTGCACTGAGTGGCACTACTGTATGGAAAGTTTTGCCTGTTTTAAAAACAGTATGTTAATACACATCACAAGCATAGAGTCCATTAATTTGTTTAATGCTAAAAGAAACATGAAAACAATAGTTAATTATGTGTTTCTTAATGATGTAAGGATTGAATAAAACTTATGTTATAGCTTTAAAATTATGATCCTTCAATAAAGTGTTAAGTGATTGGCAAATATTGACAAACTGTCACCAATTGTTATAATTTTATCTACTCCACCTATATTTGACTTAGTATACAATAATCATAATACAATCCATTTAAATAATATATGCTATAAAACAGCTAAATTTAAACAAAGTAGATAAACAGCAACAATGCATAAAATCAGTATTAATCAATATAAAATTCTTAAATGCAAGTATGTTGGTAATGATAAAAAAAATTTTTAGTTCACGTATTATTAATATGTAGATGATGTGTTTAATAATGGGCAATAAGGAAAGATGTTTGAGGAAGATTAATGGTTACAGACCTATTATTAAAATATTTTTATTCATGAAGTGAATAATAAATTATATGTTTGATAATATGTCTGTATGTGTGTGTTTTTATGTAAGGTTTTTGCTTATAATTTACAGATATCCCAGTATTTAAAAACCTTTTGAGAACATAGTCGATCATGGTTTATTTTTGATGTGTAACATAGATTTCTATAGTATGGTTGCACTCACTAGTTGTAGAATTTGATAACAGCCATTGTTTTGAAGTATTATTTGCTATCTTGCATACTTGCAAAGTGAATCAAGAAAGAGCAATTTGTCATCTACTTCACACGATAACAATATTAACTAAATTGTTTTCACAGAAGTTTTGGAAATGAACATGAATTTATTGAATAATTAGAATCTGCCATTATTAAGATAAATAATTGTTGTAAATCATTCTCAAACAAATTTGATACTAGATATCAATTAATAGGATATCTAAAATCATGTTTTCTATTAAGTTAATTACTTAATTGGCAGAGTTTTTACTAACAGTTTGAATACAAGGGTATAAAGGCAAATTTTTTTTACATTTTTATATAGATTGCTACTATTAATAGACCAAGTTAATTTACAATTTATTTAAATAAGATTTTTTTATATTTGATCTTGAATATTTATATATTAAAAATAAGTAAACACAATAAAGTAAATAAAATAATATATGCACTCATTTAAAAATAAATATCTGTAAAATAATATGCTTAATTGCTATGAGTACCTTGTTTAATTTTTTTTATTATTCAAAAAAATTTAATATGTGTTTTAGTTTTCTTACCTCTAGAAAATAGAAATGAACAATTTTAATAAATGCTTACTGAAATTTATTTTTATAAAACAATAAATCTAATTATCATGTGAAGGAAGTGGAATAAAGTCCCTAAATAAATTACATTAAAATACTGATATTTTTTTTTAAAAAAAGATTTTGCTATATCTGATCTTTAAAAATAAAAAATTTAATTGCTAAGTAGAGAAGTACTTTTTAACAAGAACATAAAAAGGAAAAAGTTAATTGAAAATGTTTATAGTTTTGATCACTATATAGCCTGCACAAATTTATGCAATAATAAAATGGTGGTTCAAAGAGCTAAAGATCCTGGATCGAAATTTAATTCTGTCTCATCTAGTATGTGAATATTACAAGACCTTTTGAACGATGAATCAATGAATTATCTATTATTATTTAAATATAAAAATGTTTCATAAGTTATTCAAAATTAATATGTTTACAGACTGTTAACACATTTAATAAAATCAGAGGAAAATCCTTGTTTTGTATAAAGATTCAGTACCAGTGAAAAAATATATTTTAATCTTTATATTGTTTTTAAAGATAAATTTTAAATATTTGTTTATAAGTTAAAACTGTAGATATTAAAATTAATATGTATTTAAATTTTAATATATATTGTACCAGAATTTGATGATGACTGTGGCATGGAAGCATGCAAGCTAGATATTTTACTTACAATAATATGGATGCCACTTCTTTATCCAGTTACAATGACAGGTCAATATGCAAGTACAAGATATGAGTGTTCAAAGTTTTACTAATCTTAAGAGTAACAATGAATAGATGCAACAAACCCAATGCAACATCCATCACTGGCAGATTTTGCTTTAATTTGAAATTAAAGTAATGGCATAAACAAAATTTAGACATCAGTGATATCATAGCACTTGATAATAATACTAATATTGTTATACAAAATATATAATATGATTATTATAATTAAAACACCAATAATGATAAAACAATAAATTAATAATTATACCCTCCTCTAATTTTAATAATAAATTTTACAACCTTAAAAAGTATATTTCACTTCTACAAACTACTTTCAAATCCTTTTATTAGAGTTTATTATTACACAATAAGAATTGCAAACAGATTTATTTACTAATTACAGTTTAAATTATTTTGATTTGGAGATTAGAATCAGGAAATGATATTGAAGTATATCTCATCAAGTATTAATAATATTTAACTCTTGCATGTGTGATAAAGATAAAAAAAAGTATATATATATTGTAATGGGATGGGGGTAGGTGGGGAAGTTGTGAAAAAAAATAAAACTGGGTGATGGCAAAATCATCATCACTCCCAGTCCATTTAAAATGAAATATTTACAAAATATAAATAATATAATATTTTATAAGAGCATGAGATTAGGGAAATCTCTGTGAACATTGAGAGATCAGCCAGCTAACTCAGAAGAGCAACTATAATAATTAATCATCAACCAGCATTATAAATAAAAGTAAGTATGAATACTCAAGAGAAATAATCACTCATCATGAATGATCCACAATATAATACATCAGTACAGTAAATCAACAGTCAACCAGGCTAACTACTGAGCCTTTTGCCAGCTTGGGCAATTATATAAACATGACTTGGATGCACCAGCTTAGTGCCCATTCATTAAAATACACAACAGAAAATCTAAACAATAATGCTGGGACATTAAAACATGTTGATCATCATCAATGCTGGCCAACTATAAACTTAAATTTTTAACAAGACTGAACTAAAATAAAATATAGTGCATGGGCTTTAAAGAGTATCCTCTTTTGTGCCAACCAGGATAATGATTGATCATCACTGGATGCCCAAAGCACTAAACACATCCCCATTTATCCATGTCCGAAATCTAGCTCAGAGAACATGGGCTCTATTACTGTATGTGAACAAGAGATGATGGAATACAATTTTAACAATTAAATACAAGTTTATTAATAACAAAAAAAATGATTAAGGTCTTATAAGGTTCTGATTATGAAAGGTATTCAATAATAAAAGTCATTACACTGTAATCTACAATATTACTACAAAATTCACGTTATTACATCAATTTACATAATTACTATTCAATATTTAAATTGTTACATTAATTTACAAAAAGTATAATAAAATATATTCAAATTATTATTATGGTTTACATATATATGCGCACAGACGCGCAATTTATAATATATAATGAATATTCAATAAATGAATTGACATTTAATAAAAATAAAAAATATTAAAATTGTACATATATGAGTGTGCATGTATATACGCACACTGACTTTTACCTATTTAAACTTGTTACAATATTATAATTTTTTAATACATAAATTTCCTACCTATATGTGTGTATAAACAAAATATAGATACAATTTAAAATTAGTTTCAATTTATAAGTTCTCAAAAGTATAGTCAATTTTTTGACAGGTATTTGTTGATTAATTATCAACGTTTTTGGACCAATTTAAAAGATTTGCTTTTTCGATTTTAATTCAAACAAAATTATGCTTGCATTTAAATTATATATTCTTTTTTATTTTAATGAATATGAAAATTATTTCTTACCAAAATATATATAGCAAATCATCTCTCTTTTAAACATTTGACTGGAGCAAATTTTACTTTAAGTTAGAAATTAAAATGTCTTTTATAAAAATATTTAAAAAATACAACTCACTGTATACACACGCGATGTATTTATCTGTGGTTTCCTGCTTGCCTAGATGAACAGTAGCATCAGTACACCAATTTCTTCAAGCTTTCTCTTGGTAAGCTTGGTTTCTAGCCCATCAGAAAAAATATAATTCCGGGCTTGTTGTCATCATCAGGTAAAAGTATGTAATTCATGTAAAATCTTGGTCTGAAGTTGATTTCTTTCTGTCTAGGATTGTTCCAGGCAAGCAGCTGTTTTGATTTAATAAATTTTAGACAAGCAACTATTCTCTCTGTTTAAGGCTATGAATTATAGCACAAAGAAGTGGGTCATTTTCTCCAAGTGAATTCAAACTCCTGAGAAGGAAATATTAGTAGCTTCTAAATCTAATGTCCTGCCTTCAGCTGTATCAGTTCATGGCAGCTATTCTGCCAACTCTCTGCTACAGCTAACAACTCTTCACAAAACTGCAAGCAGAACTGTTCTTTTCAAAAATCACTCTCCAGACTTTGCAGTGGTCCAGTTGGCCACTGCTTGAAATACTACAACCAGACTCCTCTAGTCAACTCTTACAAACTACAAGCAAAAAACTGATATTTTTTTTATCAGTCTTTTATAACCTTGGATAGGTCAGGTGACAAAAACACAGTGGCTGTTTTCAATTAACTTTAATCCATTTGAAAACAAGCTGGAAATTTCTATCAAAGTGTGATTTTCATGTTTTTACATTAATCTTTGGAATTTGACCAAAGGTGTGATAATCCTTTAGAATTTTTAATCTACAAAGATTATTAACTACATAGTAGAAATGAAAACAAGCCTTAATTAAAAAAGATATTTTATACAAGTATTAATTAAAAGATTTTAAAAATAGACATTGTTTTCAAAATTATCAAAAAAAAAACAAGCTTATATTTAAATTTCAAAATCAGAATTACAAATAATATTTATCAGACCTTTTTAAAATATTAATTTCATAATACAATTTTTATTTTAAATCGGAGTTATTATTTAACCCTTTACTTAGTATTATTTTATTTTAGAAAATATAGAAAAATATCCACAAAAATTTATTCTATGTTTATTTCTACTTTTCCTTTATTTTACATATATATATATCACATACACTATATTAGTGTGTGTGATGTAACCCAACTGGTTACAATATATATCTGCTCTGCTTCAAGTTAAAAATATTTAATGTATAACACACAAGTTAATTCCTATAATCATAGTCATTTATTAAATATTGTATATGTCTATCCTATGAGTAAGAATAAAGATTTAACTAAGTAATTTGTGTCTAACTTTATAATAAGTTCACATATACATATCAATCATTAATTAATATCCTTCTTTTATTAATATTTGTTAAGTAATATTCATTAAGGCTGTAGCCTCAAGCACATGCGTATAAAAATGCGATAGTAGGGACCTCTACAGGTCTTAAACCACAAGCTTACTCTTATAATTTTATATAGAACACTTTGGGAAATTATATTATTTCTTTATAAAGTAAACCAAAAATAATATTTTTTATTCATTTAATCTGAATGTTGCAATATTAAATAATAACTGTCAATTGTCCTTGCATATTTCATCAGGTCCTCTGAATAATCCATGTTGAACCTGGTGATGTGATAATTGAGTGGAATTATTATTAACCATTAGCTTTGAATATCTGACTTTGTTTTTGAATAATAATTTTTTTATATTCTTTTTGCTTCCTAGTTGAACAAATATTATAATTTATAAGATATTCATTAATTTTGAAGAGATTTACATTATACAATTTATTTATTCCATGCTATGCTTTTCATCTGATTTCTTAGAAAAATATAGTAGCAATTGAGGAGTAAACCCCTCCCTTGATTTTATTATCTTAGAAATCCATGTCTTTGATTTCTGATCTATTTAAAGTATATGATTATTCCACAGTTCAGTTGTTAAATCAGGAGATTTGAAAATATGTGTCACTAAGATCAATGTCTGCTTCCTCTTTCAATTTTCATTCAAAAATTGTGATCTTTTACCAATCAGATAATCATTTCAAGAAATCTTTTTTTTCATGTTCTGTCTAGCATTCTTTTAAATACACTCATTTATATAAATAAAATTGTAAATAATAATATTTTATGGATTGTAATAAAAACAATAATTTATAATCCAGAATGATAAACATTATATATTAATCAGATTATTTATTCATAGTCAGTGCAAATTATAACCCTTTATTCACCATATTTTATAAAATTACTAAATAATAATAGAGCTTTTGTTTTGTCTTTTTTTAATACTCTTTTTTTTAAATATTTTTTTAGCCTTCATATGGCATTCCCAGTTATAATATAAATATAACATTTTAATGATTAATTTTTTGTATTCTTTAATTACTAAAAATAGTTTATCTGATGTTTTTAATATTGTACTACTTTCTTTGGAAATTTCCTGGATTAGTGTCTAAAACTGGTTTGGAGAAGGATAATGTATAAGAGAAGGATAAATGGATAGAGAAACTATAATAGGATTTTAGATGGGAAACTTTTGTTTCATGATTCAAAATATTTGAATTGATGACAAGACTTTGATAATTATGTTATGAGTATGGATGTTCAAATAAGTTATAATGATTTATAATAATTAATAGTATGTTAATTACCACAGAATTCATGATTGCATTTAAAAATAGGAGGATATTACTCCTTAAATTAAAGTATTTTTTTATAAAATATAAATTGTAACAGAAAAAAAAATAATATCATGAAAGAATGATCCTAGTTTGATAATGCATCATGTATTGTGGCACTCTCTGTAACAGAACAAAAACAAGGGTATGCTCTTTTAATGCCCCACAGATTTGGGAGCCATTTGTAACAGAATATAAATCATGGGAAATGAAAACTTTAATATAAACTGAATGAAAATATATCCCAATTGTTGGTCACCATTTGCAACTGAAAAAAAATATATTCTGAAGTTCAACATTATTTATAACAATAAAATTATGGATCACACTCTATCCTGTATTATAGTATAATTATTGATCATCATTTATAACAGAATAAAAATATGAACCAAGGAAGAACAATCCTTATTTATTAATGCCTGTGAATTATAGTGTTATTTGTAACAGAATGAAAATAAGAAACTAAGCTAAAATGAATTTCAGTCATTGAATAATAATCTAACACTTAAATCAATAAAACAATGGTAATAATCTTTATTATAACCATCATAGATTCAAATAACATTTAAAATGAATAGAAAACAAACAGAATCCTTATTTCAAACTATCCTAAAATATGAGCGTATTTGCAGTAAGTTAAAAGTAAAGTAATAAAACTTAATATCACTATCTTATAAATAACAGTAAATGCTTATTATATAAATCCCTTATAATAGAATGAAAATAATGACAGAAAATTACACAGGTAAAACTTAATATTCCCTATGAGTCAGAACATTGTTTAGAATAATACAAACTTATACTAAAAATTAAACATTATTTATATTTAAACTAAATAATTCATGAATGGATGAAATAATCTTAATATGCTCTACAAGTTTACGATATCAATGATATCTAATCAAATATATATCTCAATAATTGATTCCTAATTACAACTAAATAAAATAAAAGAACTGCTAATTCAGTCATGCTATTCCACTAACATCAATGTATTTTTATTAATTAATTCAATTATAATATTAAAATACTTAATAATAATACAAAATCCACTTTCACCAACTTAAAATACTATCAAATAAAATCATCTTATTAGATAACATTAAAATTTATCATATCCAATCATATCAATATATAAAATAAATGAAAGTTTCCTATTTGATGCTTATTCTAACACAATTGACTAATCATATCCATTTACTCTTCAATTTAATAAATTTAGGTTGTTAAAACTTTAGATTATAACTGTCAAAACATATGAAAGATTGTTAGATTTATCATAATCAAATACTAATATTAAAATTTAATATTTAAACTAAATTTGCAATCCAAACTAACAAACTTTAAATATAATTAAAGCAAATCATTCTAATTTGTAACATAATAAAATATATTACTATAACCACCTCTATAACTGAATAAGATTATGATCTTTGTGGTTTTATACTGACTTAATATAATATTCACTTTAATCAATTATGACAAAATAAAATATGTGGACATTTAATTGTAATTATCTTTACTTATTTTCAATTGGTATTATATTAGTATCTTTATCAATCATCAAATCAATTCATATATAATTTTTATCTTAATATAACTGTTACTGGTTACTAACAAAATAATTAAAATAAGCTAATTACTTATTAAATATTTAAGATGTCAAATCAGTTAATTTATTGCTCTATAATATCTATACCTGATCTGATAATAAACATTAAATTCAATACAAAAAAATATGTAGTTATACTCTCTTAACCATCCTGTGTTTTAATTTCCAAATTATTTTTGAAACTGCTTCTAATGAATTATATGATATACTCAATTGACATTAATTCTTTTAAATTAAATAGGTGATTGTATATCACACTTCACCTATAAAAAAAAGTATATTTATGTAACAAAGACATGATGTGACACATATACACTTTTCAAACTATATAAGTGTTCAAGATATTTTTTTTTATACTTCATGTAAAATATAGTTAATCAAAATAATATATATATATATACATAAAAAAAAGAACCTACTTATTTGTTAATATTAATTCTTATTAAACGCAATGTCAGCATGTAGTACTTAAATAAGGATATAACCTTAGTATATGTGCCTTGAGTGCTTAATTTATTACAAGAGAGACCACTACAAATCTAAACGCAAGATTCGACTTTATAAAGATAAGAATGACCACTAAATAAGATAGTTATGATATTACATTAAAAACTATTTAATAATGTCTTTATATATTGCTAACATTTCCACATTGCTTAAATAATACTCTCTTCTACTTCTTGTGCATCTATCTTTACAATAATCATTTATATCTTTGTAGTTTATCTCATTTTAAAAAAGAAAAATTATGAATCTTGAATTTTGATGTAAATGATATTTTAAAAGAATAATCATATTTTTTCACAATTTCATTATAATTAATCCTATTTGAAGCATTCCATATTATACAAGTTTAGCTGTTAATATTATACAAGTTAGTTTTACAAGATAAAAATAGCAATATCTTGGAAATATATTTTAGAATGATAAAATCATGGCTGGACCTAAAAGAAATTTTGTATGGCATATTCCAATTAATATGAATTCTTTAAAAATTGGCTTGTGATCATTTCATGATTTCTTTTGTTGCTGTTATTGTTATATGAAAGATGTCAGATAATTAGCATAATTAGCTGTATCAAACTTTTTATTTTTTAAACTCACAACTAATGAAAATTTTACATAATTGCATCATTTTTTAATATAAGCTTCATGATATATTGTTCATAAATCAGGCCACACAATTAAAGGGAAAAAAATCCCATACAAAGTATAACAAAATTAAATTATTTTTATTTGTGCTGGTACACTATAATCTTAAATTAAATGTGCCATAGCAAAAATAATAAAAGCATAACATTTCAGATTTCCCATGTCTCATAAAAATAATTAAAAAGCACAGTAAGAAAAAGAATGCATAAATAGCTTAGTAATTCCTATATCAAGAAATTAGAAGTTTGTCAAACTTTTATCATGTCAATATTCATATCTACTTGTTTATCACTATGAATATTTTAATTTTAAAAAAAGACAAATAATAAATATTTGGGTTTTGTTTTTTTTTAATATTGTGCACAGTTTTATAAATCAAATAGTTTAATTAGATTATGATTTAATACTTTTTTGGAAATTATATTTGTAATGGGTTTGATGTTTTAAATTTAGCTTAATAGTATATTTAAAATTTGTTTTCTATTTGGAATATTTATAAAGTCATCTTTATAATACATATTTGATTGTATTCTGCACATAATTAGAATTTGATTAGTTCCTGAACATATATTGCAGTAATTTATTTGCAAGTATATAAACTTAAATAAAATGTTTTCTGTTACTTCTTTGATATGTAATCCATAAGTGTTCTGGAAGAAAAGTTGGAGACTAGATTATCCTGCTTAGCATAAAGAAAGATATAGAAATAATTTCAGAGAATTATACAAGTTTTAAAAAGTAAAGAAACTAAAATAATAATAAAAAAAATAGTGAAGGACAGGAGTTTTGTTAATCTAAAATTTTATAATTAATTAAATTAGCATGGAGATTCAATATATTAATATATATATGAAATTATAAATTATTAGTTTATATTTATTGTTTTAAAGTTGTGTAAAACAAACAAACAGTAAAGCTCCTTGTCAAGTGTTGGTGGCCTAGTGGTTAGCATAGCTGCCTTTTAAGCAGCTGGCCCTAACCCGGGTTTACTTCTCGGTCAATGCATTTGGTATATGGAGAAAAAAAAAACAATAAATAAGTCAGTCTTATATGGCATATTACATTTCTGAGTGAATAACTTTTTATAATAAAGAGTAACATGGTATGGTAGTTAGTGCATCTATTTGCCATGACCTGGATTTGAACTCAACCTGAATGAATCTTAGGAATATTTTCATTTACTTAGCAGGCTTCAAGTTTTTTTTGCTTTTTTTTTAGATAGGTGATCCATGACCAATTTGCCTTGCAATATTAGGCTCAGGTTCATGAGGGTTAGTGATATATATATATAGTAGTGCACTAATTGTAAAAACAGAAGATACCATTGCACAAGTGAATTGAAGTTATATCTTTATGGATGCTGAGCCTATGATTTTCTTTTAAATACCTATTTATATATGTCATTCTTTAGTTTAGTAATAAAATATAAATAAAGCAGTTTCATTCCCAAGATTTTTGAAATATTACTAAAATTTAAATTTTAACAGATCAATAAAATGTAATTTTTTAATTACTCATTGTAAGATAGGAAACATTAATCAAGATAAGTTTAACCTATTGGAGTTGGGGTTTGGAAATAGAATATAATTTTAGTGATCTTTCATTCAGTTTTACATTATCAACACAGTATTAATCATTCAACAACTAAACTGACATTTAATTAATAATACTTTTTATTTATTACAAATAAAGAAAATATGAAAACTATCACATATAAAATAAGGGTTTAGTTCTTTTTCAGATAGTTTTGCTTGTTTATATTTATTGATAAGATAATAAATATAAGATAACTATCAAAAAAAAAGTTCTCAGAATAGTTGAATAGAATATAATTGTTGTTTTTTTATGAAAGATATAATTTATTCTTCGACTTTTACCATGATTGATGCAGTATTTAGGAGGAATATTTTTCATGATATGATAATTTAGTTTTATCTACTAATTTTAAAAATGAGTCCATGTTAAAATAAACATAATATTTTTCACTGAAATGAAGTGATTAGAGAAAGCAAATTTTTGAATTTAATTGAGATCTTGTAAAACATCATTCACTTAAAAGAGAGAGGGAATTTAGTTTGCTTTTTCTAAAATAATATTTGGTATTTTATCTATTGTATTTTCATTGATTATCATTTATTTGGATCATAATAGTTTTTAGAATAATAAGGAAAAATCTCAAAGCTTTGCTCAGATTCTTTGAAATTATTATTTTTTGTTAATGCAAAACCATTGCAGCCAACTTACTGAAAATTCATAATCTTTTTTTATTTATTGTAAATAATATAGTATTAAATCAACTATGCTTTTTATTACTGTTTCACAATGCTTCATTTACAAACCTTTTTTTTTTTTTTGACAATTTCGATTGCCCATAAATCTTCTTCAGGAATTTCACTTATATCTCCAAATCTCTAAAAACTGTTAAGAAAAAAAATTCTCATTTTTATTTCTATAAAAATAAATAATGATAAGAAATTTATAATGGCTATGTTTTTCAAAAATCCATGGAAAATAAATTATATGTATAGGAAAACAAAAGAATGAGTACTTATTAAAAATTATAGATAAGAACATTAATAATTATTTACTGAAATGTATATAAAGTATCCTTCATATTTTATAATTTAAAGTTAAAAAGACATTTTTATTTGAAAAATGTGTGTGTATGAAATATTAGTTTCATAGTAATATATTATTTAAAAAAACAGGTTTAATATAGAATATTGTATAGTATTTAAATATTTGCAGATCTTTTATATTTATATTCCATAACTAGGAATCTTGATTTTAATTTTATAAATACCAAGACATAAATATTTAGAAAGATTTTTAAAATCATAGTTTAAGATTTTATTTTAAGATATTATTTACTGAAAAAAAATTTTTGATTGATGTTTGGTTTTATCAAATTTTATGTATATTATCTTTCTAAAATTAAAATTTCTTTGCAGTCACTGGCATTGTTCTGTGTCCATATGTATGACATAGCTATTTAATGGAGTTTTCTTTTCTTGAGCACTTCATAAATGTGGAAGTTTGGCATATTTTATTGGTACATGAATGAAACAATGCTAAGAATAAAATACAATAAGTGTGAATAAAGCACTTACAGAAAATGACTTTCAATGAATTTTCTACCTATCCTAGGTGGGTATTAGCTCAAATCAAATGAGTAAAGAGAATATGTCATTTAATTATGCCCCCCCCCCTAAAAAGTTATCAAAGTAAGAAAATATTGCATTTCAGTTTTAATTTGTCAATGTTCATTATAATAAAATAATGGTTGATGAGTGATGTAGCTAGGGACAAATATTTATTTCTGTGGTACTAGGTCCAGGATAAAAAAAAAACAGTTATAAGATGCTGAAAAGTGATATGTACAAGAATGATAGATAGTATATATTTATTTTTAAACATAATTTTTTCTAGTCATTTTACTGACGTTTGAACAAAAATTATACTTGCTTAGCACTAACTACTGAAATATAGTTATTTTATAGAGCAATGGATACACTGTTATTATCATAATGTGATATTGTTATATGTGTTAATGAAGAGCTTCATGGTTTAGATGTGCATCTGCCTATTGTGCCATACTCTTGGGTTAAAAATTAAGTTTTTCAAATACTAAACAAACTCAAGAATTTTTTTTTTCAAAAAGCCAATTCAAACAGAAAATCCAATTATTGCTCAGAAAATAATAGCCATTTTTAGTTGGGTTAAAACAGAAAAGGAGAAAGTAAACTCTTATTACCCAGCATTTGGTTTGCCAGTTAAACAGTCTTTTTTTTTTTACTCATTTCCCTGTTGAAAAATTCTGGAAAGGCTTTTATCCTGTAATGGCTATATTTAAAAATTCTTTTATCTGAGTTGATTAATCTACTGAAAAGGAGGTTTTAAGATTCCAAGATCTCTTTTGGCAAATGGTTTTATTATTAATTAATGAACAGCAATAAAGCCAGTCGATTTTTTTTAAAAAAAAAAAGTAAAGTGTTATTAATAAGGCAGAAATAAATATTTTTATATAAACAAACGTCTTAAATATGAAAATAAAAACTTTGTTATGGAAAATTCCTGTGAATAAAACTAAGCTGGATCATTGCCAGCTTTTAACAGTTTGTCAGCTAAATATAGTAATGATTCACATTTTTACTAGAAATCAAATAAATTCTTTTGAAAATAGATTGTTGCAATGATGAGTTACACTTCATTACCAGAGATGATAAAATCTATGGACCATAACCAGTTAGTTTATAACAGGTTTAATTTCAAAATTCATTAACATATACTTGATTTTTTTGAAAATAATATTATTACTTATATTAAAAACATATAATCTTAACCATGGAGCTCTGAAACTGTATTGAAAAATGGCAAGCTAATGATTATTTATAAAATATAATACTTTGGACTTTTCACACCTGTTTTTTTTTTTAATTACTGTAATTTTAATATATGTTTGATATGTACTGTATTATCTGTGTTAAGACTTTGCTGATGGTTATCAAATATTCTTTTATATAATTAAAATTATATTTGTCTAAATATTTTAGAATTAATCTACTTTCTAACATATAATTAAAGTAGCAGACACCTATGGTTGGTCACTAAACTAAAATTTTTGATTATAGACCTTTCTACACATTTGTTAAAATAAATTTCTAATTCAAACAAGGGCATTATATGACAATAAGATTATAATCTCTCTCTAATTGAGTTCTGAGCATTTATTTTTTAATAAAATATATATTGCTAAATATTTGAAAATAATGTAATATCTAGCTTATGAATGTAAAACTAAAATAGTTCATTTGTTAATTGGGAAGTGCAAACATTAATCATCAGATATCTCCTTAATGTTTTGACCTTGCGCTTAAAGAATTATAGAAAAAAAAAACTGCAAAAATCTAAGAAAAAGTTAGCATATGGATAGTAATAAATATTGCAAGGGAATTTCTTGGTTGAACATGATATAAACATCATGTTTTAGAATTCCAAAAACCTTGGAAAATCTTGGCCATGAGATTGAAAGATGGTAAAAGATCAAGTTATGTGGAGAAAATTTATTGGATTGTTTTGTTTTGCGAGATATTAATAACGTTATTAAAGCAAAGTCTGAAATAACTATACTATCAGTTTAGCATTTTTGTATCATTAATATTTTTCTTTAATATGATTGTGGAAAGTGCAAAAGTTTCTCTATATATTTATGAAAAGTCAGTATTTAAAAAATATATAAATAAAGAAAAATATTGTTTTAAATAATCTATAAAAATGTAATTGCTATAGAATTTTAAATTAAAGTTAAAGATTTGAAGCATATGAAAGTTCTTTGAGATCCCTCGGTTTTTCTTATTGTTATTTTTAATTAGAATTCATATTTTGAATATAATATCTATAATATGAATGTATTTCTTTCTTTGTAATATAGTGTCTGCTTGTTATCGTCTCTTCTTAGATTGAGTCTTAAATGGAATGTGGGACTTTTTTTTAGATTGAAGATTTTCAGAAAAGATTAGGATTTTTTTTTTTTCAAATAGTCAGTTCATTGCTAATCTATCTAGATATCTAATTAAAGATAAGTAAATGACTGTTTACATATTTTTATCTACAGGATAAAATGAAGTAAAAAATAATCTCACCAACTAACTGTTGAATTGGTAATATTTTCTTCATTGTTTCACTTTGGAGAGGTTCTAGAGAGGAGATCTTTTCCTTGCAGTGGGCATTTTGATTGTTTCAACTTTTTTCATTATATATGTGTTTATGATGCATGTTTATAAATATAAAATGCTTCTGGATTCTACTAGAATTACTTCCAAAAATAACTTTTTCATTCTGAATAGTCTCATTTATTTATTTATGACAGCGGTGTTATTAAACCTGCATTATATTTGGACTACCTACCTAAAAGTTTTTTTAACTCACTTGGCAATTTTTCAAATACTTATCTATTTTTTCAGTAATTTTTTGGAGAATTCTTTGCCTACCATGGACTATTGAAACTTTTTTTTTTTTTCTATTTTAATCATTTTGATCAAAAGAAAGCTCTGACATATACAAAGACAAGTCTCAAAATAATTTTTGTCAGCTGTTACTTATTATCGTCATTAAAGATTGTGCTTGATCACACTAAGATTTGAAGTGATTGTCTTATATATTTTCCTATTTTGTTATTATGAAGTTTCTATTATATGAACTAAACTATTGACTAAATAGCTGGACTTTTCACTATTAATCTTTGATCTTATAATTCTACTGATGACATATTTATGAGTAATCAGATTCTTACTATCAAATGGTATTTTTTTTTATATATAAATACAAGACTATTACTATGTGGAGATTAATACATTAGTCTGCTGGGTTCATGATTTGGGTTCAAATCTTAAGATGTCTGATAGATTTTTTTTAAGGGTTAATTTTATTATTTTCAGCAAACTCAAATTTTTATTGGTTACTTTAGTGACAGGTCATCTAATAATTCAACATTAGCTGCAAAGTAGGTATGAAGATATTTTTAGTAAAATAACATTCAATTGCCTGAGATAGAATGAATAATGTGGAAAAGATCAGAAAAATATTTTCCCCCTATATCATGAGATAAATAGAACAAGGCAGATGAAGATAGGAAGAAAATAGAGCAAAAGAGCTTCCCAGATTGCAGTCAAAACTCAAGGAAGAATGTAAAATAGTTGATGGTATTTCTCAAATATAAATTTTGCATGCCCAAGGTTGGACTTGATCTATTAAGTTCAGAAAGATACTAGATTGATTCGAATGCTACAATTATTTTAATACATAGTGTCTTTGCTTGTGAAACATGACTTAAAATGTAACTTAAAAATAAAGTTATCTGATATAATGAATGCTTCTTATATATGTAAGTAGAAGGATTTGAACTCCGAATTTTTCAGGTATATTCATCCACCACTCCATCTGAAGCAACTAATGTACTGAAGCAGTCGGATCTGAGTTCAATCCTACTAGCTTCATGACATCTAGCCATAAGCCCACTTCAAACCCTAGTACTAACCTTAAATTTCTGATGCAATGGGGCTTTATACATTCAATCCACGCTAATTTCCATTAAGAATAACTTATTTCATAAATGCATATTAAAATTTATTCAATTCTATTAATAAATTCATGATAGAATTATTCATGAATTTATATATTATAACTGCATGGATTGTGCGTATATATTTGTAAATATTTAAATATATATAATTGTTTAAAAGTTTCATTGCATCGGGAATGTTTGATTTTATTTTTAAATAATTTGTTAAAGTTTTAATGATTAAAAGCTACATTTTTTCGATAAGCTTTCACATTTTCCCTTTCCAAAAACAAAAGTTAAAGTTTTATTAATTAGAAAAAAAGATAAGGATTTCCTAATTATCTGATTTTAAGAATTCATTTTCTAATTAGAAAATGAATTCAAGTTAATGAGTTTGAAAGCCTTATCGAAGGAATGTATCTAAAAACAACTATAATGAAAGAAGCATTAGCCTGAAGGCATCAGAGGACAGTATATATAGCTCTGAAAAGTTTGGAGAAGAGAAGCGATCTTTGTTGTAGAGAAGTACAGTGAACTCTGTGCATCTTAAATAGTGTTTCGATCATGGTAAGGGGCTAAACATCAGGAATCTGGCTATCGGTTCCTGAAGTCCCCTGAAAATCTTCAATGGAGCTGCTGAATCTTTTCAGGACCAATAATGCTGCTAAAATTATGAAAAGCCACTAAAATGCTGTTCAAGTAATCGATCAAATGCATACCTACGTTTTTTACCAACCCGGACGTGTAAACTAAGAACCAGCCCCGGAAGAAATGGGTAATATGTTTCCATTATGAACCTTAAACTTTCTGGCCAGTTTCGAACTTTACTTTACACTCCCTTTAGAGCTCTTTTATTCTTTAATGTAATAATCTTTATAAAACCTTTTATTCATGCTACTGTAAACTTATATCGTAATTCTCTCAACCTCTAGTCTTTAACTTTCCTTTCTTACGTGGCGGTTCATGTATTATATTATATATATTTAATGTGTGATTTATTAATGTCATTTATGTTTAATTATATGCCGATAATCCTTCGACTCGATGATCTCCTTTGTTTCCTTTGCTTTATGCAAATAATATAATAATAAATCTAATAGTAATTCTCGCCCATTAGAACTAAATTTATACGTTCTATTAATCATCGAGTCGAAAGAAATTATTAAATGTTTGCTATTTTTATAACTAATAATAAATTATTAGCTCCGTTTCTAATCTATGCCCCAGCTATTTTCGTGTTTTACCAATATTTATCTACTCATATATATAATGTTAAAATATTCTGCAAAGGGTTGATAAAGGAATCAATTAAATATATTCTAATTCGAATTTCTGTTATTTTCTATTAAGATTCAGAAAGGGCATGATGTTTGGGGCATAATTACTATAATTTATAAATGTGTTGAAATACTTTTATATAAAAGCTTGTTTGACTTTAATTAATTTGATCAAGTCATCACGTAGAGCATTCTATAATTGGGTTTTATTTTTCAAACGGTGACTGTCAAGTCATCATCTTCAACGTTGCTGGCATAGCGCTATCATTCGTTTCGCATGCTTGTCGGTAGTAATATTTCTGTTATTTCAAATAATCGAGGAAGAAAGCACCTCCTCCCCTGTTAATGTTATAATTGGAACACCAAGGGCTCGTAGTTACGACTCGGCCTGGTTTCCCTCATGTTCCACATCTCAAAAGGGCAGTAAGACTTGTGAAAGACAAGCCGCCATGAGACTTAAACTACTGACCAGCGATTATCTTTCTTTTTCTAGCTCATAATTCATCAGCGCCATTACCTCTCCGTTCCGGTAAAGCCTGCTCTGATGCTCGTAATTCGTGATGAAGTGATTTCAATTAAAGTCAAACAAATTCTCCGTTATCTGAAAGTAAATAATTTTTCCAATAAAGATTAAAGTTCTGCCCTAAATATGTATCTTGCTCTTTATGAATGGATTTGCGAATGTGAAAATAAATCTCACACACAGTCGTAATAAAATTAGAATAATAATTTCCGTCACCACTGATATCTTTATCTGCCTTTATTTTTTTGTTGGGGGCATAGACATATAGACTTTCAAATATTGGGTAATACTCATTGGCATATAATAAGGACTGCCACTCTTGTTATAATTATAAACTATGTTAAAGGCTAGAGGTGATTAATATAATCATTATTTTATTCAAACAAAACAAATTATTATTATTAAATATTTTCTAAACACACTTGGTTTCTTTATTCTTAATTCTTTTATAATTATTTTAATGTTAATGCTCACTGTCTGTGTTGGCAACCCGAACATATACATATGATTCAATTTAAAATCATTTTTAGTCAGTTTATTATCAGATATTAATGTCAGTTCAGGGGTCTCTGATCCTCACCAACTGTTGAGCTAGTTTCTTGGCACATAGCACTGTGCCGTCGATTTCTACTAATCTGAGCTAGTGAGTTGGGTTTGAATTCAGTTTGATTCAGCTGAGTTTGGATCCGACTTGCGTTTAGGTTGTGGTGGTTTTTCGACTGGTACAGTACAAAACCATAAGTAAGTTAGATGATCCCCAATATACATATTTCATGCTGAACAAGCACTCATCAGTTGAACCAGATCATAATCTCCCTCACATATATATAATCAGTGCTCAGTTTCATGAAGAATATATTTCAAATAAAAAGTTAATGAAAATAATATAAGCAAAAAAGAGCTTATCGTCATTCACGTTAAATACAAAAAAAAGAAAGAGAAATATAAAAAAAATAAACAAATGAGATATAATTTTTAAGATTATATAAAATATCTAATAGAATATATAAAGTACTTGAGATTTGAAATGTAAGGAACTGAAAAAGTAATAGAAATTATTTTGTTATTAATATTCAATAAATATTTGTTTTATTATTTATTAAATATTGTGATGGTTCAGTTTATTATATTAAGATTATCAGAATTTAATATTAATTTCTCCATAATTTTTATCTGGGAATTACTTGTGAAATCTTTGATTTAATTAATAATAAGCATTAACTTGGTGAAATTATGAGGAAAATTTTGATAAATAATCTCAGTTGCGTAGACAATTTATATCTCTGGAATCTTTCCTGGTGATATCTATCAGGTCATGCCCACATTGTTATGATTGTATTGCTAAAGCTACATTTACATGATTTCCTGTAAAAACTGCAATACAAATGTATTCAAATACTGGGATAGACAGAATATGAAATAATGATGCCTTGAGAATTGGAATAAGTATTTATTTATTTATTTTATTATAATGTTTATTTCATGGTATAGATATTGAGACAATCATACTTCAAGGTATATTCCTATCACCACCAATCTGCGAACCATTACAATATATATAATATATTGTAATAGGAACTAAAATTTGAAGCCCTTTACAAACATTAAAATAAGATGAATAAACCTTAATAAAAAAAGAAATGGATAAAGGATTTAAAATAAGTATAAATGAGTCTGTAAATTAAAAGAGGTAAAACACATTATATAAATTATTTATATTTTTATGTTAATGTAATACAAAATGATTGTTCAAAATTAAGATTTGAAATTTTTTTTTTAAAAAAAAGAAAGAAAAGTTGATGATTTTTTTTCCTTTTAATTTATTATTTTTAGAAAAGTCATTAGGTCACGTAATACATGTAATTACATTAATACCAAACTCTCCATATAATAGTGCTATTAAGTGAAAACTTTCACAATCAGTGAGTGTTTTGATGGTTTTATACCTATCCTTCCAATATGCTAAATTCAGGTCAGATCTATATGGCTATACAAGCGAATGAGCTTGGGTTGGAAATATTAAGGTGTTTTCATCTTTCTTGGTCTCCTGGTTTTTATATTAATCAAATAGATAAAAGGTGGCTGATGGAAGTTGAATTAGATCCTAAGATGAAGATGCAAACCTTCATATATCCATTGATTATTCTGACTTGCACTGAGTGGTGCTACTGTGTAAAGCCTGTGTAGTATATGAAATGGTGATCATGTGATGTTTTGATGGTTTTATACCTACCTTGCCCATAGGGTAATGGTAACTGTTGTTGAAAAACCAAAGACACCAAAATATGTAGATACTGTACTGAGTTCAGATCTATATGACTATACAAGCAAATGAGCTTGGTTTGGAAACATTAAGGTATTTTCATCTTGGTCTCCTAGCTTTATAATTAACCAAATAGATAAAAGGTGGCTGGATACTGGAGGATTGCATTAAATCCTAAGATTTAGATGCAGTGCTCTCAAATCCAAGGCTCCTCACTGATGACAGCCACAAATTAGAAATTAATCTGGGGAATTGGATGACTAGCCACTAGGTAGTGATTTTATGTGAAAACCTTCCTGCATTCATTGATTATAAAGGCTTGCATTTGGTGACACTATTGCTTGGAGAATTTGGTGCTCTTACTAACAGCACGTGTAAGCATATGAAATAGTGATCATGTGATACTTTGATAGTTTTATACCTATCCTGCCATAGAATAAAGGTGACTGGTTTTTGAAAAACCAAAGACACAAATGTATAGATGCTAAACTGAGTTCAGATCTGTATGACTATACATGCGACTGAGCTTGGGTTGGAAACATGGACACATTAAAATGTTTTCATCTTGGGCTTCTAGCTTTATAGTTAACCAAATAGGTAAAAGATAGCTGCTGGAGGGTTACTTTAGATCCTAAAGGTGCAGTACTCTCAAATCCAAGGCTCACTGGTGAAAGTCACAAGCTAGAAATTAGTCTGGGGATAGTGTACGAGTAGACACTACATAGAGATTTTTTGTTCAAGCTAGTCTGGGATGGTGTAGTAGGCACTAGATAGGAGTTCTATGCATAAGCCTTCCTGCATCCATTATTTATGAAGACTTGCACTGGAGGAACTACTATAAGGAGAGTTTGGTATTCTTATTAACAGCATGTGTAAGAATATGAAATGATGATCATGTAAAGAATTCTTTTTGTTAAGTAGTATGTGGAATGTTAGTAAATAATAAAATATATTTTCTGAGAGAAAATAAAAAAGCATATATTTATCCAAGAATAGATTAATTATATATATTGTAACATAATTAAAAGTAAATCAAAGAGGTCCATTGTAACCTAATTAAAGTGAAATTCAATTGTATATTAAAATATCATTGGATTGTCAAAAATCCAAATATTATTAAAATCTCAAATATTCAAGTATTCATTGTAACTTAATAAAGATCTATTGTAACATTATTAAAGATGATCAAACGATCCAAATGTATTAAATAATTATGAAAAAATTCAAATATAAATATTTAGCTTAATAAATGAAAAGCATTGTAGCTTAAATTAAATTATGAGAAGAATACCTGAGTAGTGTCTATTAAACAAAAAGGTCAGGCTGAGTTATCAACCATATTAAAGGTCATTGGACTAAATGAAATATACTTCTATAATTAGATTTCTCAAAATATCACAATATCAAGAATTATAAACAAATTATTAATAACAATTATTATAACTCAGGTATATGGAAATCACGCGAGGTGAGTACACTAGTAATTCAATAAAATATAACTCAGGTATACGGACAGTAGATTTTATCCACTTTCATTTCTTGGTTTGATGTTAAGTGCATATTTAAACAAATACCAAGTGAATATGGTCTAGCAGGGTGCCACTAGATTATTTGAATCTAGACAGTTATATCTAATAACCTTTCACATGTACCGGGTTTGAATCCTCTTTTGGTACTTTATTTCTAATAAAACTGGGAGATTTTGCTTTTTGAGCCATATCACTATACGCACTAATATTTAGGTAAAAGTAAAACATCTTTAAACCAAAGTGGAGTATATTAGACATAAATCATTTCTTAGATCTTAGCATAACAAATGTGTTTCAATATTTTTATAAGTTTACTAGCTCAGATTACTATTAATTTAGGATGGCAATTCACTCATGCTTGCATGAAATAGATGATGGAATGGTGGTTATAATAATACTAAGAAATCACTAAATATTATGGAATCAATGTTTATTTATGGCCTTTAAACATTTAAACAGTTCATTAATTAAAACATTGATGATGATGATGATGACGATAATGACAATGGCTTCAACCACAGCTTTAGGACTAAGCTTAATCATAAAACCTAATTTTATAAAGAAATTCATAATTATTGTTAATCTTAGCATATTTAATCATATCTTAAACAACTAATATTCAACCATTGATGATGAATGATCACACTTGATAAAGACTACTCTTAATGGAATATATACGCCTCATTTAATAACATAAACTAATATTTATTACTGCATTTCTAACATATACATAAAAATTTCTATATTTACATGAAAATTTATATTAACAATAACAACAATAATCATAATAGACTGTTTTAAAATCATAACATTAAATTTTAAGTTCCTCCCCCTTTCCCGTAAATGTATTTCAAAAGTATATTGTATCCACAAGAAAAGTATTTCATAAAAAAAAAAAAATATTCACTCATTGGCACACATACCTTATAAATCTAACATGTAAGCAGAATGTAATAAAAAAAAAATGTTAGTAGAATTAAAAGAGCAAGTTTTAAATTATTTTCTCCCCCTCTCTTCTACCTCTGAAATGCTATACTTAACTTGAAACAAAATAATCTAATATTTTAATACTACTTATTACTTCACATTCACTCGCAATTATATAAAAATATTATTATGTATGTGCGTGTTTTATCCCATAATAGCAAAATATTATTTAAAACCAAAACAATAATACAAAAAAAATTATTTTACACATTAATATTTCATAACTGTAAATTAATAAACAAATAATTTTGATACATTCAAGATCATTTATGAAGCTCAAAGTTATTATTAGAAAGACATTCTTGTTTTAAATCGATCTGAATAGTCTTTAAAAGTTCTTTAAATAAAATATACCACTTTATTGCTAAAATGTTTATTAAGACTCTGATATCATGAAGAAAATAGATATAAAAAGTCATATTACCGATCTTTTGTTTGTGGCAAATTTCCAAGGGTTCAAACTTGTCTTGTATAATGTCTATATTTCTGCAGTTACCATTTCCGTTTTACGTGGGAACAATCTCTTTCTTGAGGTGTATAACTATTTGATGATGATGACTCTATTTAGGTTATTTGCTTTAGTGGACAATTTGGAAATCATTATATTAATTTTTCTTCTCTTCCTGTCAAGCATGATTCTTTTAGTGGATGAAATACAGCAGTTGTTTTCACGTTTATAAATTTTCTTGAGTTTGAAATCAGTTGCTGGAACAATTAATTGGACCTGATGATTAATATTTATCAGTAGATTAATTCATCTTCTTTGAATGCAGGTGAATGTTTTCTTCTTTCTATTTAAAAACATCTTATTTCTCTGGTCAGTTGAAAGGTGTAGAATATTATTTTTCAGACAAGACATCTTTTCTTTCCTATATAATCTGCAGCTCCATGATATTCAGGTCTTGATGGGACATATATATAATTTTTCTACCCCGTCATTTCTTATATTTTCAGCATTCAAAACTTCATTAAAAAAAATGATTAAAAAAAATTATCTAGCAGAACTAAAAATGTTTGTCTGCTTTAGTTTCAATAATTTTTAAAAAGTCTCTCTCACAATATATTATACAATTCAAAATACAGCAAAACTCTCCATATAGTAGTGCCATCTTGTGCTAACAAGAGCAATCAAGGATGCCAGAAGGCTTGTGCATAAAATCACTATCTAGTGCCTACTCATCCAATATCCCCAGACTAGTTTCTGGCTTGTGGCCTTCATCAGTGAGGAGCCTTGGATCTGAGAGCACTGCACCTAGATCTTAGGATCTAATGCAACCCTCCAGCACCCACCTTTTAACTCCATTTAACTACAAAACTATGAGAATGAAATTGAATACACTATTAATATTTTCAATCCAAGCTCAATAGCTTAAATAGTCATATGGGTCTGAACTCAATTCAGTACCCATACATTTTGGTGTCTTTGGTTCTTTAACAACCATAGCCACCACTATCCTATTAGGCAGGATTGGTGTTAAACCACTAAACATCACATGATCACTATCTCATACTAGCACAATAATTGTTATTAAACAATTCAAAATACAGCAAAACTCTCCATATAGTAGTGCCATCTTGTGCTAACAAGAGCAATCAATGGATGCCAGAATGCTTGTGCATAAAATCACTATCTAGTGCCTACTCGTCCAATATCCCCAGACTAGTTTCTGGCTTGTGGCCTTCATCAGTGAGGAGCCTTGGATCTGAGAGCACTGCACCTAGATCTTAGGATCTAATGCAACCCTCCAGCACCCACCTTTTAACTCCATTTAACTACAAAACTATGAGAATGAAATTGAAAACACTATTAATATTTTCAATCCAAGCTCAATAGCTTATATAGTCATATGGGTCTGAACTCAATTCAGTACCCATACATTTTGGTGTCTTTGGCTCTTTAACAACCATAGCCACCACTATCCTATTAGGCAGGATTGGTGTTAAACCACTAAACATCACATGATCACTATCTCATACTAGCACAATAATTGTTATTAAACAATTCAAAATACAGCAAAACTCTCCATATAATAGTGCCATCTTGTGCTAACAAGAGCAATCAATGGATGCCAGAAGGCTTGTGCATAAAATCACTATCTAGTGCCTACTCATCTAATATCCCCAGACTAGTTTCTGGCTTGTGGCCTTCATCAGTGAGGAGCCTTGGATCTGAGAGCACTGCACCTAGATCTTAGAATCTAATGCAACCCTCCAGCACCCACCTTTTAACTCCATTTAACTACAAAACTATGAGAATGAAATTGAAAACACTATTAATATTTTCAATCCAAGCTCAATAGCTTATATAGTCATATGGGTCTGAACTCAATTCAGTACCCATACATTTTGGTGTCTTTGGCTCTTTAACAACCATAGCCACCACTATCCTATTAGGCAGGATTGGTGTTAAACCACTAAACATCACATGATCACTATCTCATACTAGCACAGTAATTGTTATTAAACAATTCAAAATACAGCAAAACTCTCCATATAGTAGTGTTTAATAACAATTATTGTGCTAATATGAGATAGTGATCATGTGATGTTTAGTGGTTTAACAATATATTATAATAACAATAATCTAATAATAGTCTAATAACTCAACTGATTTTCCAGACTGCTTTTATATCTGATTTTTGAGTCAACTCACCCAATTAGAGTGCTAGTGTGACTTGCTATCTTTGACCAACCCAAAAAACAATCACACACCTGGTTTCCAGACACTTTTGTCTTAAAAAAAATAGACTTAATCCTTTTTTTTCTTACACCTAGGTAACATTTCAAATTTTTGAGCTTCCTTCTTTAGATCTTAAGATAAGACAATTTCAAAATTAGAGTTCCCACCCAGCTTAAGCTCCCAAAGTGACAAACAATCATTTACAAAAACAAAATTGCTACAAAAATAGATATCTGATTCAACAGATTTCCTCTTTTAACATAAAATTGTACAAAAAAATAATTTGACAGATTTAACCCTTCCTTTTCTTTCAATATTTAATAAATGTAAATTTCTGTATGTAATGTACACACATACTTCATCATTTCAAATCATTCATAAACTAACATTAAATAATATAATTGCTAGCTTTGTAATTATAACCCTAATATTCAAAATTAAATCTGTAACTTTTAAATCCCAATTACAATTATAGAAAAGCAAAACAGAAGTATAGAATAAGATATTAGAATTGATCAAGCATAGGTTAGTTTTAAAGAAAGTTAAAATGTTGAATATTTGAAATATAAAACATTTAAATAGCTTACACATACACTGCCTATACGTATGCGTTATAACTTTGCTTTTTAAAGAAAAATTAAAAATTAAATAGTTTAAATGTGTGTATTACCTTTTTATCAACACACAAACAAATAAAGCATATAATTGTTGACCCACTCTCTCTCTCTGTTTAAAGCTTTTAAAACTGGATCTGGTAGGGTTTAAACCTGGATGCCCTACAGCTACATTTATTGTCATATAAAAATGTGATGATGATTTTGGTTTACCTTTTCTACATGCACATTACTATAAATTTAGCTAGTGACTAAATTGTAATGGCACAATATATATATATTTTTTTAATTAGATTAAAGTAAAATAAATCTTGTATTGATTCCAGGTACAAGATTTGCCTTTTGTTCTAGTCGAATCCAAACTATTGACATAGAAGAATTTTAATTGCATACTATTTATTAATTTTTTGGGAGTACAAGATTGAAGGGAAGATGGGGAGGGGGGATATTGGCCACCTGCTTAATGAGTCAGCATTTTCTTTTGTGGAAAAGACTTGTAAGAAGAAAAGTTTGGATTTGAATAATGTCTTATATCCTGTTTACATAGTTTAAAGATATATTCAACTGCTCTCTGTGTTATTTTTAGAAAAAGCGAATATTAAAAGTAAAACCTTAAATGATTCAGAGTTTGGAAAGAGTTAACTGGTGTGGTTGGTTAAAAACAGAAAGAATTGTAATAAGTAGTCTAGCACTACAAAGCATTTCATGGATGATGAAATGATTGGTAAAAGAAAAACAAATATTTCAGAAGTGAAATTACAGGACATAATTATTTATTTAAAATGGCGGAATGAAAATATGTAAAATGGATTATGGAAGACAAACGGACGGATAGAGAAATTGATAACAAGCCGGACCATAGAGAAATAGTGAGGACACATTGATTGATGGAAATACAGAAGAATGAACCATTGGAGTAATGAGAGAATTGAACCAATGAACAGGTAAATCCATCAAGCTGTGAAGTTGTCATGCAGCAAATAAAAAGACTTTTTTAATATACGTATTGTAGTGTAATCTGTTTTAAAATTAGCATGTACTTGGAATATTTTCTTTTTTGAATAAACCTATATACTGTTGTAAATATTAAAATGGAATAAAGATTTTTTTAATACATGACAAACTTTTGGCACAGTCGACAGGATACTAACCTGTGCGGGAATCCCAACTCACAGTGCCATGTATTTTATGTCATTCTACTAAAACTGATTGATCTACAACAGTGATGATTTTGGTCACATATTTGTAATTACTATCATGAAGTAAATGTATATAAAGCAAAACCATTGTTTAAATTGATGAATAGCGATAACCAATCTCAAACTATATAGGACAGAAAAGAATGAGACATAGAAAATACAGGTAAATTATTTGTAAGAGATATTCATGGGTTTTTTGTAGTTATTACTAATGTTATTCCATTAGATATCATAGATAACTAGTGTTTGATTAAATCTCTTGAACGCACTACAGAAACGCTGCTAATAATAAAGTGTGAAGTTGAATTTACAAAAAGGTATCAAGAAGTTATCGGTGAGATCGTGTCATACTGTGAAAGCAAAGTTAACTGCTCCATTGAATTTATCAAGATACAATGAAATCCATAGCAATAATATCCTTTTTATATTCAGCATCACCTATACAAAATCTACAGGTATCAGAACTGATGTAAAGAAAACAATAGAAATATTAAAAGGTTCAGATGAAAATGAAAAAAATATTTAATCTAAACTTTCTGAAGATACTTTATTTTTAGAAATAAAACAACCAGCAGCTTTATATGACAACAAAGAGATTGATTTTAATATCAGTAAGACATATGAAGAAATAAGAGGTGGAAATGATAACTACAGTAGATATGGCAGAGCTTCTGATTGTCAGCAAAAGTAAATTTAAATCATGGTGGAAGTGATGATGATTATGACCACAGTAGATATGGCAGAGTTTCTGCTTTGCTAACAAAAGCAAATTCATCTAAAGATGGAAGTGATGATGATTACAACCACAGTAGATATAGTAGAAGCTCTAATTTGTCAACAAAAGTAAATTCAACGAATGATGGAAGTGATGATAATTAAGACAACAGTTATGTATATGCAAAATATGTATTATAGTGGACAATAGGATACCAACTGCATGCAGAGAAGCAATGCTGAAATTACTACATGAAGGACATCCAGGAATAGTGCGAGCTAAAGCTCTGGCTCATAGTTACATATGGTGGCCAAGAATAAATGAAAACATTGAACACTATATCAAGAAATGCTCTGCATGACAAACATATGCTGCAATGCCACAAAAGAACCTGACTGCATGGCAGCCAAGAAAATGTAGGAGAGATTACACATGGACCATGCTGGGCCAGTAGATGGGAAAATGATGTTGATACTCATAGATGCACACTCCAGATGGATTGAAACACATAAAGTACAAGACATGACGGCGAATGAAGAAATCAAATGCCTTAAAAACATTTTCACGATTCATGGGTACCCGGAGATTTTAGTATCTGACAATGGTGCTGCATTCACTGGAACGGAAATGCAACAATTTTGTGAAGAACATGATGTACAACAATTGTGGTCACCACCATACCATTCCTCAATCAAACAGTCTAGCTGAAAATGTAGTACAACAAGTGAAACAAAACTTGAAGAAAACAGGAATAAAAAATATACAAGAAGCATTACAAGTGTTCATGATGGCTCAGCACACAACATCATCAATGGAAATGGGTAAATCACCAGCAGAAATACTGTGTGGATGAAAATTGAACAAAATTAACTGCATTATATCCAAAAGAGAGCAACATAATACAACATGACAAAATGGATAAAGAATTTACCAACCAAGAACCAGTCTGGTTTAGATATATATTAAGGAAGATGTGGATACAGGGAACGATTAAACAATGGATGTCAAACAAGATATATGAAATAAATAGTCCAAATGAAAGAATATATAAGACACATAAACCACATACGAAAAAGAGTAGTAGATAGATGGCAATGGCATTTAAGACCAAGCGAGGATAAGAAGATTGACACTGAGAGGGATAGAAATAATAGTGCAGGGAAAGAGAAAGAAGAGAGACAAATAGTGACAAGCAAATAATGAAAAAGACGGAGACAAACAACAATAATATGAGAATAAGTCACTCAGGCCTACAAGAAATAGACGTATACCCATACAATTCAAAGACTATGTATTAATGGAAATAGAGGAAGTGAAATGATTGGTAAAAGAAAAACAAATATTTCAGAAGTGAAATTATGGACATAAATTATTTGTTTAAAATGGCAGAATGAAAATATGTAAAATGGATTATGGAAGGCAAAGAATTACGGATAGAGAAATTGATAACAAGCCGGACCATAGAGAAATAGTGAGGACACATTAATTGGTGGAAATACAGAAGAATGGACCATTGGGGTATTGAGAGAATCAAGCCAATGAACGGGTAAATCCATCAAGGTGTGAAGACACGTCACACAGCAAATAAAAAGACTTTTTAAAATATACATATTGTAGTGTAATCCGTTTTAAAATTAGTGTGTACTTGGAATATTTTCTTTTTTGAATAAACCTATATACTGTTGTAAATAATAGAATAAAGTAAAGGTTTTTTTTAATACACAACAGATGACATGTGCAATCTTAAGTGCATGATAAAAAAAACCTATAGAGTAGAGATCACCTGAATATACCACACTTGTCATCTGCAATAACCATGTAATCATATTGCTTATATTGCCATCATTGGATTGCCAAACAGAATTCCCTGGAAAACAAATGAAAAGACATTTGTACATGAATTGCGGTACCTGAAAGTTCGATGAGAATATAACAGAGCACAAGATAAACTTGAAATTTACACTTATCAGAGTGCCTGGTTTTCAAATATTTACTTATCAGTAAACTTATGTATTTTATTGTTATATTCCCGGGAATTAAAAGATAAACATTTTATTTTTTTCTATTTTGATTGTAATTTTTTTTTTTTTGTAGTATTAATTTTATGACCAATTGTGAACTTTTGACTTGTGCATGTAGATATTGATTCACAAACACAAATGTCTAAATGCAAATGCCAAATGAATAAAGGGAAGGAGATATAATTAAGTAAATGTATAAAGAAGTCATGGAAACAAGAGAACTCTAAGGGATTAATTATATAGATAACTTGTCTTGTATTATTATTTCGTATTCTTAATATCTGTATTTGATGGAGGGAAATTTATACTATGTAATGAGGAAAATGATCAATTTTGTGATATTATTATTATCATTCAAAAATAAATTGATTTGTTTTTAAAATTATCTAGTTGGTGATCTATCATTTCATTAAATTATTTATTAAAAATAATAAATGAATATGAATAAAAATTAATAGCATTCTGTGTCTATCTATAATGAAGTATAACTACCACTCACCCTGAGAATTACATCTATAATGCTGAATTAGTATAGGGAATTGCTATATTTGTCCTCTCATTATATAATTCTTTATTCATTATATAAAAATTGCACTTAAGGCTGATGATCAATATCAGTCCTCATAAATATGCCTTGAGGGATGTTATATATTCGGCTATGAAGCTGACTACCAACAATTACCACAACATTATTAATAACAATTACATATATTTATTTACATGTTGTACATACATAAATTAAGGTTTAACTGAGTAGCAATCATATTTACTTTATTTACACATATAACAAAATAGTCCTTGATTTAAAGTTCTACTTTCACTGCCCATATCTTCACTGAGTAACTAATCCTGACACTATACCAGTGGTAACATTGAATATTAAAGTCTATACACAAGTTGTTTTACACAAACACAATTTGATTTGGGCCTCCTCAGGTGTACATAAATAATAAAAGACCGGTCCAGTCTATTAACATTTTCCCTAGCTAGTTATCTTTAATCTGCACAGACTCTGGGACACATTCATCATTGCTGAAAAGTCTGGGCACTTTTCCCTCAGCTTTTCTCAAGGTCGTTATGAAATCCATGACACAGCAACAATATCAGCTTATGATGAGTAGAGAAAGCTGACAATGTCTCTTTTTAGTGTGCACTATTTATACTCCTTTTTTCTTTGCTTGATATCATTAATAAATTCCTAACATTCCAATGTAACTGTACTTCTATTTGGCTAATGCTTCTTTACAATGATGATTAGGATCCAGTTTTTACTTATGTGTTCACTTCCATAGTAATTAGCTTTAAATATTTTATCCATTTGTTTGCTTATAAAATTAGTTTAATATTTGATTTTAAATTATATACAGTTTTCTCTGTCTCTTAAATCCATTAGTTATATCCGGCCTTGTAATTAACAACATGGTTTATCTTTCAGCAATCTTTTGTAGAATGCTTTTAATCTATGAACGATCTTCATCTGTTTAAGTTTAATTTAACTGCCAATCATTTTTTTTTGTTGCTATTAAACTTATCTTTATTTTTTTACCGAATCTATTTTCCTTTTTTTTAAAAAAAACAACAACTTATTAGCAATCTTTTTTATTACTTTTAAAACTGAGATATGTAAACTTAGCTTTATAACTTATAACTATCGAGTTACTAAAGCGTATATATATTTTCTGCAAAATATAGCAATGAGTCAAAACCCGAATATAGATTCTGTATAATATTAGGGACATGTAAGTTGGCTGTGAAATATAACTAAATAACATTAGTTCAATCATTTTCATTAAATAAAATTGAGAAATAATGGGGTAATATTTTAATATCGAATTATAAAATAATTCATAAATTTATATAAATAGCGTATGAGGTTCAAATAATTTATTCAATCTCTGATAATAAATAACCCGTGAGGAAGTGGTGCCCGATACAATATATATACGGAGCCCGATACAATATATATACTATATTATAAATATATATGTATCACTACTATAAAATTAAAATTTAACTGTTGTATATTTTATTTGTGAAATCTTTGTTTTTAATATATAGAAACAAAATGTACCTCTTTACATGCAATATTATAACTTTAATAGCACAGTGTAAAAACTACATAAGATTTCAAGAGAAGTGTATGTGTATGCACTTACACACATATATAATAGAGATTAAGAAAATACCCTGTTAATAAATAAAACGATATTTTGAGATTTTTTAGTGTAACTTGTTCCAAGTCATGTTGAAATCAAATTTTATGGATTTTGATGGAAAAGAATATGGTGATTTCGAATAAAAGAAAAATAATTATGAATTAACATTTTTTTTATTATGAATATAATAAGAAATTTTGACAAAGAATTTTATTTTCGTAATAGGTAAATAAAAGAAAGCAAACTGCTATTTCTTTCTTTTGGTAAAAATGCTAGAGAATATTTTTTTCTGGATCTGAGATTAGTCATCATTATGGCAGGTATTGTAGATGACAAGTAGATAATGGGACAGACAGAAAAACAGGCATTCAACAGTCAGCTTCATTCCATTGAGGATTAAAGGAATTCTATATTGCAAAGTAAATGGTAAAGCAGTGGAAGTGCATCATCCAGAGAAGAATTTGCCTTGCTGCTAATTGGAATTACAGTCTTACAAAAGAAACTATAAACATGCTTTATTATATTAGGAAATCTTTTAATATGAGAAGCTAGGCAAAAACAAGTAGCACATCATCGGTTGAAAACCGAGAGCATACCACCCACTTCAATAAATAAGCTTATGAGAAATTATACTATCAACTCTCATAATCTGCCAGAAAAGGAAAAGACTGGACTATGCAGCTACAATAACTTACATGTATTTGATAAGTAATACACTAATACAATGTTAATATACTTGTCTAAAGTGTGAATAGAAGAAAGATATATTTCTGGAAAAAAAAAATCTATGAAAGGACCAAGATAATTATGAAGAAGAAAATACATTTACAACCTAGGAGGGAGAATCATAATTGGTGCTACATTCGTGTTGATGGCCTGAACCGCCCAGTCTTACAAAAAGACTATCATGTAACTGTGTATAATATACAATAATAATAAAATTGTTTTTTAAACCAGAAAATAAATGACAATATAAAGAGAATATAAAAACAGAGGTAGGAAAGATTGTATTAGAAGCAATTGTGTGCTGGGATTGAAATTGATGTGCTATTAATTTATGATATAGCAGAGAAACAGTGGATAATGTGCAAATCTACAAATAGACAAAGAATAGTGAATCAAGACTTTGAAATATTTATATATAAATACTCATGATAACTCATTTAAAGAAGAAAACTAATAAGGCACAATAAGTATGGATTCACCAGAATCAGAATAAGTATTGCAACCAAAGCAGGCAGAGCCAATGGTTCAAAAAGAAAATTCAATAGTACAAATGCAGGCAGAACAGAAGTCAGCTATAGTTAACATGGAATCTTACTAGCATTCATGGAAAAAATGTGTTTAGAATTCAAAGAAATGTACAACCAAAATCAAGAAAAAAAAGCTTCCATTTCTGCTTTAAACTCATATTCTCTAAACTTTCTCCTAATCCTTTTTTTTTTTTTGTTTTAAATCCATGTTCAAAACCAACAGTTACATTAGTCAACTCAGTTTTAGTCTTTTGTAGAAACTCTTTTACCTTATTTTCTATTTTTTGATCTGCATTTTCTAATTTTTCTACAACACTATCTGTATCCCACCTCTGCTTATTTCTCTCTTTATTTTCACCTTAACTGTTCTAGCACTATCCTGTTCTATCTCATCCCTCCTTTCATACCTTCTTTTACTATCTCAATTTCCTGACTTTCTTTACCCATATCTTTCTCTATAGTTTTTATAACTTCCTTATTCTCCTCTACTTTTCCCATTATTTCTCATCTCATTTTTTTAATCATTTTTGCTGTGAACTCACCAGTTTCTTCTTTCATTGCCTGCTGACTCTGTTTCATTTCCAGTAACTCTTGTTTTTTTTCTCTCTATTTTGCCTGCTGAGTTTGTTTAATTTCTTGATGCATTTCTCTCATTTCAGCTTTTATCATATCTTCCTGACTTTGTCTAATGTCCATTATCATCATCATCATCTGTGTCTTACTCTTCTTTTTCATTTTTCACAATTTTAGGATTTTTGAAAGACACAGGGCTTTCTTTCAAGACTACACCACTATCAATTTCTACACTGGCTTCCATTCTTATAAACAAGATCAAATCTAATATTTTTATATTTAACTTTTATTTTCAGTTTTTCACACAACAACAACAAAATCTATTTATTTAATTTTCTTACATTTAAATAAATCCCAGAAGAAATACACTGTTTAACTGTTTACTTACTTTTATCATATTAAAAAGATGAATCCCCTACACCAAACTGCCCCTAAAATCCATACCAACTAGCACAAACTGATCCCTAATACTTAAATCTTGCCTTCCAAACCTGAAATATTTCTCAATTGCCTGAACAAAATCTCATATGGGTTTTAAACTCAAAGCCCCAAGTTGGTAGCGCTAAAATTTTACTAATTATTTACCAATCACTTCTATCTTTTTTTGATCACCAATGGCACTACTAGCTCACTTACTACCTAGAAAATTTAATTTATGGTGATCAAAAGTTCATGATAATGAATGATACCAGCTAGAGCCAGGGAGAGAAAGAGATCTTTAAGATTGTTCAGACAATTGAGAAAAGAACACAAAGATAAATGTCAGCCAAAATAATTTTAAGTAATTTTTAAAGTTTATTAAATTCAAGAAAAGAAATAAATCCCAGGAAAATACAATATGAAAGTTTGACTTAGATTTTTACAGCATATTTATCATTAGAGTGTACTTGAGCTTTAAAACATTAAATGCCCTGGCAGATACGTTCATTTTCTCACCTATAATTTGAAAAGAGGGATTTATAATATTTTCCTGTTAGCAGTTTATAAAAACCAATTCCGATTTCTCTATTTAGAGATTTCAAAACAAATAATGAATCAGACTTATAGGGAACTTAACAAAACAGCACAGGAGAGCTTTCCTTGACCCGGAATAAAGCATCAGAACCAAGAATGTCATATATCTATAGAACAACTTATGGTAAAAACACTTTTAAGGTAAGCAAGGTTATTTCCAATACAAGACGAGAAAGTCTAACAAGAAAGGATTACAATTTACATTGTCTTGAATAGAAGAAATACAATCTTTGATTTAGGAAAAACAGAACAATATATTCAATAAACTGCCAGCCAAAAGATTTATGGTCTGCAGAAAAATACAAACCAAGCTTAACTGAACTAATTCTAATAAAAGGGACAGGTAAGTTAAAATAAAATTATGAATGTCTGCCAAAACATTTATTAAGGGTTTGTAATATAAATAATAATAAAAAAACACTAAGCATTTAAAATAACTCACAATACAATCTCAGACAAATGCATAAAAAATAATAATATGGAGTCTTAAAACTAAGAGTCCACTATATACACTAGTAAGAAAATATATAAGACAAAAGCATTAAAGACATATTCAAAACTTATAATAAATACAGGATTTTTTAATATTAAGCTGAGACTTTACAAGGAATTTAACTAGAGATTTAACCCTGGTTAGAATATGAAATCTTTTACCTCAAGGTATAGTACTAGGCCCAACTGATGTCTTTCAGTGGCACATACAGTTTAGTTCACTTTAAAGTTCCTATGAAGGTTTTTCATTCATATCTTTTGTAGGAAGTATGGAGGCAAGTTCTGGATCATGCTATTACCGCATGATCTTTGAAGAAGCAATATGGGATCCGGAGTCCATATTGAGGTAGATTTAGCAAGGCATGTTATGGATAATATTTCACATAGCTTGTAGTTTTAGCATTCTGGAGAGAGTAATGTTATTTAGCAATTAATGGTCCATAGTATGTTGTCTGCAGAGTTTTTTAACAGCTGACAACAATCTTTAAAATATAAGGCAGCACAGCAAAAGATAAAATTTAACAAGTTAAATAATTTAATAAATTACATTTTCTTTTGAGAAATGATTATGGGTAAAGATTAATTGATGAATAGGAAACTGAAAAATTTTAAGACTAGTCCTATCATTTAAATCATTTATGAAATAACAAAGTACAAAACTAAAGGAGCTTCGTCTATTAAGTAATTAGTGAATAATTTACATCTCCTGCAATAATCTTGACTTGAGAAATAATAAAGATTAGGGTTGTAATATGCTCTTTGAATTTTGTACTTAAGCTGGCAGCTTAGATATAAATCAACATTAAAATAAATAAATCGCTGTATCAAAATAATATGGAGTTCTAATAAAATGGTTAAATTTTATAGAAAATAAAGTTAATGACGTATTTAAAGAAAGTTATATAGACATTACATATAGATATCTTAGAGTGAATAAATGAGTATAAATTAATCATACTTTAATATTAATTTACAACAAACATTGTTAAAAGATCAAAGGCTTGCAACACTTAGGGTTACCTCAAAACATAGCTGGAGACAGGCTTCATTAACTAAGAGAGGTTTTCTTGATGCTGTTTAATATTATGGGCAAGATGTTGACTGCACCAGAGTGGCATCATAATGGGCTGGTGGAGATGGAGTCCAGGAGGTGAATAGTCTTCTTTGACCCCACCATTATTTAGATGAAACTTAAAAACTGATTTGAAGTATATTCACACAGAGAATGACTTTGAAAGCAAGATTCTAACTGATCCTGATAGCAAAATTGAGCTATTTATCTCATTCAGCCTTATCTATTAGGATCCAATCTACATGATGTTAAACTCATGATTCCTCACTATGGTTAGTGTCTGCCTGGGCAGGAAATCTACAATCCTGCATTAAGACATGCCCAAGGTTTTATTTGCTAATTAAAGAAAACATAAACACAAATCTGTTTTTCATTTTAATTAAATTTCATAAGTCATTGGATTAAAGCCTATTTACTGAGATTGAGATTTGTAGTGAAAATTAAATAAAAGATAATAATAATAATAATAAACTTTATTTGCAAAAATTTGAGGAATTTGTTATATTCTATAAATAAGAAATTTTATAATCCGGTGGCTTGTAACACATTTAATAAAATAATAGATTTATAAAGTATGACAAATTACAAAGTCTGCCTTATAAATACTGAATTTACTGTTTTTACATATTATTTGGGTACATTTTATTAAAATAAAATATAAAATATTATAACCTGATTAAGTAGAAAACGAACTTTAATGAAAAAAAAAAATCTTAAAACATTTGTTGAACTTTATACACATCTGAGATTATGTTTACACTTATTGCACATTTATTTTATATATAATTAGTAATAATAACACAAATAATCAAATGTTATAACTTACAGTACTGATTATAAATACTGATGATAAATTATACATATACTACCACCTCAAGCAAGACGGTTGTCAATATATAAGAATGGGTTCAAACCCATACTAGTGCTGATGACATTGGCACTAGGTGAAGCAGAAATATGTGCTATAATATTTCCAGCTTCAATATTTAGATTACTGTTGATTTCATTATATATTAATGTACTATGGGTGAATCATCCATAAGAGTAAGTTAATCTGAATTTTTGCAAGTATGGGTGTATTAGTTTCTTCTTTGAAAAAAACATTACTTTTTAATGGCATTGATAAATTACTCATTTATTATTATCTGAATTTATCACCAAAGTGTTTTAGTAAATTTCAGGATTTATTAGAAACCAGGAATGTGAAAACTTGTTTGAAAAGAAAAAAAAAAGCCAACTATAATATATATGTCTTTATAAAATTTATAACTTAAAATTTAACGATATATTTAATATAATTACAAATTGAAATTTACAACAAACTTTCATTTTGTTATTATTTTATTAAATACGTCACCCTGTACATAATTATGGCATTATCTGCATAGAATGAAGCAAAACTCATTAGATAAATAAATAAAATAATATATATATATTTATTATTATTTGGAAATCCATAAAAGAACTCAAATAGTTATCATGTGACTTTTGAAGAGCTTTAAGTGACTGAGAAGAACTGTCATCCGGGGACCTTTACCTTTGAATACATCACTTTATCATTGCATTGAACTTTGAGGGTATTTGAAAATTGATCCAGAAACATAAAATCAACTCTCAAAGTTTATTACTTCACTAAATTCTCTGAAAATAGATTAATTGGGAAATAGGTACAAGACTCAGCAAGTGATATTTGCTGCTGCTTGCCACTTGGTTCTTATTGATATCAAACTTTCTCAGCTACCATAATACCAGAGTCATTCTTTATAATTTTACATGAAAATTATAATGTCATTAATAACAAATACTATTCAGTAAAGCCAATTAAACTAGAGATCGTATGTGTCATGTTCTTTATATTAGAAGTTTTTGTAAATTGTTTAAAAAGCAAAGAAATTTAACAAAATAAATCAAGTTGTGTTGTATTTTCCAAAAAGTTTTTGAAGTCCAAGTTTATTTGTCATAAGATCCAATAGTTGTTTATTTTTAAATCTTTCATAGAATGTATTATTCAATATATAAAAAAACATTCAGAAATCATATCTAAAAATAGAAAAGAAAAATATTATGTAGATTATATGTATTTCTTTATACTGATTTTATTAATTGATGGATGCTTAAATAATTAAAAGTAATGTACTCATTCAGAAATACTGTCTGAAAGTTATAGTTCATATTTGATTGAAATACTTTGGATGTATTTATGAACAACTAAATAATGATCACAACGAATGAAGTACTTCTTTAGTGAGCTTTTAATGAAGCAAAGATTTTTTAAATAATGCATTTTAATGATGTAAAGATCCGTTAAAGTTTATCATGTAACTCTAAAATTGAGCTGCTAAAACAAATTGTTTTAAAAGGTGCCGAGTTCTACCAATGATGAACACGCCTTATCAGCGGCATGCTATTGGTGAGATTAGAGAAAGGGGAAGCAATTTAATGTTTCATGTCTCTATTGATCTTTAAGCAAATTATATTCTATGGATTTCATTCAAAAAATGCTTCTACTTGTATTTACGTGTAATTGTGAGAAAATATTATCAGAAAATAATGTTTGTAATAAATAAATGCTTAATTTTGCTATTTTTATGAAAAAGAAAAATATATAAATGTTTGACTTTTATCATTTTTTATGAAAAACTGTTACGAAAACTCTAAAATATCATAACTATTAACTGAAAGGAGACCCTTTGATTCCTCTTGGAGGCCTTAAAGGAACCGAACAGGGCAAATTCCTAATGTCCACTCTATACGTTCTTGTCGTTGCAGCTGTTATTACTATGTGATTATTCATATAGTATACGAACATGGATGGGCTGCTCACCAACACGCATTAGCCAGCGTGGTGAGTTTATTGGCTTTTTACCTCTGAGTTTAAGATCAAGAAACACCATGGTCTTTCTTCTCAGTGCCTGATAAGGCAGAATGAATGTTTGTGTAAATGATAAATATTTTTGCAATACATATATACAATTATGACAGACAAAAATAAAGCATGGCCCTTATTCCCAGGAGGCTGTAAAGTCACCAACCAAGGCAGCGGTTGGTGGCTGAAGGCAGAGGATGCTAAGAATCCCCTGATTGCGGACCCAGGCTGCCATTTGATGACAGCTTTTTATTTAGGTACTTACAACTGCAGATCACTTTCAAGTGAAGGAAGATTGCAAGAATTAGAAGAAGAATTGTCTTATATTAAATGGGACATTATTGGACTTTGTGAAGTTAGAAGAAAAGGTGAAGAAACAATTGATTTAAAAAGTGAACATATACTCTATTATAAAGGCACACATATTGGAAATACAAGTGGAGTAGGATTCATTATAAATAAAAAGTGGAAGAACAATATTGTGGAGATTGATGGTGTATCGGACAGAGTTGCAAGATTAGTTATACAACTTAATAGCAGATACCAAATGCAGATAATTCAGGTTTATGCCCCAACAAGTTCTCATAGTGATGAAGTAGTAGAAGATTTTTATATGGATGTACAAAAGGCTTTTGATCAGAGTAAACAACATTTTAAAATTGTTATGGGAGACTTTAATGCTAGAATTGGTAGACAAATGAAAGATGAAATTGCTGTAGGTAATTTTGGTAATGGTAATAGAAATGAGAGAGGACATAGACTTGTGGAGTTTGCAGAAAAAGAAAAACTTTATATTATGAATTCATTTTTTGAGAAAAATGTTAAAAGGAAATGGACATGGAAGCATCCAAATGAAGGTACAGCAGAATTGGATTATATTTTGACTAACAGAAAATACATATTTCAAGATTGTAATGTTCTTAATAAATTTAACACAGGAAGTGATCATCGATTAGTAAGGTGTAAGTTACGTGTTAATGTAAAACTAGAGAGACAAAAATTATTAAGAAAAACAATATTTACAGTTGATATTCCTAATCTTCAGAAACATTCTAATGAATTTAAATTAGAACTTACAAATAGGTTTCAAGTGTTAGGAGATTTTGAACATGATTCAGATTTGAATGAAATTAATATGAAAATAACTGATACACTTTTAAAAACTGCAACAAAGATAGCTGGTAGAAAAAAGCAGCAATTGACTAATAAAATTTTTACTGAGACTAGATATACAAAAATGATGTATTAAAAAGAATTGAATATCTCGAATTTTGTAAAATGGTATGGAAAAGAGTTGAAAATGATATAAGAAAGTATAACTGTGAAATAGCAAGGAAAGCTGTAGAAGAAAATAAAAGTCTCAAGAATGTTAAACAACATTTTGGTATTGGTAGGAAATTTATATCTGCAATAAGAAAAAAAGATGGAATTATTACCAAAAAGAGAGATGACATCATGAAATTGGTAGAAGATTTTTATCAAGAATTATATAGTCATAAAGAACAAGTACCTCCTATATCTATTACATCTTCCGAATTGCCCAGAATTTTAAATGAAGAAGTGAGACATGCAATTAAATGTATGAAGAAAGGAAACCAGGAAATGATGGAATTATAATTGATACATTAAAAGAAGCAGGTGAAGAAATAGAAACAATTTTAGCAAAGTTATATACCAAATGTCTAAATGATAAAGATGTACCAGAAGATTGGAAGAATGCAGTAATAATATTAATATTTAAAAAAGGTGATAAAGAAGATATTAGAAATTACAGACCTATCAGTCTTTTATCAGTTTTATATAAAATTTTTACCAAGATAATTACAACTCGTCTACAGAGAACTTTGGATTTCCACCAACCAAGAGAACAAGCTGGATTTAAAAGTGGTTTTAGTACAATAGATCATATCCAGGTATTGAGAGAAGTCATAGAAAGGACAAATGAATATGAGTTGTCATTATGTTTTGTATTTGTAGATTATGAAAAGGCATTCGATTCTATACACATTTCTTCAGTGATTAAAGCATTGGATCATCAAGGTATAGATTCAGGATTTGTCATATTTTAAAGAATATTTATAAAAATGCAACAGCAACAATTAGATTACATAATGATACTGGAAAAATCAACATTGAGAAAGGTGTAAGACAAGGTGACTCCATATCTGCAAAACTTTTTACAACAGTGTTGCAAGAAGTATTTTGTGGATTAAAATGGGAAACTAAAGGAATGAAAGTAAATGGAGAGTATTTAAGTCATTTAGATTTTGCAGATGATGTAGTTGTTTTTGCAAATAATGCTTCAGAGCTGCAGGAAATGTTGCAGGAGTTAGCAGATGAAAGGAGAAAAGTAGGACTAAAGATAAATGTTAAAAAGACTAAAGTAATGTTTAATCGATTTGCTCAAAATATGAAAATAAAGATTGATTATGAAGAATTAGAAGAAGTTAACAGTTACAAATACCTTGGTCAAATTATTAATACAGATGGAAACATAATGGAGGAAATTAATCATAGAATTAAACTTGGTTGGAGTGCTTTTGGTAGAAATAACTTGATACTAAAAGGAAATATGCCTATGTGTTTGAAAAGAATGGTTCTTAACAAATGTGTTTTATCAGTTCTTACTTATGGATCTGAGACTTGGACACTTAATAGAAGTGCAATACAGAGACTTCAGACCACTCAAAGGAGTATGGATAGATGTATGTTGGGAGTAACAAGAAGAGATCGAAAACGCAATGTATGGGTAAGACAACAAACAGGTGTTACTGACCTTATTGAAAAAATTAAAAGATTGAAATGGAGTTGGGCTGGACATATTGCTAGAAGAAATGATAATAGATGGACAATTGAAATTTTAAACTGGATTCCAAGAGATTATAAAAGACCCAGAAAAAGACCACATGTGAGATGGATGGATGAAATAAGAAAATGTGCAGGGGTGTTGTGGAAAAGAGAAGCTAAAGATCGGAGATGGATTAAACTTGGAGATATCTTCATCCTGCAGTGGATTGATAATGGTTGATGATGATGATGATATAATTCTTAAAGAAAGCAATGCTTCCATGGACAACATGCTATTGAGTATTATTACTTGTTTATACTATATTACCTAATTATTCAATTTGTCTTTGGGAATAAAACATACATATGTCAGGGATAATAAGTCATTGACAATTCTGAATAAGCAGAAAATATATAACAATCTGATCAAGTTTGACAATGCTTCAGCTTTTTATTAGACATTGTGGTTCCAAATAAATGCACACTTAACAAAAGTTGGATGGATGATACATCAGAAAGAGAAAATATTTCATTAGGAATCTGTAGTAGCATATAATTTTATCATTTTTTCACTTTCAGTTCAAAAATATTAAATACCATTACAGTTATAAATTATTATTTTTCCCCTATTTCTCCAGTATGATGTTATTATTCTGTTTTGATATACTCAAAAAGTTAAAAGGATTTTTGTTTTTTTATAAAAGTTATATTATTTATAAAAGTAATATTACTGATTCAGAAAACTCAAGGATTGGTAATATTATTTATTTATCCAAAACATGTATTTTCTGCTATAAAGTTTATCTTAGAATGATCATTTTTGTGTTTTTTTTTATTTTTATCAATACTCGCCTCATCTCAATGACCATATCATAACAGGAGTTAACATGAAGGCTGCACTGATATAAAAAAAAAAAAAAAAATTGAACTATAACTATTAGTGAAAGGTAATTCAATTTTGATTGATCATGTGGCATTAGATTATATATATGTATCTTCTTTTTTAAAACTCAACATAAATAGTACTTTCCTTCTTTTACATATCTTGTCATTATGACTTAACTGATTTTAGAAGACATTTTTACTAAGCTTTTTAAGTTTTTTAACACATCTTTGCTACTCTCAAGGTTATCTTTCAAAATTTAAAACATTTCAAAATGTCTATGCTGATTATTATAATATTTTTTGACTGCTGAAATACTTTTTTTGCCGGTATTAGTAATCGGGTTTTCTAAATTAGGATGTCTTCTTTTTTTTTTTTTTAACTTTCCAAATTGCCAATCTAATTAATTATCTAGTATTGATCAGTTAATATTTATCTAGCTATTCTTAACTGAAAAATTAAGATCCTAAATAATCTCTTTTTACAATGTTCATCTGCAAAAAATTTAAAAAAAGCATAATTATATGTAATTCGGTCTTTATCATTAAATAAGGAAAGGTTTCATAAACCCATGAATTGCTATGTATTTCATTTACGTTTATATTTTTAATAATTAGATTATTTAATCATTACTTTTACAATAAGTCTAAATTGTTTTTATTCCAGTTTAAAGATCTTACATTATCTTGTTTTAATATCAGCATTTTAATCTTCATTATAATAATTTAATCTTTACTCCACCCAATTTGCGATTTCTGAAAATAAACATCATTTTTAATCTCCTTGAAACATTTATTTTTACACACACAAAACATTAATTATAACATAGTCAGCATAAACGTTTATATTATATTAAATTCGTAAGCTTAATTAATTGATTTGAAGAAATCAAGAACCAATATCACTTTTAATGCTTAAATATGGAGCTGTTACAAGTTCTTTTCCATTCATTTTATTATTTGTTCTTTTATTAATACTTTGGAAAATGAAGTATTTAAAAGTAATTTCATATGATTATCATCAATTCTATCTTAGTTTTGCAAGAAATAATATTTGCTACATTTGATTTTTAAAGCCAATAAAATATTCCATGACTCAAATGCACAACTTCAATTTTTATATCTATTAGTTACTAAAGCTTGCATTAGGTGGCATAGTTGTGGTGAAAGAAAAAATATTTGATTTTTTTTTAGTAAATAAACAATTATATGGTTATTTGCTTCAGGGGATATGTGATATTGAAGCACTCTTGTGGTGGATTGAATTCAATTGACCAAGTTAGTTTTTTTTTTATTCCACTGAGAATTGATCTAATTTCTTTTAATTAGTTCTTGAATCTACCATCATACCAGCATGCTAAACCATAGTGTAATTTTTCCAATAGAATCAATTTATGATTAAAACAAGCCATAAATCTTACTTAGGTAGTTCTAACTTGGTTTAATTTTAATGGTTCCATTATTAAATTTTTTAGGCATTTTTTTTTTAACTTAGTTTATGCATATTCATTGCGACAATTCTCTGTGTAAGAATCAAACCATCATTTTTTTTTAATTAAAACTTATCAGTACAGGTCAAGTTAAACATCTGTGCTCTTTCAATTTGAATGTTTTTAGTTTAATTAAATGCTTTTTTGTAGGAAAAAAGTTTTTTCATTAAGCACTGGTTATGCATAATAAATTCATCAATACTGATAAGTATATTAATCCAGGAGTATCAAAATGAGCATCATATGACTCCACTTTTTTAGACTTGATTAGAATTGCATTGAGCAGCAACATCTTTATGCTATTGTTATATTTAATAAACAATTAAACATTAGATGGCAATACAAATAGATTTTCACAACTATTTTATAGTCAGATGTTTTTATGATGACAGGATGGGTTGCCAGCACTGCCTGCCTCCACCCAGTGATTACTTTAGTCTTACTTGATTATCCAAAATAAATTGTTGTCTAGCAGATAGCATTCTAATGAATTTATAAACTACATTTTAAATCTGGTTTAAAAGTTTGCACACTTTGGAATTCTAAATAATTCTCAATATGTTTATTAATGGTTTAGATATATAATGTCTTTCATCAAAAAATAATGTTATTTGTATAAATGAGTATTTTATATTTATTTAAATCCATAGGACTTAATCTCAAAATCATATTACATATGTGAATCACCAATTACATTGGCAATGGCACAAGAATTATTTTGCCTAATTCATTATTTAGCTTTTAGAAAAAATTAAATTGTGTATACGCATGATGGAATTTGGCATAGTGGTTAATCCATCTATCTCCATACTTACATCCTGAAATTTAAATCTTATCTAGGTGAACCTTGGAAATTTTTCAGGTTATAAGTAACCTTATATTTCTTTCAGTTAAATATTCCATGGTCGACATAAACTAAACATTCAACATTAGTCAGTAAAATGGGTATCTAGAAATTATTATTTAGAAAGTAAAGGCTTCAAGTTAATTTGGATTTTGCCAATCATCCACAGCAAGGATGGCATTATATTCCTATAGTTGCTAAGCTTTACCTTTTTTAAAAAAAAATGTTGTGAATAAAATATATCTGAACAAAAAATAAAAACAAATCATAATATAGTGTGTGAGCATGAGTGGATATATGTATATCTATGGATATTGTTTATCGCAAATAATATTTATAGCTTAACTTATTATCCCTCACCATATTCACTCTAAAAAATTTGCATAATTAGGATGTGCTTAACTTTGATCAATTACTTGATAATTAATTTTAATTATGCAGAACTCATGCAATATAAAACTGCAGATATAGTTAAGCATATGTGCAAGATGTACAGAAGTTCTATTAAAATAGATGCAGAGATATGAACTGTTTAAGCATGCAAATATAGAAATGTTTTTACACACATGTCTGAAGCTGTTCTACAAATATAAACTATCTTCTCAGAAGATTAATGTTTAATTACATTTAGTTATATATATTAAGAAAATACCTGGGTTAGGAGATAGCATCAAAGTTTAAAATAACTATTGTTTCTAATCTTTCTTTATATAAGTTAAACATGTTTGTTTATTAGCATTTCATGACAGTTGCTAATTTAATTTCAAGCACTTTGTTTGAATAAATCTGTTTTTCAAAATGTAATATTAATACAGCATAGGATTTAAGATGATATCCTTTTGAGTCAGGTTGTTTGAAGTTCAGACTTTATATTCACAGAGGGCATTACTGAGAAAACAATGGGTGAAAAAGAAGAGAATGTCACCAATTTGACCAGTTGCAGAATGGAGAGAATTTGAAGTTATTTTTCACCCTTTACTCTGTAAGATAACCAGATTTCCACATATTTACCAATTGTTAGTTGGTTAGCTGGGTGTTATTTACCTGAAAGAAAATCCCAAGCCTTCATAAATCATTACATTTGGCTATGATGACTAACTACATAAATATATCTATACTTACTAGTGCAGTGATCTAAACATCAGAGTTTTCATATTATGTGTATTAGACTAAATCAGTTTTTATAAAATAACTCCTTAACTGAAAGGAGACCCTTTAATTCCTCTTGGAGGCTTTAGAGGAACTGAGCAGGGCAAATTCCTAATGTCCACTCCATACGTTCTTGTGATTGCAGATGTTATTACTATGTGATTACTCATATAGTATACGATCATGGATGGGCTGCTCACCAACATGCATTAGCCAGCATGGTGAGTTTATTGATTTTTTACCTCTGAGTTAAGATCAAGAAATACCATGGTCTTTCTTCTCAGTTGCCTGATAAGGCAGAATGAATGTTTGTGTAAATGATAAATATTTTTCCAATACATATATACAATTTATGACAGACAAAAATAAATCATGGCTCTTTTTTCGAAGAGGCTGTAAAGTCACCAACCAAGGCAGCGGTTGGTGGCCGAAGGTGGAGGGTGCTAAGAATCCCCTGATTGTGGACCCAGGCTGCCATTTGATGACGACTTTTTATTTAGGTACTTAAACTCCAGATCACTTTCAAGTAAAGGAAGATTGCAAGAATTAGAAGAACTGTCTTATATTAAATGGGACATTATTGGTCTTTGTGAAATTAGAAGAAAAGGTGAAGAGACAATTGATTTAAAAAGTGGACATGAAATACAAGTGGTCTAGGATTCATTATAAATAAAAAGTGGAAGGACAATATTGTGGAGGTTGATTGTGTATCAGACAGAGTGGCAAGATTAGTTATACAAATTAATAGCAGATACCAAATGCAGGTAATTCAGATTTATGCCCCAACAAATTCTCATAGTAATGAAGTAGTACATGGATGTACAAAAAGCTTTTGATCAGAGTAAACAATATTTTAAAATTGTTATGGGAGACTTTAATGCTAGGATTGGTAAACAAATGAAAGAGGAAAGTGCTGTAGGTAATTTTGGTTATAATAATAGAAATGAGAGAGGACATAGATTAGTGGATTTTGCTGAAAAAGAAAAACTTTATATTATGAATTCTTTTTTTGAGAAAAATGTTAAAAGGAAATAGACATGGAAGCATCCCAATGAAGGTACAGCAGAATTGGATTATATTGTGACTAACAGAAAATACTTATTTCAAGATTGTAATGTTCTTAATAAATTTAACACAGGAAGTGATCATCGATTAGTAAGATGTAAGATACGAGTTAATGCAAAACTAGTGAGACACAAATTATTAAGAAAAACAATTTTTACAGTTGATATTCCTAATCTTCAGAAACATTCTAATGAATTTAAATTAGAACTTACAAATTGGTTTCAAGTATTAGTAGATTTTGAACATGATTCAGATTTGAATGAAATTAATATGAAGATAAATGATACACTTTTAAAAACTGCATCAAAGATAGCTGCTAGAAAAAAGCAGCAATTGGCCAATAAAATACTGAGACTGGAGAATTTATGAAGAAAAGAAGGAGTATGAAGATATACAAAAATGATGTATTAAAAAGGATTGAATATCTCAAATTTTGTAAAATGGTAAGGAAAAGAGTTGAAAATGATATAAGAAAGTATAACTGTGAAGTAGCAAGGAAAGCTGTAGAAGAGAATAAAAGTTTCAAAAATGTAAAACAACATTTTGGTATTGGTAGGAAATTTGTATCTGCAATAAGAAAAAAAGATGGAATTATTATTAAAAAGTGAGAGGACATCATGAAATGGGTAGAAGACTTTTATCAAGAATTATATAGTAATAAAGAACAAGGACCTCCTATATCTATTACATCTTCTGAATTGCCCAGAATTTTAAATGAAGAAGTGAAACATGCAATTAAGTATATGAAGAAAGGAAAGGCTCCAGGTAATGATGGAATTATAATTGATATATTAAAAGAAGCAGGTGAAGAAATAATTTTTTTTTTAGCAAAGTTATATACCAAATGTCTAAATGATAAAGATGTGCCAGATGATTGGAAGAATGCAGTAATAATATTAATATTTAAAAAAGATGATAAAGAAGATATTAGAAATTACAGACCTATCAGTCTTTTATCAATTTTATACAAAAAATTTTACCAAGATAATTACAACTCATCTACAGAGAACATTGGATTTCCATCAACCAAGAGAACAAGCTGGATTTAAAAGTGGTTTTAGTACAATAGATCATATCCAAGTATTAAGAGAAGTTATAGAAAGGACAAATGAATATGAGTTGCCATTATGCTTTGGATTTGTAGATTATGAAAAGGCATTTGATTCTATAAACATTTCTTCAGTGATTATAGCATTGGATCATAAGGTATAGATCCAGGATATTGCCATATTTTGAAGAATATTTATAAAAATGCAACAACAACAATTAGATTACATAATGATACTGGGAAAGTCAACATTGAGAAAGGTGTAAGACAAGGTGACTCCATATCTCCAAAACATTTTACAGCAGTGTTGCAAGAAGTATTTTGTGGATTAAAATGGGAAACTAAAGGAATGAAAGTAAATGGAGATTATTTAAGTCATTTAGATTTTGCAGATGATATAGTTGTTTTTGTGAATAATGCTTCAGAGCTGCAGGAAATGTTGCAGGAGTTATCAGATGAAAGTAAGAAAGTAGGACTAAAGATAAATGTTAAAAAGACTAAAGTAATGTTTAATCGATTTGTTGAAAGTATGAAAATAAAGATTGATTATGATGATTTAGAAGAAGTTAACAGTTACAAATACCTTGTTCAGATTATTAATACAGATGGAAACATAATGGATGAAATTAATCATAGAATAAACTTTCTTGGAGTGCTTTTGGTAGAAATGATACTAAAAGGAAATATGCCTATGTGTTTGAAAAGGAAGGTTTTTAACAAATGTGTTTTACCAGTTCTTACTTACGGATCTGAGACTTGAACACTTAATAGAAGAGCAATACACAGACTTCAGACCACTCAAAGAAGTATGGAGAGATGCATGTTGGGAGTAACGAGAAGAGATCAAAAATGCAATGTATGGGTAAGAGAACAAACAGGGCTGAACTCATTGAAAAAATTAAAAAATTGAAGTGGAGTTGGGCTGGACATATTGCTAGAAGAGATGATATTAGATTGTCAATTGGAATCTTAAACTTGATTTCAAGAGATTGTAAAAGACCCAGAAAGAGATCACATGTGAGATGGATGGATGAAATAAGAAAGTGCAGGGGTGACGTGGATAAGAGAAGCTAAAGATCAGAGAAGATGGATTAAACTTGTAGAGACCTTTATCCTGCCATGGATTGATAATGGTTGTTGATGATGATGATGATATATATTATAATGTTCATGTTGTATTAGAGTCTTATCTTATCTGCCATACAAGGATGCCACCAGGCCATTCGAACCTGGAAAATTTATACACTTGGCAGATACTTATAGCGAGATCCAAAACTTAAATAAATATGACCGAAATACCCCAGCAGAGATAATATATAAGATTAAAAAATAAAATAAACCACTGCTAGATTAACAACACACAGAAACACTCATTTTGCACATATAAAATTCAGAAATATTTATTTTAGTATAATTGTTACTTTAGAATTTGGATTTAATTTACATTTTAATTTTTTTTATTTTAGAAGTTCGCACAGATGGATTACTTATTATTTTATTTGAGTGTCAAGTATGGATAGACTACATAGATTGCACTTGAAAAAATAAAATATTCTATATCCCTTATTTAACCCTAGGCCAAAAGTTCGCAGTCAAACTAACACCAATCTAGCTGATATATCGATGTATTCAATGCAACATGAATACAACAGCACAATACCGTATTGTCAGAAATATACATCTGAACAGCATGGTTATTGAGAAGAAATGTCTCTCATCCAGTACAGTAATACTTTGTCTGTCTGGCAAGAAGAACAATAAAAAAAACTCCATAGGAAGGGATTGCAGTCCTTTTTGCTGACTTACCATCCCATTCCATAGGCTAAAGGGGTGATCCAAGGAGCAGGGAATACCGTCTGCTTCTGATGGTCAGTAAGAAATGGGACTATTTTGCCCAAGTGTGGCATGTAATGTGATCCTGCACATAGTGGATCTTCATGCTACATTTACTTATCACACTGATACATCCAACCCATTAACCCAATTTAACTGCAAAACAAATAACCTAAGATTAACCCTCCCTTTAATTAAACTGACATAACTTTATGATCTATGTAGCCATCCCGATCCAACTTAAATTTAACATGATTTAAAAGTTTTAGCTTAATAAAAAAAAAAAATAATAATAATAATGCAAATGATTTAAAAATACCCATAATAAAAATAATTATTAATGATTTAATTTGGTCAGATAGGAATTTCTATTTAAATACTGGAAAAGTTTTATAGTTAAAGTTCATTAGTTATAGAGTTCTTACGGTTTTAAAAAGGAAAAGTCCATACTTTCTAGTTGCTTGTAATTTGGATCCAGTGTTGTTTCTAATTCCCATGATGTCCTGAGGAGATCAGTATGCCTTTAAACGTTCTGTTGGTATTTATCCGGAGGTTCTTTATTGTAGCTGGTATAGTTCTTTGCAGGATTTTATTGCAGGACCCTGATGAGCTAGGGTCTGCAATATAGGAAAACGATATTTCAATTTCTTGTTTTGAAAAAACTGAAGGGATTGAAAGTGTGTCTTTTCAATCCCTTCTTCAACTCTCCCTGATTTAACACATATTGCACACATAATATTTTATTTCCAATCTTTTCCTTTTTATATTAAAATTGCGACTTAACTGAACATGATGTCATGATGATGATTCTTTCACTGTGGTCCATTTCGTGAGAGATTTTTTATTGGCTATTCTGTTCTTATTGTTTTTATCTCCTATATGACCTTTAACTATAAATTTTGAGATGCCCAAAGGCTAGTTTACTTTGACTAATTAAAAATAATCATTTCCATTTTTAGCCTTTTTACACAATAGTATTAATTAAATTTTGTACATTCTTAAAGATATATTTTTATCTTTAAATCAGTTTTTTCTGAAAATTTAGTTCTAAAATACTTTTTTTTTTTTAATAAAGTTTTCTTTTAATAATTTTCCATCTGTGCGATTTTATATATATACGAGTTTAGATGACTTTTAATTTTCAATTTTAAAAAACAAATTTTTATGTGCAAACTTTTTATTTTTAATTTCTAATTTTATTTATTAGAATAATGTAACAGCATGTGTGCCCGTTACAATATGTTTGCACACACTTCTCTCTTAAAATTGGCCAAAATTCTTAATTGATAGTTTTTAAATACATTAACCAAATATATGTCAAATAAATAAAAGGCTGTAAGTTGAGAAATATAAATTAACACAGAACTGAAACGTGAACTGTAGCACCAATTATGAGTCAATCAAAGGAGATATAAGTATCACTTGAAAATTATAGTGTTGTCAAATATATATATATATATTATTGATAACTCTTTAATAGAGTTGTTAAAAGGTTGAAAGAGTTGGTTCTGAGTAAGTTACAAAAAACAAGAGTATTCTCATTGATTTCAATTTTTCAATTAGATAATTAGAAATTTTTTTTTTTTCATTGTTATTTTTTGTAAATAAGGTTCTATTTATTTATTGTTCTTGAGAGCTGACATTTTTGCATTTCTTATGTTTATTTTATTATAGGAAATATTTATTTTGAAAACATTTCCCAAGGATGCTACTTATTGCTAATCAAGATATATAAAAATACTCAAGTGCTGTATATATATATTAAATACCGCTTAACGCTATACTAATAATAACTAAAATAGACAACCATATAACCTTAAAATACTAGCTAAAAACAATTTTTTATTAAAATTCTCTCATGACCGTACTATTAATAAATAAACTTTCTCAAATTAAAATCAACTACTAACTACACATATGTATAACGGAATTAACCTTTCCATAAAGCACTTTAAAAACCAACCACCTTTAATATCAAAAAAAAATTTTATGAGATTGATGTCCTCAGAGTATTATCAGTTTCTATTTTATATATCATTATTTTCAACCATTATCGATCCACTGCAAGATCTTTCTCTGATCTCTAGCCTCTCTTCTTCACATCATCCCAGCATCTTCCTTATTTCATCTATTCTTATATGGTCTCTTTCTCTAGGTCTTTTATAATCAGTTTAAGATTACAACTGTCTATCTGCTATCATCTCTTCTAGCAATATGTCCCACCCTACTCTAGTTCAGTCTCTTAATTCTTTCAATAATGTCAGTAATATCTGTTTGGTCTCTTATCCATGCATTTTATTTTCAGTCTCTTCTTATTACTCCCAACATACATCTCTCCATACTTTATTGAATACTCTGAAATTTCTGTATTCCTCATTTTTAGGTGTCAAGTCTCAGATCCATAAGTAAGAACTGGCAAAACACATTTATCACCCACCCCCCAACACACTGCTATAATTTCTTTTAAAATTATTATTTTATATGTATATATGGATTCCTACATTTTGCTGTCATTTTTATGTAAACAAATAAGTAAAAGATAATGGGATTGACAAAGAATTACAAATTATCAATTGAATTTTTGGTGATCATTTGCTTTTAATCTTATTAATTGAATCAATCTTGACTCACCCTTCTATGATATCTTATTTTTATTTGTATATTAAGATTATTTAGCATTTTACTGTACTTATCAAAATGTATTCTTAGTGTTTTTTCATTAACCATTTCTCAAACATCAAAAATTCAAAAAAGAAATATAAATAAATGATAAAACCTCCAAATAAATTCAATAGAAAACAATGGAAAACTAAGTCTCATTTAAAATGATAGCAAACTGTCCATATAGTTGTGCCATTCAGTCAGTGTAAGTCATAATAATCATTGGTTTATGCATAAACCTTCCAGAATCCATTGATTACTATAGCTTGCACTAGGTAACACTATGGGTGAGAAAGGTAATTCAATATGCAGAATATTTGGATAAATAATTTATGTCAGTATACTTGTACAAAACATGGGATGATTATATTAGGAGAATTGTTGAGTTATAGTGGTAAGGAATAGGATAGAATAGATGCATTAATAAAGAATAGGGATTTGGAGATATGGAGAACTAGCATAGAGAGTAAAAAGAGCTTAAATATATATAGAAGTAAAGAGAATATTGGGTACGAGTTAATTTATGATAATAGCAAGGAAAGTAGTTTACTGCTTAAGGCTCGAACAGGATCTTTAGCAACAGGGATTATAAGCCAATAAATATCACATGACCACCATCTCTTATGCTTGTGTATAACTGTTGTTAAAACAGGCAAAACTCACTATACATATGCCACACACAGCAAGCTAGAATAATCAATGGATGCCAGAAGGTTTGTGCATAAAATCCCCATCTAGTGCCTACTTATCCAATATCCCCAGACTAGTTTCTGGCTTGTGGCCTTCACAAGTGAGGAGCCTTGGATCTGAGAGCACTGCATCTAGATCTTAGGATCTAATGCAACCCTCCAGCAACCACCTTTTATCTCCATTTAACTACAAAACTATGAATCTTAAACTGAAAACACCTTAATGTTGCCAATTCAAGCCCATCAGCTTATATAGTTATATGGGTCTGAACCCAGTTCAGTTCCCATACATTTTGATGTCTTTGGTTCTTTAATAACCATAACCACCAATATCCTATTAGGCAGGATTGGTTTTAAGCCAATAAACATCACATGACCACCATCTCTTATGCTTGTGTATGACTGTTGTTAAAACAGGCAAAACTCACTATACGTATCTTTTTGTAAATTATATTTAATTTTCAGTTAGGGTGAAATTATTCTGTAACGAAATACTTTTTTGTAAAATACTGATTTGAATATGTTTTCGATAAAGTAAACTATAGTAGTAATATGGTAATAAAATTTTAAGGGGAAAATTAAAGTTTTAATTTATTCTACTTATGTGTTTGTCTAGAACAGGAGTGACAAGCGGTTGATCACGATCGACCAGTCAATCACGCACAGCGTGACAACAGTTGATCGCAGAAGTTTCTGCCATCAGATTACTGTTGTCTGAATTCTGAATCTTTTTATTTTTACATTTATATTTATAAATTCTATAAATGAATTGACCTATGGTTAGGCACTGCTCTTTATGTATGCTTGCACACTTCTTGCTTTTATTCCTCTTTGTACAGCTTGTCTCAATATTATGGTGAAACAGGGCTAAGTTCGATCCCTGTTTAAAAAAGTAAACTTTCCTATATATGCGTCAATATAGCCCAATTAATGGAATTTATTTCTTTTTAATATTTATATTTATAACTAGATAGGTATTAAAAAAGGTTAAAGTAAACAGAAGAGGTGGGGATATGTGTGCTCTTTGTTTTATGAAAATGCGTGTATATATTTTTGCTGGATAGAATAATATGAAAGAAAAAAAAGTAAAAAGTATAAATGCAGATATAGAAATATGTTTTATTTTTTCAAGATGGAAGCTCGTGAATTTCATTTTGGAGAAGTTAAATGAAAAAAAGATATCAAAAAGAACTTGATCGATATCTGATGAATTTAATTACGGAGATTTAAGTTTTGGAGTCAAAAGAATTTTGATTAAAACAAAAGAAGAACAAAATTAGATTTTGAGGTGCTAAAAGCTTTTGTTCGAAAAGAATATGGATTTTGAGTGGCAGGGTCATGAAGCCATTCATAAACTGCTCCATAAATCAGGTTCATAAAATGGAAAGCAAAGCTAGAATTGGTACACATCATGACACCAGTTTTTATTTCAAATGTCTCATAATTCCACCCAAAGTAGTAATGCTTCCTCTCATTCCATCATATAGGAGTTATGTAATATGGATAAACTTTGGATAAACAATTAATTTCAATCATTGTCACAAACTTTTTTTAATTAACTGAATAAAATTGCATTTACCATACGAATAAACGCAATACACAAATCACTCCTAATTACAAATAGTCAAAATAAAAGTCATAGATCAATTCATAGATCACATGACCCTATCTCTTAAGCTTGTAAGTTATAAACAGTGAGGATTGCCAATTCCTCTACAAGCTTTATGATAAATGCTTAGCCAGAGCCAGCACTTAAAATATCTCTGTCAGGAACCCCTCCCCAAACCCCTGACCATGGTTTCGTGCTTTGGCACTCCTCAGAGAGGTGTCAGGGTAGGTTCAGACACTAGATCTAAAAATACCAACCCAAAGCCAAGCACTTAGCTAAAAGTTATCTATTGAGTGGAAAATCTGAAATTTTCAGACATGTACATGTCTTCAAACCCAGCTATCCAACTCAAATAGCTATATGGGGCTGATAGATCTTCAGCCATGCCATATAGTAGTAGTCATAGCAACATAAAATTGCATAAGACTTTTTTGCAGAGACTATAAATAGTCAAAATAAAAGTCATAGATCAATTCATAGATCACATGACCCTATCTCTTAAGCTTGTAAGTTATAAACAGTGAGGATTGCCAATTCCTCTACAAGCTTTATGATAAATGCTTAGCCAGAGCCAGCACTTAAAATATCTCTGTCAGGAACCCCTCCCCAAACCCCTGACCATGGTTTCGTGCTTTGGCACTCCTCAGAGAGGTGTCAGGGTAGGTTCAGACACTAGATCTAAAAATACCAACCCAAAGCCAAGCACTTAGCTAAAAGTTATCTATTGAGTGGAAAATCTGAAATTTTCAGACATGTACATGTCTTCAAACCCAGCTATCCAACACAAATAGCTATATGGGGCTGATAGATCTTCAGCCATGCCATATAGTAGTAGTCATAGCAATATAAAATTGCATAAGACTTTTTGGCAGAGACTATAAATAGTCAAAATAAAAGTCATAGATCAATTCATAGATCACATGACCCTATCTCTTAAGCTTGTAAGTTATAAACAGTGAGGATTGCCAATTCCTCTACAAGCTTTATGATAAATGCTTAGCCAGAGCCAGCACTTAAAATATCTCTGTCAGGAACCCCTCCCCAAACCCCTGACCATGGTTTCGTGCTTTGGCACTCCTCAGAGAGGTGTCAGGGTAGGTTCAGACACTAGATCTAAAAATACCAACCCAAAGCCAAGCACTTAGCTAAAAGTTATCTATTGAGTGGAAAATCTGAAATTTTCAGACATGTACATGTCTTCAAACCCAGCTATCCAACTCAAATAGCTATATGGGGCTGATAGATCTTCAGCCATGCCATATAGTAGTAGTCATAGCAATATAAAATTGCATACGACTTTTTGGCAGAGACTATAAATAGTCAAAATAAAAGTCATAGATCAATTCATAGATCACATGACCCTATCTCTTAAGCTTGTAAGTTATAAACAGTGAGGATTGCCAATTCCTCTACAAGCTTTATGATAAATGCTTAGCCAGAGCCAGCACTTAAAATATCTCTGTCAGGAACCCCTCCCCAAACCCCTGACCATGGGTAGGTTCAGACACTAGATCTAAAAATACCAACCCAAAGCTAAGCACTTAGCTAAAAGTTATCTATTGAGTGGAAAATCTGAAATTTTCAGACATGTACATGTCTTCAAACCCAGCTATCCAACTCAAATAGCTATATGGGGCTGATAGATCTTCAGCCATGCCATATAGTAGTAGTCATAGCAATATAAAATTGCATAAGACTTTTTGGCAGAGACTATAAATAGTCAAAATAAAAGTCATAGATCAATTCATAGATCACATGACCCTATCTCTTAAGCTTGTAAGTTATAAACAGTGAGGATTGCCAATTCCTCTACAGCTTTATGATAAATGCTTAGCCAGAGCCAGCACTTAAAATATCTCTGTCAGGAACTCCTCCCCCCTGACCATGGTTTCGTGCTTTGGCACTCCTCAGAGAGGTGTCAGGTAGGTTCAGACACTAGATCTAAAAATACCAAGCCAAAGCTAAGCACTTAGCTAAAAGTTATCTATTGAGTGGAAATCTGAAATTTTCAGACATGTGCTCAAACCCAGCTATCCAACTCAAATAGCTATATGGGGCTGATAGATCTTCAGCCATGCCATATAGTAGTAGTCATAGCAATATAAAATTGCATAAGACTTTTTGGCAGAGACTATAAATAGTCAAAATAAAAGTCATAGATCAATTCATAGATCACATGACCCTATCTATGACTTTTATTTTGACTATTTATAGTCTCTGCCAAAAAGTCTTATGCAATTTTATATTGCTATGACTACTACTATATGGCATGGCTGAAGATCTATCAGCCCCATATAGCTATTTGAGTTGGATAGCTGGGTTTGAAGACATGTACATGTCTGAAAATTTCAGATTTTCCACTCAATAGATAACTTTTACTAAGTGCTTGGCTTTGGGTTGGTATTTTTAGATCTAGTGTCTGAACCTACCTGACACCTCTCTGAGGAGTGCCAAAGCATGAAACCATGGTCAGGGGTTTGGGGAGGGGTTCCTGACAGAGATATTTTAAGTGCTGGCTCTGGCTAAGCATTTATCATAAAGCTTGTAGAGGAATTGGCAATCCTCACTGTTTATAACTTACAAGCTTAAGAGATAGGGTCATGTGATCTATGAATTGATCTATGACTTTTATTTTGACTATTTATAGTCTCTGCCAAAAGTCTTATGCAATTTTATATTGCTATGACTACTACTATATGGCATGGCTGAAGATCTATCAGCCCCATATAGCTATTTGAGTTGGATAGCTGGGTTTGAAGACATGTACATGTCTGAAAATTTCAGATTTTCCACTCAATAGATAACTTTTAGCTAAGTGCTTGGCTTTGGGTTGGTATTTTTAGATCTAGTGTCTGAACCTACCCTGACACCTCTCTGAGGAGTGCCAAAGCACGAAACCATGGTCAGGGGTTTGGGGAGGGGTTCCTGACAGAGATATTTTAAGTGCTGGCTCTGGCTAAGCATTTATCATAAAGCTTGTAGAGGAATTGGCAATCCTCACTGTTTATAACTTACAAGCTTAAGAGATAGGGTCATGTGATCTATGAATTGATCTATGACTTTTATTTTGACTATTTATAGTCTCTGCCAAAAAGTCTTATGCAATTTTATATTACTATGACTACTACTATATGGCATGGCTGAAGATCTATCAGCCCCATATAGCTATTTGAGTTGGATAGCTGGGTTTGAAGACATGTACATGTCTGAAAATTTCAGATTTTCCACTCAATAGATAACTTTTAGCTAAGTGCTTGGCTTTGGGTTGGTATTTTTAGATCTAGTGTCTGAACCTACCCTGACACCTCTCTGAGGAGTGCCAAAGCACGAAACCATGGTCAGGGGTTTGGGGAGGGGTTCCTGACAGAGATATTTTAAGTGCTGGCTCTGGCTAAGCATTTATCATAAAGCTTGTAGAGGAATTGGCAATCCTCACTGTTTATCACTCCTAATTACATTTTTTTTTCAGTTGCCTGGCAACAAAAATTGTTTGTAGTGCTTTTTGATTCTTTAAAACTATACTGAATTAATTTTAACCTAGAATAATAAAAAAAAACTATACTGAATTACTTATTTTTCTAAAATAGATAAAAATATTATTTTAATATAATTATTGCAGTTTTTTAGACCCATTTATTTTTTATAAATTGGAATAATAAAAGCACCTATAACATCAGCTGATATAACTTTATGAATCTGTATATTTAAAAAAAATTGCAATAAATTATGCAAGAAAAAAATGAACATAAACAATTTTAGCATTGTTTACCTTTCATTAATGTATTTAGGTTTCTTAATCTCTTAGTATTTAAATAGCTGCATTGTGAAGCAGCAATTCAAGCTGTATCATGATAAATTAGCATGTTAATATTCTCAGAGTATGCTGATACTTTTATGAATAAGCAGAATATTATTTATATAATGTCAGGAGATAGATGTGTATCATTTATTAGGCCAGAGATTATCATATCATTTTAGCCTAGATATAAACTTAAAATTTTGTTAAAGATTAATAAATCTGATTTTCTTTTAATTAAACACGGTCACATGATATTATTTATTCAGATTCTCACCACACATTCTTACTTAAACTTCATTCACAGTTATATATAACTTTATTGTGTTTAAAAACTGAATTATTTTGTATATGTGTTCAGGATGCAGTTGTTAAATATTTATACAAGGTGGATTTATTTAGACATTCTTATCAATACTAAATTTGATAACAGTGTTTAAACAATGGTCCAAGATAAGTGATTCGATGTAGTAATGTTAATAATCACAATAAGAATATATATATTGAATGATTTTTAATGGTAATGATTCCAGAATAATTTCTTGTGATCTTCATCAATGAATGAATGGTTTCCGATTAATCAGTTGTTCTTGTTGAATTAACCTGACAAACAATTAATGATGAATGATTTTACTTAATTCAGGGGGTTTTTTTTAATCAGTTCAAACTACACCATTTCAAATATAAGTTAATGATTTGATTTTATAGAAATTTTATTTTATTAATAAATATAGAATGTATTATATGCATTCAAAACTTTGATCTCTCAAGCTAAAACACAAGAATTAAATAAATTGTCACTGTATTTAAAAAAATAATGAAACATTTACATTTTTATAAATATATCGTAGACTTTTTTAAAAATAAATGGCCTTAATAATATAAATAAGTGAATACATAATCATAGAATTTAGATTTTTAAAAGTATGCTACCCATTTCCCATAAGTAGTGAAGGCTGTTTCATATTACAATCATTTTTATTCTGAAACTCAGTGCTTCAACACTTATCTGACTTAGATTAACAGGAGACCATTTATTCTCTAGTTATAGTTAAATATCCATTTATTAATCACTATTGGTGATCATCAATCTTGAACCTATTTGCGATTTCCAAAATTTTTTGTAATATATCTGGCAATAGGTTCACTAACCAGAATGCCATAAGACTCTTCAGAAAGATATGTATAATATATTCAAAAATTTATATAAGTAAAAATTACTTTAAACACAAAATGTCTGAGTACATACATATGTGAACTTATAGTAAAATAAAATTGTTTGTGTTATGAACAAAAAATGAAACAATTTAATCTCATTCAGAGCTGAGAATTGAATACTCATATATTTGCATTATATAAAAAATTACTATAACTTGTAGTTTATGTATTAATATTTTATTTTGATATAGTAGTAAGACAAGGCATTATTGTAATTTTCCCTTGATATCTTTATCTTTTGGTGAAATTCTGAGCTTCTTCTTCCAAAAATTATTTTTTTAAGCCGAGTTTTGTTTGAATATCTTTTTCACAATCAGAATTAGCTGCAAAATCAATTAAAGATATGTAATTTCATACCAAGTCTTAAGAATAAATATCTTATTTGAAGTTAAAAGACTATGATGTGAACAAATCAAAATCAAGATGATCATTAAATACCAGTTGATTGTTAGAGGAAATTGAATTTCTGACAAAGCTAGAATTAGTATTACACAATTTACTATTTTCATTACTATTTTTCAATTCCTTTTGTTCACACTAATTGCCAATTTCTATTACTCAGAAAAGCAAATCACTTGTAGATCTGATCAAAATTAAAATATTTAGAGCTTTTCTATAGATTATTTACATTTATCATTATTGATATGATTATAAATGAGAATTTGATCTTTTTTATTTTATTTAATATAGTGAAATGTACCAATATTTTTTTATGGTAGTTGTTTTGTTTATTTACTTTTCATTATCTTAATGGTAAACCTTTCATGAATTCTGTGAGGTTTTATAATATATATCAATAATTAGATGTTGCATGTCAATAACTGTATTTCTTGGTTGAAGAGACTTTCTAAACTTATAGGATAACATCTTTTAGTACATAATATATATATTTATGAATATTAAATTAAAAACTCTTTATTTCTTTTTTTTTAAATTTTTTTATTACTATAAATCATAAAACGTTTTACAAAAGTTTCTAACCTACATATCATGTATGTTTGAAAATATAAAAATAATAATATTTAAATATGATGAAACAATATGAAATTTATAAAATGTTATATTCAAATTCACGCAACAAATGATATATTATTGTCATTTTATGCTCTTTTTATACTTTTTATTTTGCACTAATTATTTACATTCCATTTTATATTTGTTTTTGTTTTTTTTTTGTTTTAAATCAGCATATTTTATATACATAGAATATAGGTTTGTAAATAGTTAAAAAATACAACACAAAATAAAACAAAAATTAAACATTTTCTCATGGTACAATAAATATTTTCCTTAAAACTTAATTTAAAAATAAATTTTGTGTTCTTGATTTATATAGTTAACATTTTTTTTAAATAAAGAAATGTAAACATAATTTTTGAATTGTTCATTTATTTTTAATGTAAAAATAAATCTCATGTTCTTCATTTAGACTTCACCTCAAAATAGTATATGTTTTTATTATAAACATCATATGATCACCATTTCTTATGCTTGATCATAACTGTTATTAAAACAGGCCAAACTCTCCATAGAGTAGTGCCACTCAGTGCAAGCCAGAGTAATTAATGGATGCCAGAAGGCTTGTGCATAAAATCCCTATCTAGTGCCTACTCATCCAATATCCTCAGACTAGTTTCTAGCTTTTGGCTTTCGTCAGTGTGGAGCCTTGGATCTGAGAGCACTGCACCTAGATCTTAGGATCTAATGCAAATCTCCAGCAACCACCTTTTATCTCTACTTAACTACAAAACTATGAGAATAAAATTGAAACACAATAATATTTTCAATCCAAGCTCATTAGCTTATATAGGCATATAAGTCTGAACTCAGTTCAGTACCCATATATTTTAATGTATTTGGTTCTTTAAAAACCATTGCCACCACTATCCTATTAGGCAGGATTGGTATTAAGAAATGGTGATCATGTGATGTTCAGTGGTTTAATGCCAATCCTGCCTAATAGGATAATGATGGCTATGGTTATTAAAGAACCAAAGATACTAAAATGTATGGGTACTGAACTGAGTTCAGAATTATATGACTATGTGAACTAATGAGCTTGGATTGAAAAGATTATTGTATTTTCAATTTTAACCTCATAGTTTTGTAGTTAGAACATATAAAAGGTGGCTGCTGAAGGGTTGCATTAGATCCTAAGATCTAGGTGCAGTGCTCTCAGATCCAAGGCTCCTCACTGACGAAAGCCATAAGCTAGAAACTAATCTGGGGATAGTGGATGAGTAGGCATTAGATAGTGATTTTATATACAAGCCTTCTGGCATCCATTGATTACTCTGGCTTGCACTAAGTGGCACTACTGTATGGAGAGTTTTGCCTGTTTTTATTCTAAGAAAGTTGTCGATTTGTACAGTTGTATAATATTGTTTAAAATAATTTTTGTTAAAAAATTTCTATGGTAATGTAATTGCTATTGATGAAACTGCATTGGTATTTTATTGCAAAAAGATCTACTTAAATATGTCAAATGCAAATGATTTTGTGTCAAATGCAGACCGTCTATGAGGGTGAAATAAAGAACATTCTAAAGGGGAGTTTAGAGTGATTTTGCATTGTCCACATCATGTTTATGAAAAGTACTGACTTATAAGAAGCGATAGGGTCTTTTTTTATTTTTGTGAAGTAAAAAGAAAAATATTGATGGCAGTAATGAAAAGAAATAATTTTCATTTTAACCTTCTTTTAATTTGTTATTGTTTCAAAGCAAGCCAGATCATTTTTATTTGGATTGTTTTGTTGTAATTTGTATTGAATTACCAAACAAAGAAAACTATTTTCTTAAGTGAAAAATAAAAAATTTGTGGTTGACAATTATTTTAGCCTTTAGTGTTATTGTTTTCATAAAAGTTGACAACTTTTACAATTGGCCATGTTTTTTTCTTCTCACTTTTTCAAAACCACATAAGAAATTTAAAAGATAATCAAGAACAAAAATTGCAAACAAATTATCAATCACAAATACTAAGAGGTTTGAAATTACACATTTAATTTATAAATCAATATTAAATACTATTACAAGAAATCAAAATAAACATTGAAAATGTACAATTAATCATCTTTTTTTCTCTTTTGCTCTCTTCCGCCTTCCCCTTTATTTATTTTTTTGAAACCAAATAAATTGAAAAGATAAATAATACTAAAAAATCAAAACAAATTTGTCAATGAAAAGTAATGAGGTTTTAGATTACATGTTGAATTTGTAAATTATATAGTATTATGATAAATCACTTTTCCAAATCAAAAGCATCTTAAATTTATTAATTAATTATCCTACCATTATTTCATGATATTGGAGCAGTGGTTAAAGATTAAATTAAACATAAAATAAAGTGTAGAAATCTGACTATATCAGTACCTAAAAATAAAAGTATGTGTATTATTTTTATGATATACATTTTAATGTGATATTTTGTAGATCTAATTTTGTTTTTATTCTTAGAGCACTCATGTTTTAATATTATTTTAACATTTTTAAATATTTAATATGTAATTCTCGATGGAAACTGTAAAATATAGTTGAAATATAATGTAGAAAATTTTGTAAGAAGTTCCATGATTTATGATAGTAAAACAACTTTTTAAAGGAATGGAAGAAAAAAATTTGGTACAATATTTATTAGTGAATTAATCATTTTGAAAAAAAATAGTGTAAATGGGCAATATTTGTAAGTAGAGATTGTATAATTTTAATAGTATTACTTACCTTTACTATTTCATACTTTTATAAGTGATCAACTATTTCATCTTGCACTTTTGAATGATAATTTATTGCTTCTAGATGCACAAAATTTTTAAATATATATATAGTTCTTTGAAAAGTAGAACATCAAAATGTCAGATTAAGCTAGGAATTGATTTAGGAACCTTTATATCTTAAATCTACTATTGTACAATTCAAAACAAAGCAAAACTCTCCATATAGTAGTGCCATCTTGTGTTAACAAGTGCAATCAATGGATGCCAGAAGGCTTGTGCATAAAATCCCTATCTAGTGCCTACTCATCCAATATCCCCAGACTAGTTTCTGGCTTGTGGCATTCATCAGTGAGGAGCCTTGGATCTGAGAGCACTGCAAGATCTTAGGATCTAATGCAACCCTCCAGCAGCCACCTTTTAATTCTATTTAACTACAAAACTATGAGAATGAAATTGAAAATACAATTAATATTTTCAATCCAAGCTCAATAACTTATATAGTCATATGGGTCTGAACTCAATTCAGCACCCATACATTTTGGTGTCTTTGGCTCTTTAACAACCATAGCCACCACTATCCTATTAGTCAGGATTGGTGTTAAACCACTAAACATCACATGATCACTATCTCATACTATCACATAATTGTTATTAACAATTCAAAACAAAGCAAAACTCTCCATATAGTAGTGCTATCTTGTGCTAACAAGAGCAATCAATGGATGCCAGAAGGCTTGTGCATAAAATCCCTATCTAGTGCCTACTCATCCAATATTCCCAGACTAGTTTCTGGCTTGTGGCCTTCATCAGTGAGGAGCCTTGGATCTGAGAGCACTGCACCTAGATCTTAGGATCTAATGCAACCCTCCTGCAGCCACCTTTTAACTCTATTTAACTACAAAACTATGAGAATGAAATTGAAAACACAATATTTTCAATCCAAGCTCAATAGCTTTTATAGTCATATGGTCTGAACTCAATGTATCACCCATACATTTTGGTGTCTTTGGCTCTTTAACAACCATAGCCACCACTATCCTATTAAGCAGGATTGGTGTTAAACCACTAAACATCACATGATCACTATCTCATACTAGCACATAATTGTTATTAAACAATTCAAAACAAAGCAAAACTCTCCATATACTAGTACCATCTTGTGCTAACAAGAGCAATCAATGGATGCCAGAAGGCTTGTGCATAAAATCCCTATCTAGTGCCTATTCATCCAATATCCCCAGACTATTGAGTTCAGACCCATATGACTATATAAGCTATTGAGCTTGGATTAAAAATATTAATTGTTTCAGTTTCATTCTCATAGTTTTATAGTTAAATAGAGTTAAAAGGTGGCTGCTGGAGGGTTGCATTAGATCCTAAGATCTGGACACAGTGCTCTCAGATCCAAGGCTTCTCACTGATGAAGACCACAAGCCAGAAACTAGGCTGGGGATATTGGATGAATAGGCACTTTATGCACAAACCTTCTGGCATCCATTGATTGCTCTTGTTAGCACAAGATGGCACTACTATATGGAGAGTTTTGCTTTGTTTTGAATTGTTTCATAACAATTATGTGCTAGTATGAGATAGTGATCATGTGATCTACTATTCTATTGTGATATTAAATCACAAAGAATAAAATGGAGATTTATTGAAATGTAAAAAGCTTTTTCAGCAACAATGTAATTTTGCAAATGTTGTGGAAAGCAGTCTTGTGATGATATATTGTGGAAAAATTGAGATTTATTCATCTGTTATATCTCCAAGGTATATAAATACTCGGTAGATTATTTGTTTGCTAAAAATTTGTGATTCGTACATGTCATTTTAATATGGTTTGGTTATTCATTTGCGATGTCAATTTATTTTTGCCTCTTTTTATGAATTTTTTTCTATTTGCTTATTCTATACTAATAATTTTGTTTATATGAGTTACTATTATCCAGTAAGAGTTACGAAGTTTTGCAAAATTTCAAGTGAGTTATCTGCTCTTTTTGTACAATTTTAGTATTAACTTTCTACAGTATATGATTTGCTTTGATTCAGTATTACCATTTTCACTAAAAGAATAATTTATTTATACTAAAGAAAATTAATATAAGACAACATTTTTTTAATTATAAACTAAAAATGAAGTTATATATCACAGTCATTGATTTGTTTTATGGATCTGCAAATAATTAATTAACCCACTAATAAGTACATAAAGCCTTTGATATTCACTTGATTAAAGCATTGCCTTAAAATTCAATATTCAAGAATCTAAAGATTTAAGTTTGATTCTATGATAATATTGTTACTGGTCAGGCTAGCAACACCTGAAAAGCTGAGAATAATACCATTCAAAACCTTGTATAATCTACTAAACTGTGTAGTCTACTTGTGTGTTATTGCTAACACTTGTTTGTACTTGGATAGTTTAAATAAAGTTTAAAATTTTCTAGATATTTAGCATTTAATGACAGATGATGGGAATAGTCCAATTTATTAAAGCATTTTATATCCCATAATAAGAACATTAATTAATATGATTACACAATTTATTGGCTATAATTTGAAGTACAAATTCAGCCCTCCAAATAAATTAAATACTAATATTGTATTTTAAAATGCTAATATATTTGACAGGCAATAGATATTATAAACTGAGCTTTGTATACAGATTTTGGTCAATTAATAAATAATAAATTTATTATTCAAACATAAAAATATGGAATAGACTTAATGCTCTTTACATATTGGAATTTAGTGTATTAAAACGGATACAATGTATTAATGAATAACAAAATTTTTAAAAGCCATTCATGATTAAAAAAGGCTTAGAAATAAAAATAATTCACAATGGAATAGTTTAGTCTTATATCACTAAAGAACTGTAATTCATTTCTGCTAAACAATATTAATAATAATGTAGTAAATTGGTGCATTGGTCTACTGTAAGATTTAATCCTAGGGTGAATAAAATTTTGAATTTTTTTTTTTTTTTGCAAATTATCAGTTATTAACCAAGCTAGCCAGACATTGGGAAATGAATATTTAACTAATGTTATTTAGAAGTTAAAACAAAAAATTGAAATTGCTAAACCTTCATTTCTTAGCATTGGCCCACTTAGTACAAATAATTTTTTTTTTCACTATTTTTTTTTTTTTATTGGAGAGCTGTTGGAAAAGTCTTTACACTGCAATAGATTTTTTGTAGGATTTTGTTTTTCCCTTTTTTCTGAAAACTCTGGTTTGAAAGTTTAACTAAATAGATTTAAATCAATATTTAGAGGAAATTATGCCTATAATATAACCAGATGGATATTCAGATTACTTGGATATAATCTAAAGTACTGTATAAATAAAATGAAATGTGTGCATAATTACAAAAGTTATATTCATTCATTAATCAACAGATTATATGATTTTATTTTTAATAAAATTGTTTGATTTTATTTAGGGAGTATCTTTACTTGGTATTGTTATTGATTGCTTGAATGAACCACCAATATAAATAACAAAACTTATTGTGAAATAAAGATATAACGATATATATTTATTGTTGATTATAGGTACAAATATGAGAAAGTTATAAAATATGGTTTTCAATGATTCATTCAGAGATAATGTGAACGTTATTTCAGAAAGTATAGTTGTGAAACTGTGTATAAATTTCCAATATAAAGCAATGGCATATTGATTCAAGGATTTAATTAATGCATTCCATTCATACTTTTATGCAACTACAATATTATTTTTGACTGATTGAAGGACGATAATCTGGAGGGAGGGGAAGAATGTTACTTTCAATTGAAATCAGGTACATGAGTGACGAATGGGAATATTTACATATATAGAGTATATTAATCATAATTATTCAAAGAACCTGAAATAAAATGTCATATAGTAGTTTCTTACAATGCTTATAATATAGTTAAGGGATTAGCAAGTTAAGATCCATATGATAATTTTTGTTAGTACATTTAATTAATATTAATTTTATTAGTAATGAGATAAGGGATAGAAACCAGAAATTAGCAGTAAATATAGAATGCAAAGCAAAACAAAACAAAAAAAATTAAGCAACACTCAGAATTAACTATTTATTGATTAATATTCAGATAATTTATGAAAATTTTGCAAAATTTTTTTAATTTTTTTGTTTATTTATATTTTATAAAAAAAATTTACTGAATACAAATATTTTTTATATTTTCAGTCTATGTGCAGATCAAATCGGGGGACTGTTAGTGGATTTTTTTTGGCTGGACGTTATATGATATGGCTCCCAGTAAGTATTACATATATATGCACTATATATTCTTTGAAATTTTATAAGCTTTCATCTAACATAAATCATTCTCATCCTTTTTTTTTTTCTAAACCTTTTGCTGCATTCACTTTCTTAATATTTTTTGAAACTATGCTAATGCAAAGCATCAAATGATTTTGTCCCACCCATTCTTTTGTTTTAATTCTTTATTATTTTTATAAAAAAAACTTCTATTCATATACAGGCTCAGATTTTTATAATACTGTTTTGTTTTGTTTTTTCCAATAACTAAACTATTCTTTCATTAAACTCTTTTGTTTTATCTTAATTTTAAAAAAAAATATTATTTCAAATTTTCAATTACTTTCATTATTTTTCTATTCTCACTTTTTTAATATAAAATATCTATCTATTATTTTTCTTATTGTTTTGTCAAATTATAATTATTGTACTCTGTCATGTTTATGTATATACTTTACATAATTAATTTTATGTTTCAATTATTCATGCATATATTACTTACTTTACATTTTACATTTGTGTAGTAATTATAATTTTAGTGACAACTAACCATTAAATGCTAAATTATACTTTATATATATATATATTGTACCAGTCAAAAATGTATGTTCATCCAACAAGATTTAGAATCACATGATCGCCATCTCTTATACTAGCACATAATTGTTTATAAACAAGGCAAAACTCTCCAGACAGTAGTTTTACCCTGTGCCAACCAGAGTAGGCATTAGATAGGGATTTTATGCGCAAGCCTTCTGGCATCCATTGATTACTCTAATTGGCACAGGGTGGCACTACTGTATGGAGAGTTTTGCCTTGTTTAAGATTTAGAATCTGAGCAAAAGTACCCCGAATCCAATCATGCCCAAGATACACAGGTCAGGAGCAATCATGAATTCTAACCTGTTTGCCCATTCCATAAATCTATGAGACTACGGACAACACCTATGGTGATACTACATAAATTAATAATTTCCGGGCCCGGTGCTACATCATTTTGCTTGAGAATGCAGCTGATGATGATGATGAGAGATTGAGTGAAACCAAGATATAAGTTAAAAACATACATCAGTATAAATATTATTAAGGAGATTCGAACAACTAGATTAAAGTTTTAAATATTAATATTTATTTGGACAAAATTCAAGATGAGTTTTATATATATAATCAACTTCATACCTTTAAAACTTTGTTTTCATTACAAACATTTAACAAACTTGATACAATTATTTTTATTTTAACAAATATCAATTTAGTGTGGCAGTTAAAATACTGAACGTATATTTAAAAATAGGATTTTATTCAATGTTACAAAAACATATTTATCTGGATGGTTTGGTGTTCGTTTTATACATTTAAATATATATATATATATAAAGATGTAATAGAGTTTTGCTGATTATACGATTTTAGTAGGATGCCCTTAGCAAGTTTATTTTCATTTATAGACTATATTTTTAACAATAAAAATAAAGACATATTTTAATCAGTGAATAGACTAAAACATTTATTTTACACATTTTCATTATTTAATGATAGAATATTGTGAAACTCTATAAATACGGGAATGGTTTATTTCAATAAAAAGGAGGGCAGCTTCATGAGAGGTTGGATCTAAAACTCCAACGAAAATATTACAAAGAGAAAAACATTTTATTATCACATATCTTTACGATTTATTTTGCTAAACAGGATAGAAAACTAACTGTAAGAAATTGTGATGCTAGCATTATGTCAACAAGAGAGGAAATGGTACATTTGACCAAGACAAGGTCATTCTCCAATTTTTTTAAAGGTGGTACATGCCAGCTTTATGCTAGAGTGGTACCGAAAGAAAAATGGTAGGCAGGAATTTTCTATGGGCCGGATCGTGGAGTAGCCATACAGAGCTTCATCTACACTAACCTGCATGTTCCAGAAGTATACTTAGACTTCTATTATGAATGAGAACACTAAAAGATGGGAGGCTTTGAATCCTCGGCGTGAGATACGAGCAAATCAAAGCAGTATATAAATATATACTTGGAGAAGAATGACAAACAAAGATGATCGTGACTCCCTGGAATGAGGTACAGGCAAATCAGATCAAAGCCCTATGTGGCTTATTAATAATTTGACATATGCCAGCAATGCTATTATGAGAATATAAAGTTGCTGAATTTAAATATTAAAGTAAAGCCTTAAATGGTTTAACAAATACGTAATGATATGCTAAAATAATGACCCATGTAAGATAAAGTCATTTATCATAAGTTAAACTATAATTAATGAAATGTGCATTGCTCCCCCTTCTTGAATCAATATTTTGTTTAACATATTAAATGAGATATTTATTTTATATAACACGATGTTTTTGAATTGAAAAGCTGATTATTAGTTTAACATATTAAAGAAAAACTAAAATTCACGCACTTAAAAGTGCAAACAAAATGGTATTCATTCACCAGCCCTTTTGGCGATGATGATCAATAACAAATTAATAAAAACTAATGGACACCAATATCCACCCTAGATTGCAAAGTATTTATACATTTTGTATAATTCTACGGTAAAATATATTTTTTAAAAAAAAAAAATTCATTTTAAAAGAAAAACTCAGTCTTATGAACTATTTGGAAATAAATAAATAAGATTTCATTAATCCCACCCCCCTTCTTTTCCACAGCGGGATATAGAAGTTCGTAAGACTGGGTTTGATTGGCATTTACAAATAAAATTAAGTGAAAAATATAAAAATATCATTAAAAATAAATTATAACCGCACTAATTTATAAAAATAATAAGAAGCGTGAGTTGGATGAAAAGTTTTTACAGTTGTATGAGTTAGATAGAAGAGAATTGATATAAAGAAAATAACTATTAATTTAACATATTCGCCTATTAGCGAGTTAAAAAAAAATTAAACATAAAGAAAACATCAACTTTACATAATTACAAGTTAGAATTAGGTAATATGATTATATCTTTGGTCTGGTTACCTCAGGATTCGATGCAATGAAGTACTGATGAATCTTCTGTGGTGACGGCATTCTTTGACAGCACGGGCACTCTTTAAGTGGTAAGAGCTACATCTCTGCATGGCGAAGAGTGGAGCTGAAGATGGAGGGGATGGTGGCTTAGGCCCCAGACATTGGGTCCGCTAGCAACAATTGACCAAACTCTGACACAATAGATTTTTAGCCTTATTTATGTCAGTTTTTAGCTATTCAAAGAATGTTTGTTTTAATTAAACTTCTTGCTCTAATTAATCCTTACTTCACAAAAATCTTTTCTCTAGTGTTAGTAGAGATGAAATCGTTAGATAACTGTCCAAAATAAATTCAAATCAATTTCCAGATTGGAAATGGATTTGATAAAAATGTTAATAGCTAACTAAAATCAGCTAGTTTGTTTTAAATTTTACTTTAATTTAAAAATCCTTTTTAATCATGAAACAAAGTAATGTTCCCACCCCTTTAATTATTCTTGGACAGTCGATGATTGCATCTTCCATCTTGAATTTTTATGTAGTTTTATAACGAAAAATAATTACAGAATAAATAAGAAATAATCAAAGAAAAAATACAAAATTATTTACAATATTTGTTTGCGCTTTTATATATATAAAAACTCCATTAATATATGTATATATCTGAGTCGCATCTAGAGATATTAATATCAAAATAATTAAAGAATTTTTATTTAAAATTTATATTTATAATTTTTATAGATGCTTCTCAGAAACATACATATAGTTTATGTACATGTGACAAAAAAAAAAAAAAAACAGAATAAAACGTGAGTTGTGGTAGAACAGTGAAACTCGATCTTGGACTAAGATCGACTGTTTCAATATAAATTTTTTTTTTAAAAACCATCATGATCATTGTTATTAATTAAGATAAACTTATTTTTAATAAAAATAAATTAGAGTAATTAGTGCTTCCAGAATATTTAGATTGGATACCGGGCTTGCTATACATGAGATACATAGATGATATACTCATTTGCACGCCAGAAAGACTAATTACTGATATAAATCAGATCTTGCCCAAACTTTTCCATGAAACTGGACAATTGAGCAAGAAGTTCATCAAAAATGGCCTCAAATTCCTGGATTTATATGTAAAGAGATATAGCTGCCAGTTAGACTATAAAATGTTGATTAAACCTATCCAAATTAGAGGGGCAATTTGCCCTCAGTCAATAATCCTTACTATTTATTAGCTGGCAAGTTTTAAAGTTTCTGTATTGAAACCTTAAATTATGTAAATTTGAATCTGACCACAAAACAAAGATTGAAAAGCATATATTAAGGATTTGTGTAATATAAGATATAAACACAAATATTTATCAATATAATCAAAACTTTTTTCTTTAAAATCAGAAATAGATTTTCACAACCAGATGCACCCATGGATGTCATTACTATATATGTATCTGAAGTATCTCAAAACATAAATAAAAATTTGCTCTGATATATGTAACATCGGCTTTCTGATCCTGCCACTTTAAATCATTTGATAAATAATACCCAAGACAGGTTACCACCACAATAGGCCCTTCTAATTTTTTACAAGATTGAATGCAATAACTCTCTTTGCAAAGTTGTTTACTTTGGTGACTCGCATGCAAACATTGTAACTACCGTCGTCCAGCACAGATACCTTTATAATCAGGCAAAAAACCAACACAGAATCCAAGTCTATATTTTTGGAACATGAAATAGAACATGGTCATGTCTTTGAGTGGTCATGTCTTTGAGTCACTGGAGGCCAGTATGGTAATGTTCTGAAAGAGATAACAGAAAGCGCAAAGTTGAGGAAACTTGCCACATAGTCAATAACATGCAAGCTATTAATAAGGAAGAGACTTGTAACCTTTTGTTGAAAAAATAGATTATGTAAATTGAAACAGTAAGATTTGCTTTGCAGATTTTCATTTCACCTTTACTCACCTCTTTCCTACCCTCATACCTTAGTTTAAACCCCAGTGTATCATGGTGAGTCTGCAATGCGCTTATATGCCGAAAGTCCCACCCAATTTTAAACCACGAGTAAAATACTCATGTTATATATATTTCTAATTCCCAGTATAAATAACTAGTGTAAATTATGTGTATGTACACGTAAAAGATATTTGTTTAAAAAGTAGGTTATATAAGTCGTAATTGCGCACACACTGTGATATATTTATTTTCAAAACTTAAGTTGGAATAATATATTGATATGTAAAATTATTTCTGTTTAAATCTCTTTTACTTTAAATTATATTCATCTCATAAATAGATTTAAACATTGAAAATTAAAAGAAGTAAGTAAGTTATTTTAGATTTAAAATCACTCCAGCAATTGTATGTAAAAATAAATGAGGGTTGGTAAGAAAACAATAGTTTAATTAATATGTTCTAGTGGCTTATCTAGAAATACAGCAGATGTCCACTTAAGGAACTTTTTAATTAGCAAAAGTTTTTTTTAATGGAATCAAAATTTTAATCTGAATGTCTACAAGATAATTAACAATAGAAAATTAATTAAAATTTTGTTCAATTCCTTTGGACGTTCGGATGGGTTTGATTGCAGCTTTGATAAAATAGCAAAATTTTGGTATGTTTGAAATGCTCCAGGGCAGTTTTATTATACAGCTCGCATATATATAGAGGGTTTTTTTTTCTATTCTAGTCTTAGTCTTCTGATAGTTTGCTTTTAAGAGAACAAGTAAAGGTAGTAGGCAAGTAGCCTGCAAATTTTTATTATTGAAGTCGTGATTTCGTCTTTCAGTAGACTAAAAGTATTCAAATATATTGCATCTAAAGTTTTCTCTGAAAAGTTTAATTTGCTGAGAATTTAAGAATCTCGTAGAACTGCACACTCCAGCTTTTAATGGAAATCTTAAAATGTCCGAGTAGAGCCGGCAAAAAGGCTATTTTCCTTTTGGAAATGGCCGGCTACTGCACACCATACCATCCGATGCCTTCACTTAAGAAGCCCTGGAAACTGCCACTGCTGCTAAAGATATAAACTGTGAACTGAAATTGCTGCCAAATTCTTATGAGTGCTGCTACCATCAAACTGGAAAAGTCTCCACCTGAAATTGACTTTGAATGCCCTACTTCTAATGAAGTAACCCAAATTAACCCAAGAGCTCGTGATATTATATTTCTCTTACTAAGCTATGGCTAATTCCATTTGTTTATATCTTAAAATTCTTTTCTTGTTTCTTTAAATTCTGTAACTTAATCAGTGTGTTCTATCTCTATATTTGGGTTAATATTTTGTATGTATTAATCTGTTTTTTTTATTATGATGGTGTGCCGGCATAGCCATCGATCGAGCGAATTACTCCTTTTCTTTTATTAAATCAATATGCCACCATTAACGCGTTTTAAATTATAAATTTGCCCCATTTTATTATCTCGTTAAATCACTTGTTCGAGGGCTATCTTATTATTATATAACTACTTAATAATTCTGCATTTAAAACTCCACATGTTTATTTGTTTCAACATAATACGAGGATATGTGCGAGGTTAATGAGTAAATATTTAACAAATGCATGATTGCGTAATTAACTTATATTTTCTTTTAAAACCCTGCAATTATGCACTCTCCCATTTTAAATAATTTTTTGCTTAATTTCCAAAGCTTATAATTTTGAGGTCGAGAATGTGCAGACTTTCTTAAAATAAATATTTGGGGAATTGATTAGGTACTTTATGAAACTAAATGAATCCTTTTTAAAATATTTTATGTACTTTATTTGAGTGTTGCTAGTATGTGTATCGGATGTTTGAGACTGCTTTGTTCCTCCAAAGGGCTTTAAACGACTAAGACCATTTTCTCTTCACTTTCTGCGGTTCCCAGTGAGAGTGTGTACTCGAATTGTCACACCTGGGAATTCTGCGTAGTTGTCACACAGTCGCTAAGTACCTGGATGAGTCCAGACTTGGGCTGCCATGTGACACCACTTTCTACGGATTTATGGCAAGACACCTTCCCATGTTTCATTTTATTTATTTATTATTTTGTTATTTTTTTGCAAAGCTCCGTGGTTTCAACGAATCACACCCTCCATCCTTTATAGAAATTCCTCACTAGAACCACTGACCTCCCAATATAGTTTAATTATTTCTATGAATATGCATGCCTTAATCACATCTCCACCTTATAGCTTAACGCGCATCAGTCCATTTTATTCTCGAACTCAAGAAGTGTTACATTGAAACTTTACTGTCTCCAAATTTTTTTATTCAATTATTTCTGATTTACTCAAAGCACCTCACATATATTCACTAACACTTTTAGACACATTATCGTAATGTTATTGTATTAGCCCGAGATATAGAGAATTCATTAACAAGCCACAATGTAAATTTTGATTGACATTTGTTTTAAAATACAATTTTAGTTAGTAAATGTCGCTGTCTTACATATGCAGACAGTGTGCGTATATAATTGATCGCTTAATAAATCTTTGTAATTTTTACTAAATTTTGATTCTTTATTTACTTTAATGATCCACACTACTATCTGGGTCTATATCACTTTTATACATCTATTTTGTGCCATCCATAGACAATTAGTTAGCAAACCCAAGCTTATATTGTAGTATAGAGTCTCTTTGTTTCTCCCTAACCACCGGCACTGGTAAAAAGGTTATATTATTAGTAGTACCAGATGCATTATCATGTAGGTGGCGCTGTGGAGCATAGACTTTGGATTCGAACTTAGGTTTTCCAGGAAGCAGCCCTTCTTAGTGTTGAGTTCAGTGTCTGGGTTTAAATTTTGCAGTGTGTTAGCGAGATAGATGAATCTGACTGTTACAAAATTAAATCATTTACATTTGCGCAAAGAGTATTTAAATACCACTCTGACATAACAGACATTATTTGTTATAATTTTAATTACTATGAATATGACTATTTGTTAGTTGAAAGCATGCTAAGAATATTATATGTGGATAAAATACAATATTTTCTTAATAGACATGATTATATTGAGTTATAATTTCTGAAAGAAAAGAAATTAAATAAATGTAATATATTTTGTTGAGTAAATATATGTCATATAAATGATTGTATTGTGAACCATAATAGCAAATATATGCTCAAGACTGAAAACACTTTTTCTAAATAAAATGCAATAGAAAAGATACTACATAGGATTTTTTAATTTCTTTGAAATGAAGATTATCTTGGTATACACTATAAAATATTCTCTCTGTTATAAAATCAATATAGAACTTCAGTTTATTGAAAGTTTACAAAAATTAAATTCATTTATTTCTAAATTACTTTAACATTGTCAACATAAAATGCCTTCATTCAAGATATTTCTGTAGATTAAGTAAGCAATAATAAGTAAATTATTCCAAATATACTTGAGACAGACATCTCTAATGATGATGAATATAGATTGTGTAGATGTTTAATATTTTTTTTAGGATTCATATTTTTATTGTGTTATAAAGAATAGGTAAGCCCTTTCTATGCTTGCTGTTTTGTTGAAACTTAGAAATAGTATAAGAATTTTCCATTTTTATTGTGATAACAAGTGTAAGAGTAGTTATTACATTGATTTTTTAAAAACTATTAAATTATTAGTATACTTCTTAATAATACATATTATATATTAAATTTGTCATTTCTTTACTAGAAATACATTCATTGTTAAACATAACTAACATTTATTTGCTTTATATGAATTTGTTCTAATAACTTTTAATATTTATGTAAACTAATTTATTCTCATTTATATTTTTGTTATTTTTAAATTATAATGTTACTGTACTTTATATATGTCCTGAGGATATAAATTTAATACTAGCCTGGTAGCATTAATAACTTTTAAATAAACCTCTACAGTCTATAAATAAATTTCTGCGAGGGTATCAGATTCCACACATGCTCAGTAGATAAACATAATCTATTGTAATGCATCTTGATTGAAGAAAATTCTTCACACATCCATTTGGATATAACTGCAATATATATATATATATATGTTTTGGACCGAAATCTGTGATAAACTATATCATCATTATTCAGACAATCTTCTGCCACTATAATATGCTAATCGTTCACACAATTATTATACTTCCTCATAGTTCATTATAATTCATTTCACCATCATTCACACATATAAATCCTACTGGGAGTGTTTATACAAGAGTTTATTTATACGTAATTGTTCCTCATTTGCATAATTTATATTATTTGCATATACACCCTCTAGATTAGCTTAATAATAATAATAATGAGATAATTTCTGCATGTTCTGTCTGTATGTATTTACATAGTAAAATAATCATTATTTATATTTATATATATATATATATATATGCTCAGACAGTCCAGTACATATATATATATATAAGTTGCTTAAATATATCTCAGACCTTATATATTAACTCCATAATTTAATTTTATTTTAATAAAGTCTATTATAAAATATATATATTATAATGAAGACTCTTATAGCTAGGGAATTGTCAAAGTTTAAAACTGTACAGTTTTTTTAGTGAAACACATCTTTTAGAAAGAAAAAAAAGATTATTTGAGCAAGTAGATGGCTCTAAATTTTTTGGCAAAGCAAATAATCAAATAAACCGAGATTGTATGAAACTAGGATTTACTTTGTGATCCAAATTGGTGTTTTCTATTGCCAGAATTTCTAGATGTATCATGGAAAGACTATTGTTACAAAAAATTACTAAATTATATCTGAAATCATTTTATCAACACTTATTTTCCAATATTAGATTCATAAATTTAAAAAAAATAAATCTTTTAATTTTTGTTGGATAATATCATTGTATTATTAGTAAGACAGATTTATTTTTTCTTAGAATCCTTAATACATGCATGATAGAAATTGTAAACTATGGTCCAAAAGTCATCAGATATGATGTTATTACTCTCTCACTTTGAGGGATTTGTTATTACTGAATTTTTAAGCAACACTTTGTTTAGAATCACCACTATAAATATTACAATTTCAATTTGCCAAAAAGGGATTATCTATTCATTTGGTGCTTACCTTATTCAAACGCATAATTTAGCATATTAAGCAAAGTATAAAAACTGTGATTATCAGCTATTTAGATATATACTCAATCTTTGATTCTAATCCAACTTATATGGTTGTTGCAACAATATAGAACTGTCCACTGTTTTTCTCTACTTAATCATAAACTTTTTGTTGAAAATACAAATTCACATTATTATGAATGAAAGATAGTCCCTGGGTTTATACCACTCAATTTATTCCTCAACAGTCTCTATTGAGTTTTTTTCTTTTTATCTCTTAAATTAACCCTCTTCTACTATATATGAATATGAAATATTGTACCATGAATACAAATCCCATCCTTAAGAGCAATATCAAACATATTTTGTACATAGATGACTTGTTATCTTTCTCCCCTCTAAACAACTTCTGACTACACTTTTTATCATCCTTGATAATTATAGGAAAAAGTATTACTTCCACTTAATATTATTACGGGATTCACCCTCCTTTACAATTCATTCTATGGCTATTATACTTATTATTTATTATTTATGTTACTAGATCATATTAATCTTTAATATTTTACTTTAAGACTCCATTATTTAAGCAGATGAGTAAATATGATCAATATTTACATATTAACCTTACCCCAGTCAGGCCAGGATTTAACAAAAATATACAAACCACTGTCACCTTTCCAGACCAAGTTACAACCTCCATGACTGCAAGAAATGTGATTACATTTTATGGAGATATTTATAATGGGTTTTAACTCTATGGGAGCCATCCTGCTTTAGACTTGATCCCATGAGATGACATGAACACACCTCAAGCGTTTGACTCTTGACTAGCTATTAAAACCTGAGATTGGCATAATACAGAATATCTAAATAAGATTATTTATTTATCCATCAGTAGATTGAGAGAGAGAGAGAGAGAGAGAGAGAAACTTAAATCACACCAGTAATTTACACATATTTATTAAAAGATTAAAAAAAACGTAAGGAATATTTAAATATTTAAAACCCAAATATGAACACTTATTAAAATTACAATATTCTAGAAATCATGTGCTTATTTACATATATAAAAGTTAACACTAGCAATGATATTTAAAAGTTCTATTTAGAATAAAATTTAAAAGTTTACACTTGAAATAAAAATTAGAAGTTCTATTAATGATGTTGAGACATATTCACCTAGGTTTTTTAATACAGTATCTGGATGATCACCCCTATTTTCTGCTTCTGTCAGATTCCTAGTGAGTCTATTGGCAGTAGCTGGTCACTTCCTCCTGGCTCAGTGTACTACTGTGAGGTCTGATTCTGTAGATTTAAGTCATGGCAGGTAAAATATTGGCAAAGGCAAGTCAGAGATATATTACTGCATCAGGCTATTGGTGTTAAAGGGACGGGCAGTGGAAAATGAATGAACACTCAGCTTTGGTTTAACAATGCAGTTCTCTCAGCATGACTGTACGAAGATTGCTTCATTTAGTTGGACTCAGCTGTTTTTAGCTGGCTTATAGACTCTTTGGTCAACTATCCTGCAAAACTGGCTTCCTCCTTTTGCTCCTTCTTTTGCTTCTTTGCTTTTTCTGCTGCTGCTGTTCTTTTTTTGGACAATAGGTGATTGCAGCATTTATACTCTTTGACTCTACCCACTGCTCGAATTCTTACCCATGATATCAATTCATTTGATTTTTTTTTTTTTTAATTAGTTACATTTTTTTGTTTTTTTCTTATATTTGTAATTACACATAAATTAGTTAACTATTGTTAATTTATCAGTCTGGAATTTATGTCCAGAAACTGATTTCATTCTTCTACAAATTTGTTTTCAATTATATGTTAAATTTTAATACATATAAGAAAAGAAAGATAAGTTATAATTAGTATTTTAACTTAATCCTCAATATTTTTTCTTTTTTTTTTTTTAACAATAAAATATTGAAATAATTTTCTTATTTTATTAATATCGTGTAACTCATATATATGCACACATACTTATGTACGTGTATATATACACATTGTTACATTACAACTTCCCCCATTTGAGGATTTAAATGCATCAATTCCTTTACTAAGTATTGACTACTTTGAATTCTTAATAAAATAAACTTTAATAAATTTTTAAGATGTGTTTTTCTTTTATTATTATTGTTATTAACAGGTAATTTAAAGAGAGGTATCCACTAAAGTACTAGGCAATTCACCCACAGATCGATTTGTGTTGATTAAACCAACTTTTTAATTTCTTGGAGAAGTCGAGACTACAGCATGGGCCAATTTTGTGCACTTTGGATAACAATTGCAGACTTTGAATCTGTGAATGGCAGGATTATTTCTACTGCCCTTCCGACTGACGAAAATATATTTTTCTTTATTAAGTTACTGGGAATTTTTTCTTTCAGATTTATTATTACTGGGCCAGGACTTTTTCTACTAGCAGATCATCATCAATATTTAATCTACACACATAGCTATTTGTAGAACAAAGTCATCACACAAAAAAGGCTTAATCTAAGCCAAAATGTGATCTGAAATTCCTGTCTTTAACACACACACCTCAATCTTTACTCAACATTTCCTGACATTTGATAATGATTTATTTTCATTATTATTTTTCATTTATTTATTTAATTTTTATTTTAAATGCATTATTTTAAATCTATTTTATTTCTTTTCTTTTAAAAAACATTTTATTTTTATGTATTTGTTTTGTCATGCTCCGCTATGTTCACTGCACAGACTTAGAAGCTGAGTTTCTGTCAACAATAAAGATAGAATCGAGGGTGTTGTCATTGGTTTTTACTTTTTTGACATTTTCATGCCTAAGTTCTCTTATTTAAGTATTTATTTTCAACATTTTTATTATTTTTATTTATTAAGATTAAAACTTTAATAATCATTTTTCTTTATTCAAAATTCATGGTCATTATTAAGTGAAGCTGATGAATCCATCAGATTAGCGTTTAATTTTTATCTGGTGGTTCTTTATTATTATTCTTTCCTTTGATTGAATAGCCACTCATACTAGAGGATTGTGAATCATCCCATAATCTTTCTTCTTGCCTTACATAAATGATATTGGAATCACTTCTGGTTCTTTGAAAGATTTATGTTCTTTTGGGGCTATTGGAAAATTCGGGCTCCACTCCCCGAATTGATTCTATGATCAAATCTTATCCATCTCTCTAGGTTGAGGTTTAAATCCCCTCTCTTTCACATCATAGGTCAGTCTGGTATTGTCAAAAGCACTTAGTAACCTGGCCATTTGTTCAACTGTTTTTCTCTCTATCCCTATGAGCATTTGCTTGACATTATGAGGGAAATTGTGATGCACTATCCTAATAATTTGTTGTTTGGATATTGGGTTGCCTGTTAAGGGGCGTAATTTTGCCACTTGCCTTCAGAAAAAAGGAGTGAAAGGTTAGGCCACCATTTATTTTGTGACCCCTAATGATGAATATTTTCTTGGCAATCCTTGCTCCGATAGCTAGCAAGTAGGGATTTTTATATTCAGTGAAAGTGATGGGTTTCTTATATAAACAGTCCCACCAAGCTTGAGACCCCCCTTGTAAATGACTGCATGCATTCGCGATCATGGCCTCTTCGCCTAGCTGATTTAAGATGAAATACCTCTCCAGGCTATTTAAGTATTGTGTTGGAGCTTCATCTATGTGACCAGAAAATAACCAGATTTTAGAATTGATTTACGATTGCAGAGTTATTTAAGACATACGCATTTACATTTACACTTGCCTGGTCAGAATTATGTGCTTTGATAGATGCCTTTTTTTCGCCTAATGTCTCAGTTTGTCTACTGTTATCTTTGCTAATATTTATTTTATCTATTTTCTCTGTCAAATTGTTAACCATATCCCTGGTCAGATCGAGATTTAATAGAAATATATAAACCGCAGTCACCATTTCAGACCGAGGTACAATCTCCAGTACTGCAAGAAATATGACACATCTCATGGGGATATTTATAATGGGTTTTAACCCTATGTGCACCATCCAGCTTAATTTAACAAATTTTTTTCATCTCAACAACATTGTTGTAAATGTTTATGATTTATAATGCCTACTCAAGCATTATTGGTAACTTTATAAATGATATATCTCAAAAAGATATATAGTCAAATGATTAAAAACTATAAAATATAACTTTATTCAAAATTAAAAAACAACTTATGTGAAATTTGTATTTCTGAATATGATTATTTTTCACTTATTTCTAAAGATGCAATGGCTTTTGATATGTTTCAAGTGTGAAATATCAATGATATTTTGAATATATGGAATGTATTGAATTTTGAATGATATATTTTATTGACAAAAGATAAAAAGAACACAAAGAAATGGTCACATATTCTATATAAATCAATACACAGTGTTGTCAAGCACTAGAGTGATTATCACTAAAGTGATATATATTTTACCTAGGTCAGATTTGTAAATAGATGAAAATATTAAAAATTATGCTATTGTTCAATATAGAAAAACTTTTTTATTTGAAAATAAAAATGCATTTTCATATTAATATTTGGTTCATGATAATAAAACATCCAAAATTTTTTGCAAAATTCCAAGTTAGGATTTCTAGAAACACTGATATTTTATATATTAAAAACGAGTTGCAAATGGATATCTAATATGCTGCAGTAATTGTTAGGAATTATTTTCAAAGCATTGCCAAGTTGAAATCATAAGATGCAGTTCCAAAATGTGATATTTATTGCAGATAAACAATTGCTATTAAAAGCTGTTAAGAAATGTATCAAACTAAATGCTAATTAAATATTTAGGATAAATGATACAATAGCTGCTATTACATAAAATGGTTAAGGTTTCTTTTACGATTTGTATCTCATTCTACCAGTGAAGACCGTCTTGATTTAGTGGTTAGCATATCTCTAAACTATGCTCATGAGCATGAGTTTGACTGCAATAAAAATGTATTTGTTCTTATAGTTGGGAATTTCTCTCAAGCTTAGTTTTGTTTTATTTCAGATGATTGATCAATATTCAAGATAGTAACTATTCATTTATTGATCTATAAATGGATATCTAAAACAATTATTAGAGTTACAAAAGAAAACCTCAAAAATTCTCACTATTTTTTTGTTAAAATTTCTTTTTCATTATTTTTTCTTGAGGGATCTCTAAAGATCTTTGCATTGTAGTGGTTTATGTAAAGTTGTTTTATTTATTAAATGACATATATAAGTCAATAATTGCTAAAAGAAAAGCATTTGAAAAAAACAAACAATAATAGCAATAAATATGGGTTTTTTTCTTACGAAAATTAAATAGTTTTACTATAAACAAAATCTTACAAAAAAAGTAGATTTTTTGTCTTCTTTCTGAAGTAAAAAACAGCAGTAATAGATTAGAATCATCAAAGAAATTGTTTTATGTTTAATTACTTAGATTATTGATTATTATTTAAGTTCAAATATTAAGGATTATAGAAAATAAACTTACTTTATTATGTTTAGGTAGGGGCATCATTATTTGCTAGCAATATTGGCAGTGAACATTTCATTGGTCTAGCTGGGTCTGGAGCTGCTGGTGGTATTGGTGTGGGAGCTTTTGAAGTGACAGTAAGTGTTTTTTCTATATCTCTATTTTTCATTTGTTTGCTATTTTCTAACACAGGGAACAGATTTTTGAATAAAGATTTTTTATATATATTATTTAATCAGTTAAATGTAATGTGACTCTTTTTTTGTAACATATTTAGAGAGGCAACAACAAGTAAAATAAAGTTTAGGCTGTATTTTTTATCTAAAATACCTATGAAAAATTAAAGAAGTAATTTACATTCATCAAAACTTGAGTTTTTGTTATAAATTTTGTATGATCTATTGTTATGTTTACTAAAATCTTTACCAATTAGAATTTGAGTTGAGTGAATTATTACTACAGCATATATTTGTGTGGTTTATATATATGTTGATACAAAGAGTTTCACGTGTTGCATATATAAAAGACATATTTTGCAAGTTCATCCGTATTAAAAAATTTAAATATTGATATACCGACGTTTCAACTTGATCACACAAGTCATCTACTGGGTGATAAAATGTAGAAAGATGGTTGTAGAGGCGCTACAATCTCTGATTTGAAAAAAAAAAACCCGTTAAAGTTCCACCAATAGCAAAAATGTTAAATTAAGAATGTTTTTTTAAAAAAAATCTTTCCAAATAGGAGGAAGTTTGTATGTATCATCTCGCTTATTGATACAATTCTGGCCTTTTAAGTATCTCAATGGCTTCTCTAATTTTGGACTGGTAGAGATTATCACATCTGGAAATGATCCTAGTACTAGAAAAATCAATTTTATGACCTGAATCTATAGTATGGAGTGAGAGTGCTGATGGTGATGAGTGTTGTTTAACTGCATTAGCATGCTCATCTCTCCTAATACTGATGCGACGATTACTCATACCTATGTAAGAAGCTTTACAATTTTCAGATGAGATTTGATAAATACCATGAGATTCAAGAGGGTTTGAATACTTAGGCTTGGTTATTATATTGCTGATCTTTTGATGAGTAGAAAACACTGTATTTATATTATAGCGTATTAATATAGGTCCAATACTGTCTGTAGTTTCTTTTACATGTGGAACACAAATCCTAATAGCTGATTTATCATCTTTTTGTTTCTTATTTTGTCCATTTTTGTTTTTTTTAAAAAACATTCTTAATTTAACATTTTTGCTATTGGTGGAACTTTAACATTTTTTTCAAATCAGTGATTGTAGTGCCTCTACAACCATCTTTCTACTTTTATCACCTAGTAGATGACTTGTGTGATCAAGTCGAAACATCGCTATATCAATATTTAAATTTTTTAACATGGATGAACCCATAAAATGTCTTTTATATATATATATGCAGACAAGTCCTGTTATTTAAATTAAATACACTTTATTTTTCAACTGTGTTAAGTTATAAATAATTTTTTTATTACTCATAATTCATGCTCTTTCTCTAATGTTTCATATATTCATATTATAGCTCAGGTGCTCTTCTCATTTGATGTATCATAATAAACATATTTTCTTTTCTTTTTTGTCTGAAAAAATAAAATTCTTAAATTATTTCTCAGACTAACTATTGGTATTTTCTTTTTACAAATTATGAATTTTATATTTTAATTTGAAAGTATATTTTATGTATATATTTGGTTCATTATAACTGTTGTAAGTTCACACTTCTTGAATTATCTCCTTAGAAATCTTTTTTTTTAATTTACATTTTTATAGACTATTTTAATTTTAATTTTATGTTTTCTAATATTAATTTAAACCATTGTGTTCATTCTCTTATTTGAATTATTCATGTTATTGAATTTAATATTTTCACTGTTAAATAATGCTGGTATTCCATCCATAGTTTTGCTGTATTGATAACGATTGAGCTTTTTGTATGATATATAATGTCTATTCACACTACTTGTATAGTTTCTTATTCTGCCAATCCTTTTTATTTCTTATCATTCCAATAATGTGCTTTATTTTGTGATAACAATTGAATCTTAACAGTATATAATCTTTAAATCTCTAAACATCACATGATCACTATCTCATACTAGCACAATAATTGTTATTAAACAATTCAAAATACAGCAAAACTCTCCATATAGTAGTGCCATCTTGTGCTAACAAGAGCAATCAATGGATGCCAGAAGGCTTGTGCATAAAATCCCTATCTAGTGCCTACTCATCCAATATCCCCAGACTAGTTTCTGGCTTGTGGCCTTCATCAGTGAGGAGCCTTGGATCTGAGAGCACTGCACCTAGATCTTAGGATCTAATGCAACCCTCCAGCACCCACCTTTTAACTCTATTTAACTACAAAACCATATATATATATGGAGAGTTTTGCTGTATTTTGAATTGTTTAATAACAATTATTGTGCTAGTATGAGATAGTGATCATGTGATGTTTAGTGGTTTAACACCAATCCTGCCTAATAGGATAGTGGTGGCTATGGTTGTTAAAGAGCCAAAGACACCAAAAAGTATGGGTATTGAATTGAGTTCAGACCCATATGACTATATAAGCTATTGAGCTTGGGTTGAAAATATTAATAGTGTTTTCAATTTCATTCTCATGGTTTTGTAGTTAAATAGAGTTAAAAGGTGGGTGCTGGAGGGTTGCATTAGATCCTAAGATCTAGGTGCAGTGCTCTCAGATCCAAGGCTCCTCACTAATGAAGGCCACAAGCCAGAAACTAGTCTGGGGATATTGGATGAGTAGGCACTAGATAGGGATTTTATGCACAAGCCTTCTGGCATCCATTGATTGCTCTTGTTAGCACAAGATGGCACTACTATATGGAGAGTTTTGCTGTATTTTGAATTGTTTAATATATAATCTTTATGATTAGCCACCTAGGCCTTTGTAATTGTTGCATAATCATAGTTTTCTGTTTTTATTTAATATTTCTTAAATACTCAGATATCTGTGTCACTTCTAACTTTTTTATTTTATAAAGAGATTTTTTGCTTCAAGTTCTGATGAAAATAAACCTTTTCATTCCTAAGTCAATCATCTTATCTTAAATCAAAAACCCGGTTAAGGAAACATTTACTGCATTTCAATATCTATTAAAATGTAGCCTTTAACAAATGGCAGCAGTATATTAGCTTATGCTGAGTATAATAACTGTTGTAACAAATGTAAACCAGTATTTTTTTCCCCATATGTCATAGCATCGGCCGGGAGGCAAACCCGGAACAACCAACTGCTTGCATGCAAGGCAGCTGCACTAACCTCTCGGCTAACAATGCTTGACTAAATGTAAACCAGTATTAATGAATCCAAACAAACATTTTATAAGACAGCTCTTTTTTCTAATGTTAGTTATTAGTTGTAATTTGGGAACCAGTTTTTTTTAACTTTATCAATAATGTTCTTTTTAATTATAATTTTGTTTTATTTTTATCCTGGATTCTGATGATTGTTACCTTTCCTGTCCAAAATTTTGTGGCTTTCTACCCTTCTTCTATCTAGTATGCTCTTTTTCATCTTTATGCTAAAAAGGTTGAACTTTTAGTATTTTGGCTGCTTTTGTATGGTGGTCGAGAGGTCAGCACAGCTGCCTTACAGATAGTTGTCCCGGGTTAGCAGGTTCACGTCCCAGCTGATGCTATGACACATGAAAAAAAAAGTTATAGAAAAATTTCATCTTTAAAATTCCTGTTTGTTTTTTTAGTGATAGACACTATGGCTTTCAGAACATTCATTTTATCCATGATACTCTAGATTATATCACGAATTTTATCTATTGAAACTTTAGAAAAATTTTCATCTCTAACACTCCCTCCCAGTCAAGTTTGTCTTGAGACACTTCTTAATTAAAATGAGTAATCCATGTAGTTTTCTATTTTATTTATTATAATGGATATTTAGCTTCTTTTTTTTTTGTTTTATTTAATATGTTCTGCAAATACTACTATACATAGAATTCTATTTTTTATTCAACTTTTTTTTATACATACAAATAATAGTTTATTTCACTATTGCCATTACTCTATTTTTACCATATTTTTTTCAAAAAATCTTTCCTACTTTTTTTTTAATACTCAAATGATATTTATGTCTAAAATGCACTCGGTCAATAATTTTTTTTTATACAAAAACCGGTATATTTACATTAATGGAATTTCTTTCGATGTTTAATTAAATATATATGTACACACACTCATTAAAAATTCATTAAATTAAAAAAAAAAAAAGTAATAAAAAGCCTTCATGCAATATTTATATGTGCTTTAAATGATCAAATTTCAATGTTAAAATTTGTTCATAATGTTGTCTTTTTTATATAAAATAAAATAAAAATAATCAATTTAAAACAAAATTTAAATAGACAATTCACTATAAATAAATAAAAAAAAATTAATATATCAACCCATCTTTCATTCCTTAATGGAACCTTCTATATATTTTGTAAATATATTAGGTTGGGGGGGGGTATTGTAATAAGTTTAATCATTTTTATGTACATATATGTATTTTATTAATTATATTTATTGTAATATAATGTAAATAATGTCCTTTAGATGGAGTGGCTGTAGGGAAGATTTGGATAAAGAATTTATGTCAGTATACTGATACAAAAGATAGTATGATTGTGTTAGGAGAATTGTTGAGTGTTATAGTGGCAAGGAATGTGATAGAAGAATAGATGCATTTTTTATGAGTTAGAGAAATGGAGAACTAGTATGGAGAGTAAAAAGATTTTAAATATATATAGAAGTAAACAGAAAGTTGGGTTCGAGTTAATTTATGATAATAATAGCAAGGAAAATAGTTTACAATTTAAGGCTTGAACAGGATCTGTAATAACAAGGCAATATACACATAAATGGAAAAATATGGATGATTTAGCCTGCAAGTTATGTAAGGAAGACATAGAAAATATTAGACATCTGTTAATTGAATGTAAATGCCTGAAAGCAGCAAGAATACAAATAATGTTGTTGGGAGAATAAATATAAACATAGTGATTGATTTTTATGCTGGCTTTGGATAAAGCTAAAAGAGATTTATATATAAAGGCCATGGAGTTGACAAAGATTATGTTGTAGAAATGGGATAAAGCACGAGAAAGAAGAATATGGGAAAACCTTAGGATGGAGAATGGAAAGAGAAGGTAAGGTAGCTAACAGGTTTGTCTAGGCATAGTGGCTGAAACATAAAAGCGTATAGTAATGGAAATATTAGGTATACAGAGAATGAATTGAATGAGGCAGGGAAGAAAGTGGAAAGGCAAGAGGCTTAGATAAATGGGCAGCAGAGATGGTGCTGAATTTAGGAAATATGATCAAATTAAATCTATTATCATGTTTTAATAAGATGGCACAGAAGAGAGAATTTCCAGATAGCTGGACTAATACAAGAATAAGGCTATTATTTAAAGAAAAGGGTAAGGATCATCGAAAGTTAACAATTATAGACCGATAGCGGTAACATCAGTTATATAAAGTTTTTGCATATATGGTGGCTAGAGAGTGGCAAAATGGATGGAAGAAAATAGTATAATGAAAGAAATACAAGGAGGTTTTCGATCAAATAGGCATATAGGAGATAGTTTATTGGTAGCCACATAATTTATAGATATGAGTAAAAATACAAGTAGACACCTTTTTCATGGTTTTTGTAGATATAAAGAAGGCATGTAATAGAATAAATAGAAATAGATTATGGGTAAGATTAGTAAATTTGGGTGTGAATGGAGTTTTAGTGAATCTTATTAAAAGATTGTATGAAAATAATTACTATACATATTAATTAGGAAATATAGTATCAGTTAGAGTTAAAAGTGGAATGGGGCTAAGGCAAGGATTCCCTATTTTGTTTTTGCTATATTTAAGAGAAATGGAAAGAGTAATAGAAAGACTAAGAAGAGTGATAGAGATACCATTAATAGTTGGCAAGGGAGTGTTATATTATTAGATATTTTATTTGCAGATGATATGTTCTTGTGCACAGAAAGTAGGGAAGATATGGCAATTATACTGAAGACATGTGCAAGAGTGGGTAAAGGGATGGGGATTAAATTTAGTAAAAAAAAAAAAAGTATTGATGATAAATACTAGGGAAAGAGAAGAGAAAGAATTTTTATTGGGAGATTTAAAATTAAATGTGGTGAATAGGTATAACCATTTAGAAATCATCTTACATAATCAGAAAAATTGTTTGGATGAATGGGAGAAAAAAATGATAAATGAAGCAAAGAAAAGAAAGGGGCTGATAAAGAAATTAACTTTGTTTTTATATGATAAATATGATGTAGCAAGAATTGTATGGAAAGAAGAGGCAGTAGCAGAGTTAACTTATGGTAATGATGTTATATGTGTTAGTAGAGGAGTGTTAGAATACATAGAAAAAGTACAAGGAGAAGTAGGAAGACATGCTTTAGATGCAGGTGTGAGGATGGCAAATGAGGAAATTCAATCAGAAATGGGATGATCAAGTTTTTATATGAGAGATGAAAAAAGAAAAATTAAAATGGTCAATAGATTGCAATTTATGGAAGATAGTATTTAATTGGGTTATGAGTAAAGGACAGGCAACAAAGTGGATGCAAAAGGTAGTACAGTATGCACAAAATTTGAGTAAAGATTTTATATCAGTATATTTATACCAAAGGTGGGATAATTGTGTTAGGAGAATTGTTGAGTATTATAGTGTCAAGGAATGGAATAGAAGAATAGATACATTAATAAAAAAAATAGGGATTTGGAGAGATGGAGAACTGGTGTGGAGAGTAAAAGTGTTTCAATATATATATAAGTAAATGGAATATTGGGTCTGAGTTAATTTATGATAATAGCAAAGAAAATTGTTTACTGTTTAAGGCTCGAACAGCATCCTTAGCAACAAGGGAATATTCACATAAATGGGAGAAATGTGGTGATTTAGGCTGCAAGTTATGTAAGGAAAGCATGGAAAATATTAGGTATCTGTTAATTGAATGTAAATGCTTATAAGTAGAAAGGGTACAAATAATGAAGTTGTGGAAGAATAAATATAAACAAAGTGATTATACAGAAAGTGGGTTCTTGGTTTTTATGCTGGGTTTGGAAAAAGATAAGGGGGATTTAGATATAAAGGCCATAGAGTGGATAAAGATAATGTTGTGGAAATGTGATGGAGCAGGAAAGAGAAGAATATGGGGAAAACTTAGAATGAGGAATGGAAAGAGAAGCGAAGATGGCTAGTGGCTGAAAGATTCCTGACTCCGGGAAAGGAGAGTCCATAGTACATCACATTACATGTGATTGTGTAAAAAGAAACATTTTGAAAAGATTCCATTAAGGGATGAAAGCCTGATTGATATATTAATTTTTTTTTTTATTTACAGCGAGTTGTCTGTTTCAATTTTGTTTTAAATTATTTTTAATATTTATATATCTATATAAATATTATCATTAGCTGATTATAAGCTTTTGACATTTCCAATCTGTAATTACAACTAAATTTTACATGGATTAACAACCTTTAATATGCAGAAAATAATAGTATTTCAAAGCACACTGTAAATCAAATAATCTTTTAACAAATATAATTGTCATAAAAAAAATCACTTAACACTTCTATTTGCACAGTATATGATAAAACAAAAATGGTTCTATAATCTAGTCCCTTCTACTTTAAGCTTGAGTAATTGACAATTACCAGACACCCTATTTCAGTTAAATCTCCAAACTTGGACCGATTTCTGGTTTACACCTTTATCAATCAAGGTTTAAGATTCAAAATTGGAAATAATGCAATCAGTCATACAGCAAAGCCTTAGCTGCATTTTATTATTCACACTAGTGAACTGTAAGCTCTGAATCTGAATCACTTTGCTTGAATACTCTGATCGATGTTTGCAATTTATAAAAACCTGAAATTATTAAAATTTATAGATACTAAAATTATATCTACATAACTCTTTGGAAAGATTAACTTTGATTCAAAACTTTAGTATGATTTGAATTTCATATTTTTAATTTAAATAGTAAAATGGAATTGAAGGCAGTTGCTGGATGCTTGAGTACATTGCTTCAAACTTTGAATTCCATTCCTCATTTACAAAAGGCAAAAACTAGAAAATGGTCTGAGGATGGGGATTTAAACGCAATAAATTGTCTGGTAATCTCTGATTGTTCAAGGTTATAATAGATGGCATTAGATTAGAAGAGATTTACACCTTCACTTGCGATTTGAAATTTTTCAAGTTCTAACCAGATTTAGAATTTTATTTTTAGGAAATTGGTTGTCAACTCAGCTAGCCATTTAAAGTTGGTAGAAGAATGTATATCTGGCTATACTAAAATCTTCACTACCCAGCAGTTGGCACTCCTGCTTAATGATGCCTTCTTATTTTTTTAAAGAAGTTGTTGAATATATTTTTGCATTGTGTTGTCTTCATATGAATATGTATAAAGAAATGTATGTATTTTGTTTTCAGACTACTGTAAATAAAAATAATATACTTGATTTAGCAATCGTACATTAAAGGTAACAGTGCATTATTATTATAATTAATTTAATGTTTATATTTAAACTGAATCAGTGGTTATTATAACAATGCTTTTAACAAAGCTATTCTTAATTGCATGATCTTTTTAATCCCTTTTGCCTTATAACAAAAGAGTATTAGACTATTTATATTGCAGACGTCTTTTTGATAGAGTATTGCTATTGTGTTCATTGATTCTATTTTACATTCATTAAATTTTTAATAATATATAAAAGAAATTAATATAAATAATTTATTAAATTTAAATAAAGTACAGATGAAGAAAATATGGGAAGGGATATTAAATAAAATGAAATGACTATCATAAAAACAACTATCTGGAAAACAAAGAATAAACTGCAAACCAAATTATGACATTTCAATGATAAAAAAATTAATAATTTACAAACGTAAAATAGAAAGAAAATGTTATAATTCCACAATAGAAATAGTTAAATTTGTAAAAAGAAAATTACAAAGAAAGAATCATTAAAGAATCCTTATATATTTGATAAATATAGTTCTTGCCTTATTATTCTTAGAGGAAAAGATTTATATTTATTAAATAAAATTTAAAAAAACATCATAAAAATTAATAATTGTGTTATAAATTATCAAAAGAAGTCAGTGTTTCAAAAATACCAATAAGAATTTATTTTTTAAAAAAAATAGTAATCCAGCATGTTTTTGAACATGTTAACAACAACAAGTTTTAATACTTTGTTTTAATTTATTATTGAAAATAAATAAAAAATTATACCAAATGAAGTCAAATTAATAAAAAGAAAAAGAAATTTAGTCTTTCTAAAAATAGTAATGGATAATGAAAATCTGATTTTGATGTTCTCATTGTTTATGATTTGTTTAATTATAGAATTTAAATCCTCAAAAACAGCATACATTTAAAGAGGTCAAATATAGGAAATTTTAAGATAAAAATTATACAAAACAATACTAATTTTCAATGTTTTAATAACAGTAACAAGAGGATGAAAATATAAAAATATTACCACTGATATAGAAGCAACCTAATAGTTTTCAGAAAGTGTGAAGAAACATAAATTCATTAAAAGATTTATTAATGAAAATAATATTTAATGTTATTTATGTATATATTTGTGTGTGTATTTATATATTACCCATCTTCCTTTTTATTTTTTAGCATTTTCTATTTTTTGAATAATAAGTTGTTGTTTTTTATGAATGGTCTTTATCAGATACATTTTTGTGATCATTAATGTTCTTTTTTTCTTGCTGCTGCTATTTTAGAAGTTGAAATATGATTATAGAATTTCCAGAATAATTATTAAAGCACTATCAAGTATATTTTTTTATTCTAGATCAGTTTGGATAATAATAGTTATATTTATGTGTTGTTTTGATATAATCTTTATTATATTCTAAAAGAAATTTGTCTAAAAGTATATTATTTATGTTTGCTATTTTTAGGCTCTTCTTATTTTACAAATTCTGGCTCATGTATTTCTTCCTGTATATATCGCAAGCAAGGTAAATCATATATTTTTAATTTATATTAATAGACAGTTAAGTATTGCATTTTAATCCTAATTTGATTAGAGAGAATGTAGATGAATACAAACTTATAATTTATTTATAAAAAATGGATGCTTCGATACTTTTAAGTTTATAGAATTTTATCTTTCTCTAATTATTTTATTTTACAAGAAAGACTAAAGCAAATATTTTTAAGCTAGAAGATAAACAACTATATATTTTTTTAAAGTTTATGTCATGAATATTTATTAAAACTATCAAATGCAACTTTATTTTCATTTGAAGGCCTCCACTCTTCCTGAATTTATGAAAAAACGTTTTGGTGGAGAACGAATACGGGTTTATCTTGCCAGTCTATCTATGCTTTTATATATTTTTACCAAAGTCTCAGTAAGTATCTTTTAACAGTTTATGAAATATTAGATTTATCCTTTTTTTCCTATCTTTTCTTTTTATTTTTTTTGTTTAGTCTATGTAAAATGTTTATGCAATTATTTTCTCTATATTCTAAAAAATGTTTATTTATAATTTAGCTAATTAGAATTAAATCATGTGTCTATTAAATTAACCTTTTAAAAATTATTTAAACTTTATTAATCATTCTTGAAAAATATAAGTGACTGTAACTTATATATAAGTAAAGTCTTCTCAACATCCTATATCTAAAAGATAAAAATAAATGTCTTATATTAAATAGAATATTTAAATTTTCATATTTTAATATTGTAATTGAAATTATTTCTACATGCACTTATGTAATACAAGTAAAACACCATTGACCTGAACTCCCTAGTCTCAGGACTTTTGGATTTGTGATTTTTTTATATTTCAGTATTGCAAAATTTCATTGATTCTGGGAGACATCTGTATTTGAAAAGTTATTCGGAAGCATACATTTTATAATATTAAAAAAAAAAAATTGAAAGTGTTTCAAGAGAAAACTTCTCATAAAGATATATTACAATCAAGTCAATATAATCAGCAAGCTAATCTAAATTTCTAGTCTTAAATCAAGATCTTAGCAGTCATTTAGTCCAGAAGCAATTCTTGCTACTGAATTTTTGTACTAAACTTGCAATTTTCAACATCACTCAGCAGCCAGATGTGTTTGATATAACATTCATTATGAAGATAATTGATTAAGCTTTAAACGTTTAATCATTTGCTATAGATGATTACGTTTATCTGTTATTGCAACAAGAAATCCACTAAGAGTAAAGTCAGGGAATTGCAATTATTTTAACTTTTGTATTATTAGATTTTCCACCATTCCAACACAAAATTTTACTGTTATTTTAAGAATTTTACTGTCATATTTTTAACTAAATCTCTATCAAACTATATGTAAATGCACAAAGGATGATACAGACAACAGGCAGATGTCAAAAAAACTAATATTAAATTTTGGCAAAAATTCAACATTAAACAATTAAAAAAGTAATCAAAATAATTGCATAATATTAATAAATATTTTAATTCTATGAATAATGCAATTTTGCCATCCAGAAGCATTCCTTGTCATTCTGAAATGACCTTTCATTATATTTTCCAATTTATTGTACAATATTTAACTACTTTTTAAATAATTCTTTATATCTGGCAATGATATGCAATTGTTCTTGTATGGAGGAAAAGGTTCAAAAACAATTAAGATTGGTTAGATGAAGATTGATGCATAACATAGTTAATCTCTTGTTTGTAAAATGATCTCAATATTTATTTTTTGACAAATCTTTTTTTGAGGAAAGTGTTGTTTATGCAAATCTTATTGTTTGCTTTGATTCCAGTGATTGAGAGATTTCCCAGCTTGAGACTTTTATATTTGTTTTTTGTCTGTTCGATTATGCAGTATGTCTGTTAATAATCATTATTATTCAATAAAAATGCTTTGTACAATTGTCTTCTTTACACATTTAGCAAGTTTATATTTAAACTATTTCTTCACCTGAAGATAGATGGAGTAACAAGACCATAAAATTGTACCAATAAGCAATAACAATTAATATCTTAGGGGATAGTTTATCATTGGTTATATCCACTCATAAATTAGGTTATATCTTTTTATCAAATAGAAGTCTGGTTTACTTTTTTTCCAGATTGCTTGTTAGTTTTTAATTTAGAATTAATGCATTAAACATACATAGTTGTTACTTTTGTCAGCAAATTGACTTTTTTTTTCATGAATTTCTCTATATCTAATACTTAATATATGGCATTTAATATTCTTAGAGATATTGTCTTTGTCCCTAATTTAATTTAAATCTTTTATTTGTTAATTTCTAAATTTCGTTTTTAATGCACATATTTATTTATTAATTAGTATCCATATTTATTATGATTATTACAATGTATGTGTGTGTAAATGCCCTGTTTTTGTTTTGTTTGTTTTTTTGTTTTTTTTTTTGGGGGGGGGATATACTTTACAAGAAATATGTAACTTATTTATTATTAATGACCTTTAACTTTTAAATATTGTAAATTTCAGTAGTTGTAAATTATATAAATAGACTGATAAATATTGACTATTTTTTCAGGTAAATATGTATTCAGGTGCTTTATTTATTCAGCTTTCTCTTGGATGGAATCTCTACTTAGCCATTTTGCTACTTCTAGCAATGACAGCAGTTTGCACTATTACAGGTTTTTATTTATTTGTTTTTTAATTTCATAGTTTTATCTTCATTTTGCTCTAAGTTTTTATTTGTATATGCTGTATCGGACCATTACCATGTGTTAGTTTTTTTGATCTCATTATGTCTGCATGATTCCAGATTTTAAGTACCACTGTTTTTCCCATTATTACATATATTTTAATCATAAATAGGCTTTCTAATTTATTGTAAGCAAGCAGTATGAAAGTTCTTAGGCTGCTTATGAAGCCATCCATTACAGATCCACATCAGCAACTTTTGATAATCTGAATCATTTTTTGTTCATCTAGAAATTATTTTGCTATCAATTATGGGTGATATCTGTGAATCAATAACGTAATTTATCTTTTTTAAAAAAAAATTATTTGCTGTGTTAAATTTTATTCTGTTTTAAATTACTATATCTAATATAAGATTTATATTTTTATTAACTATACATAATAATAATTTCCCGTTTTTATTAAATATCATAGACATACTGACTAGTTTTCATATGTGAATTTTATTACCACTTACATCCATAGCTCTTATATTTGTACTTTCCAGAATAGATCTTGGATTAATTCTTTTTTTATTATTCGCTTCCGTGTTTACATTAATATCACTGTTACTTTGAATAATTAATTTTATATTAAAATCATAATTATATATATACTGTTATCATCCATTTTTTATATTGTTTTTAACTCTTTTGTTTACTCTAGGTTTTATAACTATTTCATTTTTATCTTTGTTTTTGTGAAGTATTAATTCTATTTTTTCCTGCCATTAATTTTCTAAAAATAAACCGATTTTTGATACGCATTATTTTTGATTGCACTTTCTGAAAATTTTATGTAACCATTTGCAATTTTTGGTCCAATGATTTCTCTACTCTATAAAAACAGTGTTTTGTTTGAAATGATTGTTTTTGTTTATTTGTTCTTCATTTTTGGATTTATTTGCACGGAGAATGAAATTTTTTGAATGACTGATCATGGTTTCCTTAATATATTCAATTTTCCAAATCTCTTACACTAAGCCTTTCATTATAGTTTTTCTATAAGCTATTTCAAGATCAGTTAATAGTTCTTGACAAAGCTTATTATAATTCATTCCTAACAAAAGTTATTTAAAATAAGGCCTTTTTCAAGTGTTCCCATAAGCATATTCTTTAAGGAAATTGTGAGGACTCACTTTGTAATATTTGATTCCCTCCAATCTGCTTGTTAACTTTTTAAAAAAAAAATGAAATCAGATAATGTATCTTGAAGTGTTTGGCTTGAAATATAAGTTTAACCTCTTAGTGATTTTGTTAAAGAATATATTTTCCAGAACATTCCATTCATAAAATGTATTTGCTGTCTTGCGTTAATCTAAGACCACAGAACTTAAAGTGATGAGGATTAATGTTATTCTTATTTACTATATTGAGAAAATCTTTTTCTATCTGTGACAAATATCAAAATCTGATACACTTACTTAAATCTAGGTAATTTAATTTTTTTTACAATCAATTTCTATATTAATATATGATTATAAAGTATTTACTGAATTGCATTTTTACAAACTCAAATAAGGTATGCACTAAATTTATGATTATTGTTTTAAAGCAACTTTATAAATGTTATTATATAATGATGTATTAAATCAATTATTTGTGGTTGCCAGAATTGTTTTTACTTTCTCATAAGCTGTTCATTGTGCTAGCTTGTTATCTTGACTAGTGATTTTTTTTTCTTACCAGTTAATCCCTGTACTAAATTGTTTTATTAATCAGGGATGGATTTTCCCTTCACAATTGTTTCTGGTTGACTATCAAATTACACAAATTTATTATTTATCAGGGATTTTTATCAAAACAGTTCATCTTCACTAACTGTCAATCTGTGCCAATTTGTAATAGCTAGCCTATCTAATGTTGTATTCATAGAATCATGGATTTGATAATTTCTAGTTAAACTAGGCACAACAAATAAAATCATAAAGACACTGTCATGATTATAAATTTAAAAATTATTTAATGTACAACTTACTTTATTACAAAATAATTATATATATATATATGCAGAGCTTATTAAACATAAACAATACCTTTAGTTTAAAAGCTTATTCAAATAATAATAAGGTTGCATTCTTTAAATATTTTAGTTTTACATTTGTTCTTTTTGTTCTTTAGACTAATCACATATACTCAAAGAGTTTCTCATGGAAGGTTTTACAAAGACTTGTAGAATTTAGTTATTAGCTTGGCTCTCAGTCTCCCCCCTATGAGGTTAGTGGCCCTTTTATATAACTTTACTATTCATTTTTAACTATCTGAAGTATTTATAGTTATCACATTAATCTGTATATGTTTTCAAATTTTTCATCTACCTGTTTATGATATATTAATTAGTAATGGAATAGTGAACTTTATACAAGTTTTAATTAATTTATTAATCTCTCTTATTTAAAATATTCAATCTAATTAATATATTTTCTAAATTACAGAAATAATTTTCTGTGCTATAAATTATATATATTTTGTAATGTACATAAAAAAGGCATAAATTTTTTATTCTATGGAGACATATACTTCATTTATAATTGTCTCATGTTTGGTTGACAAATGCAATGGTTCATAAAAGCTTGATATTCATTCTGCACCGTAGTGTAAAAAAGAGACTAAAGAAAAATGAGTAATGGGATATATCCATTCTATTTAGTCATATGTTAATTCACCAATGATAACTTTATCTGGTTTATAGATAAGAAATAGATAAATAATTCTATACAAAATGTAATGGAATTAAAAGTATGATATCTATACCCAAGTAATTCAACAAGTAACTATGCTGAGACAGTTAAATGATATAGGTTGAATAAATAATAATAGTCATTGCAATTAAAGACTTTATACTTGCTATGTAATCTTATCTATAGTTTCATATGTCCAAGTGAAAAATATATAATAGTCCCATTTTACATCTATGAAAAGCTAAATCATTCAACCATTTCTCTACCAGTCATCCTTAAAATAATGTATTGATAAGGACTTAATAATAATGATATCATTAGTGTCATCTGTTAATCTTGATTATTATATTAATCTACCCTAATTTCATTATTATAAAACTGAGAATAATGAAATGCAAAAGCTTTATACTTTAATAAAATAAATAAATTAATGAAACGGGGTTTGGTCACGAGACAAAGTGAGCATTATAAGCTAAATATTGAATAAATCTGCTGACCCATGTCAATATTTATCTTTGCATTACTAATTTTCAAATGAAAATATTCCTAATTTGACATAAGTCATCTCAAAAATATTTACATAAAAAAAATTATATTATGAGAATACTATACTAATAGTATCTAATCATTTTATATATAGATAAACAAGAAGTGAAATGAATTATTATATTAATAAATGCAATCAATTTTTCTCCTCCCTTCTCCCATGAAATACACTTTTGAAAAGTCTGCAAATATAAAAAAGTATTATGAGGAGAAAATTATCTCAAATATTCATGAAACTCTAAATATCACATAAATAGACATTATAATAAAAAAAAATTAAAATAATAAATAAATTACAAAACTTTGATTAAAATAAATAAATATAAATATTCTCACTTTGTTTTTAGAGCTTAAAATTTTAGTTTCTTTTGGACATTTATGTATGAGTTTTGAACTTTTCAAGTTTTTCATAATACTTCTCTGCACATAGTAAAATGTTTTAAAGTTTCAATTTTTTCCATTTCTAACTTTCTAATGAGTGTTTTTCTTACATTGGAAATTTTTTCTTACTCTTGTTTTAAAGTTACTTCTCTTTTCAGCAATTAAAATTATATTAAACATTCACTATTTCACTTGGAGATCATAAGATGGAAAATAGGTTCAAATCTGAAGTCATTACTTTGAAAGGCTGGCAGGCTATATTTCTACATAATTGGCTACATATTTCAGTGTTTTTAGTTACATAGGAAGTTTTTTCATGTTGGTAATTTGAGACAACTATTGCTTCTTAGTACGTTTTCCTTATTTCACAGCAACTGTCTGTTAAACAGGCTGGATCATTGTTTGCTGATAAGTTTATTTGAGAATGCTGCCTGCATGAATTTAATAGGCAACTACTAAAAGTTAAACTTAACTAACTTAAATATTTGAAACTAAATCTTATATATTTTTTCAACTTATGATGTAACTGATGCTAAATACAAACATCATAGTTCAACTGCATATTTTTGATATATCACAAATAAGCTTTATTGCCTATTTCAAAGTTATTTCCTTATCAGATTAACATAATTTTTTAAACAATCTAATTATTATTTTAATCAATTGCTATTCATTGTGAATTTTAATGAAATCAATTACACTCATAAAGACTAAGATTTAATGGATATTGAAATATATTCTAAATTTACGATATTTTTACATTTATATTTTACAAACAAATAATAATTATAAACTCTAGACATTATTTTATCTTTATTTTACCAATTTATTTAACTTTTATAGAACATGCAGAAATTAATAAAACAGCTACATATTCAGTCTTTCTTTTTTTTTAACTTGTTCTAAACAAATAAATAAATAGCTGTTCTTGAGTAGTCCTCCCTTGATGTTTTTATTTGGTATTGAACCAATTACACACACACACATATATATATATCAAAATATTAATATATAACAAACTAGCCAAAGGAAATACATATAAAAACAAAAAAAGACTTATAAATCTAATAAATAATATAATATTTCAACCAGAGGACTGGTTTTCATCAGAAAGAAAAAAATACACAGTAAAATGGCAATAATCAAAAATTACAGGTGGTAAAAGATTAAAAATTTAACAAAACCCCCCTGATTGGTCACAAAATCTAACACAGAATATCTACCCAATCAATGACAAAATTCAAACAAAAAAAAAAAAACTACATTTCCTCCTAATCAAGCTTAAATTCTATTTAAATTAAAATAAATATAAAAATAAAAAATCCAAAATTAAAAATTAAAATATACATATGTGCATACATAGAAAAATTAGACTATGCTCACATACAAAAAATAGCTGTGCTCACATTAATATTCATTAAAAACTAAAATACTTTTTAATCAAAAATTATAGTTAGTGCAAAGTACAATAATTTATAATAACTAATTATTTATCTATAAACCAATTAAACACAGATATTAAACATCCATATAACCAATCTTTACATAAAAAACCTCATATAAGAAAATTTTCACATAAAAAACACACATATAGAAATCATTTAGGAGGCCAGGTAACCCAGAGATGTAATAGTTCCAGTGTTCAAATTCAATCCATGTGGTTCTAAGGTCTTGAATTTAAAAATAAAAAAACTCTCCTTTTGTTTCCTCTCCCTTGTAGAAGAAAAACCTTCCTGAAGAATCACTACTTTTAAATCATCAATTGAATGATTCGGTAAGTTAAAATGTTTTGAAACCGGTCTATCTTTATTCTTATGCAAAATGTCAAATCTATGATTAGTCATTCTGACATGTAAACTATTTGCTGACTCACCTATATACTGGTTTAAACATCTACTACACTCTATCAAATATATCAAATTAACACTTTTACATGTAACATAATTAGGAATATACCATTTAAAATTGCGATTCTTAGTACTAAAGACCACTTTTGTCACAACAATATGTTTACATGTAAAACATCTTTTATCCTCACATGGAGAACATCCTTTTTCCTGCACAGAACTACTAATAAAATTTGTTTTGACAAGTATATCTCTAAGTGATCTATGTTTTCGATATACAACCTTAGATGGATCAGAAAAAATAGATTTTAAATAATCTGTGGACTATAATATGTTAAAATGTTTCGCCAATATCCGGTTAATATTAGGTAAATCTTTATTAAAAGTAAGAACCAATGGTGGAACATCTAATTGTTTTTTACTCTTTTCAGATAAAAGAAGTTTCTTTCTATCAATTAAAGAAGATCTCCTTACTGCATTATCCAACAATGTCTTAGGATACCTCATATTGAGCAATCTATTATATAAAATACTATTATTTTGTTGAAGAAATTTCTCATCATTACAAATCCTCTTCATCCTTAAAAATTGACTATAAGGAATATTAGCCTTTAAATGTTTAGGATGGTTACTATAAAAATGTAGATAGCGGTTATTATCAGTTGGTTTCCTATATACAGTAGTAGCAAGAACTCTATTAGTGTAAATAACTTCAACATCAAGAAAATGAGCAATTGATTTTGAAAAATTCATTGTGAAATTAATATGTTTATCAAAATTATTTAAATAACTTAAAAAATCACTATGTGGCCATATCATGAAAATGTCATCTATATATCTAAGCCAAGTGTGAGGTTTCAGCTTAGCATTATCAAGTATAGAGGACTCTAGTTTTGACATAAAAATATTCGCATAACTTGGTGCCATCTTTGTACCCATTGCAGTACCTTGTTTCTGTAAATAGTATCTAGAATCAAAAGTAAAAAAATTATTTCTTAAAATCAACCATAGTAGTAATAAGAACATGATCATACTCTCTATCTTGTAAAGCACATTTAATAGCCTCAACTCCATCATCATGAGGTATATTTGTGTATAATGATACAATATCCAAAGTAACCAAAAAACAATCAACTGTTAATTCAGATTTAATATTTTCTAACACACAAAGAAAATGAGTAGTATCTTTAACATAAGAATTAAATGATGGTGGAATAAATTTAATAATATTATCAACATATGCTGAAATATTTTCTGTAGGACTACCAATACTAGCTACAATAGGTCTGCCTGGACAACCAGGTTTATGAATCTTTGGCAAAATATAAAAACTACTAGGATGAATTTTGGTTGGTACTAAAAAGTTATATACATTATTATTTATAAGACCCTAGCTCTCATATCTTTTAAACTAAAAAGTATACCCTTAAATAATGAATTAATAGTGGTTAGTGAAATAGGCTCATAAAAAATTTTATCATCTAAAAGCTCCAGAGCTTTTTTAACATAATCATCTTTATTCATAATTACTATTGATCCACCTTTGTCAGCTGGTTTTATAATAATATCCTGTCTTTTCACTAAATTGCATAATGTATCCATCTCTCTCAATGTTAAATTACTCTTATACTTACTATGTTGTTTAAGTCTAATTTCATTAATAATATCCTGATATACATTATCAATGTACGTATCTAATAACACATTCCTTTGATGTGGTGATGTCCAATCAGATTGTAATTCTTGGTTTCCAAAAAATTCTTTTAATCTAAGTCTTCTTGAAAAATTATCTAAATCCTGATGAATTTTAAATTCATTTTTTTGATAAAATGACTGAACTGTAGGGCAAAAAGATAAACCTTTATTTAACAGTGAACATTCTGCCTCACTAAGATTAATGTTAGTTAGATTAATCACATTGTTTTCCTTATTAGCTAAACATAAAAAGTCATTGCTATAAATATTTGAGTTAGATTTATTATTATTTGTATTTCCAGAAACTAAAATATTGTTAGTGCATTCAGAAGAATCTGTAACTCTATGAACCAATGCTAAACCAGCATCACTATTAAGAACAGATGGTAACATTTCAGCACAATCTAATGAATGTGAAGATGATATAAATGATTGATCAGTATCAATTGGAATCATATCCGATGTAGAAATATCCGACACAGTATGATTATCAGAAGTCATACAATTAATTAGTGTTTGTGACTGATTAGTAACTAATTCAAATCTTGGCTCATTACCCATAACTTTGAACCAATGATACATTTTATTATGAAATTTCTTCACCAATAACTTCTCTCTCAAAAAAACCCATTCCTGTAATTCCTTCTGTTCATCTATATTCATTAAATTACAACTACCAAAATGTATAATTTCTTTTTCAATTAATTTAAGTCTTACCAAAAATGCATCTTTCAAAATATGTATTAATGCAACAGATGCTTCTCTTATTGTATTATCCCATTTAATTGCATGTTCCCTAGGAAATTGGTCTATTTTAGCAATAATTTTTATTCTGAGGCCTTTAGGGATTATGTTATTGTTAATAAAATATGCAAAATTACTAATATGTTGTCTATATCTAACTAATTTATCATATAATTTCCTAAGTTTAAGAAACGATGTACTATGTAATGTTTGTCAATTACTTATAACCTGCTTATTATTTAGACGTTTAGAAAAACGTTTAGGGATTGCCCCTGTATTAATTAATGTTAGACCCTGTAAATGTTGTTTACTAGAATAATCCCTATTAATATCAAACTCTGTATCTACGCTAGATATTGTATTAAAATCAGTGCCAATTATCAATCCATTATCTATTTGGTTAAGTACACCCACCTCTAAATTACCCAGATCTCCTTTACCACCATCTATAGCAAAACCATCAATCTGTTGAACATCAGAAATAGTCATTGTTAAAAAGTTCTTCTGTTTGGAAATGTTACAAATTATATCATCCAATGAAAGGTCTAAAGAATCATCTTTACATTGAGTATGATCTTCTTTAAAAACTTTTGGAGATCTATCCCGTAATGATTCCTTCAAAACGTTACCAAATCTGTAATTTTTGATTATCGCCATTTTATTGTGTATTTTTTCTTTCTGATGAAAACCAGTCCTCTGGTTGAAATATTATATTATTTATTGGATATATAAGTCTTTTTTTGTTTATATATATTTATATATTGCTTGGTTGTTCTATTAACTCTTATTTGCATTTTAATTAGTAACTTTTATTTGAGATTTTATAGATTTTTAATAACAAAATGCTCATTTATTATAAGAAAGCTGGAAATTCAGGAATTGATTCTATCCATATGTGATAGGTAATGCCCATACTATCACATCCTTTCTCTATTTACACAGAAATATTCTTTTATCATTATTTCATGATATAGTTTTACATTTCTTTATCAGTTTAATATTATAATTATTATGTTTATTATTGATGAAAGAATAAATATAATAAAAATTTTATCTTTTACATGCTATTTTCATTTAGTTTCTAATTTGTTTTTAGTTATTTCTATGTCTAAAATATTTTTTTTATACAATTAAACATTTTATTGTTTATATTTATATTATTTAAATTATATTTTTTATTGATTTTTTTAAATATTTTTTCTATTGCATAAAATATAAATTTATTAATTTTGAAATTATTATACATTCTTGATTTATTTACAATACATTTTATTTTTATTTTTGCAAAATATATTTTTTTAATGTTTTTTGATGGTAATAGAATGTGAACTCTACCCATAGGATAAAGCCACAATCCATATACCAGTCAGTAAAGCAAAAAAAAAAAAAAATTACTAATCAGTAAGTTTCATATTTTTCAGAAAATAATCAAAAACTAAAGAACAATGATTATAAAAGAAGAAACATTCTATACAATTAAATTAAGTAATGAAACAAAATGCAACTCCATAAGAAATTATAAATTCAATTCATGGATTCAATATAAGTAAAGAATAGCAAACACATCAACACAAAAAATAAACCAATGTAATCCATATAGAAAATAATTAATGATAATAAATTTATAAAAAATTGAATTCCAAAAAAGGTTGTCCATGTACAGAGAAATTAACAGTATGGATACCATAAAAAGTAGGATTCTTATCAAAAATATATATTTTTACCTTGTTATTTTTTTTCATGCTTATAGGACTAATGAAAAAAGGGGTGCCATAAAAAAGCAAAAACTTTTGTTTATGATAATAACTGTAAAGTATGGCAATATCCACTTTTTATGACAACCCTATTTTTTTTATATATTCATTGTACATAGATTTTCTTTTAGAATTTAATTTCTCATGAATTTATTACTATTAGTTACTTTCTTATGGATTATGTGGCTTATTTTTTTATATTATTGTGCTTGTACTTTTTCTGGACACCATATTTTTCTTTTCTTTTTAGATTTTAATTTTTTTATGAAATTATAAACTTGATCCTTTTTTTCATTTTGAATTGCACATTACTAACTACTTTATTAAGATATTTCTAAAGTAAATCACTGTTTTTTTTTTAAGTCTAAATATTATAAATGATGTAAATTTACTTTTAAAAAGAAAACCAAAATTTTAAAAAACAAACAAAAATAAACTTAATTACAGATAAAGAAAAATAATACAAAATAAAACAAATAATTATTTCTAGCAAAAATATAAAATAAAATTTATTAAGAATATTTGAAAGAAATTAATATAAAATAAAAATATAAAAAGGCTTTTTACAAAAATAAGAAAAATGTATTATTAATGTAGCATAATAAGAGGAAAAGTTAATATTTATATTATGTTTATAGTAATAATATATCATTTATTAGTTTATATATTTAATGATATATTTTGAAAGTTCATCTGTTTAATTTTATCACACTTTGTATCTTATTTTTTCAGATAATTAATGATATATATCTTTTGATAGTGACCATAAATTGTGGTCAAAACATAGGATAAAATTTATAAAAATTATATAACTCATATAAAATAAAAACAAGTATTTAAAAGAAGAAGAAAAACAATTTTTTATATAATTATTTATATTTAACTTTATATAAGTAAAAAGTAAAACAGTCTTTAAATAACTTATAGCAAGGCAAATATCTCTTAAATAGTCCTAAAAAGAAAAACCATTTGTCAGTAAGCTTTCCAATTGCTGAGTCATTAGAGTTTGTGCATTTTTCCATCTTTATTTTACTCTGTTATTAAAAATAATTAGATTTCTACATACCAATTAATATTCAATGAATAACTGGACTATGAATTGGCTACCGGAAAAAAAAAACTCATAAAACTGATCAGTATTGAAAAAAAAAAAATTAAATTTATCTGACCCAAATTTTATCTCAGATGTATCATGGCTTTTGTACACCTTATATACTGTGGCATCAGTTTTGCAAAACATTCATTTTATTAAAATATTTAATATTGTATAAAAATATATATTAAATTGCTTACTCTTATTTTAGGTGGCTTAGCAGCTGTAATTTATACTGAAACCTTACAGACTCTGGTAATGTTAACTGGAGCTACTATTCTGGCAGTTTACAGTAAGTTTGATGTTATTTATCATTTACTATATTTTATAGTTTTATTAAATTCAAACAGAAGCAGTCAACTTCTCTGCAAGCTATGGATAAATAATACTCATAATAAAAAATAGAATTCACTCTACTTTTTACGATTTAACTTTCATATAAATTAAGTTACGTGTATTTTATATGTATAGCTTTTTTTGTATAGTTATAGAAAAAAAATCTGTTATAATTAAAAAATTTATAATAGGCATTAAAAAAAAGAAAGAAATCAATTTTAATATCAGAAAAGAAATTATTGAAATAACTGTAAATAATCTAGAATTTGGATTAAATAATATCCTAGTAAGTTAACAAAATTTATAATATGTATATGAAATGGATGAATAATAGATTACAATGCAAAATTATTAAAAGATTATGTGTATTTATATTTTAGTAAATAATAATGAGAGCCTATAACTATATGGTATATATTGATTACAAAAGTAACTGTCAAAGATTCTTTCAAACTTTCTAAAAAAAGTGATTCACTCTTTTGCCACAACAGGGATAATTATAATTGCTATATTTTGTAAAAATATTTTTATTTACATTAATATAAGTTTATGCACTCCAGAAAAAATAAAAATATTAGAGAAATATATTTAGATCGCAAACTGATAAGCAATAAATTTAATTAAATAATTTACGTTAATTACGATCGATAAATTACAAATATTTCTTGATAAGAGACTAACTAATTAATGGAATAGACTATAAATAACCTTATATGGAAATGAATTCATAAGACACCAATTAGTTATAGACCTAAAAACATTACCATATATTGGAAGAAAGTAATTAATTGTATGAGTAATTAAAAACTATAAAGAGTAAGCAACAAGGTGCATGGTTCATTTTCCAGTTCATGTTGGAGACAGATGTAAGGACAGTAGTTTCAGTAAGTATGCAGTGCTCAGTGAAAATGTGTTCACAGACAACAGCTGAACAGGCCCAAAGAGTTTGGGGAACTGAAGTCAGCGGAAACCATCTGGATAACAGCCAGATATGAAGAGCTGATTTCCAGTGAGTTTACAAAGCCAAGCAGACTGTTGACAGGAGAGTGATTGCAGCTAAAAAAAAGCTCATAGTGACCGTTGCAGTGCTCTACAATGAAGCCAGATGTGTTCGCATGCAGCTGAACTGGATCAAGGTCAAATTTTGGGAATGGATTTTGGGAAGTTATTCATCGGAACTATATATATATTTGTGTTGTGAGTGTAGCAGACTATTTGCTATTTTTATTATTTATTATTTTGTTTGTTGATATTTGGAATGCTTGCATTTTGACTACACAGCAATAATGTTATAAAATAGTATTACAATTTTTTCATACATATATTTATACATACATAATAGATGAACGAACTTAATTTTGCTCATAGATTAAGAGATTATAAATTTATTTAAATATGCATTAAAATTTGTATAAATCAATAGAATAATTAAACAACTATGTACTATGACCCAGTGAAAATATTTGATTACTTTTGGTGATAATTTGCCAGTAGAAATGATCTCTTATTAAAACAATATTTAATGATTTTGATAAAATTTTTAATACAAATAAAAAAAAACTGAAAAGCTATACTTGTGATAGGATATTATGACTATGTGAAAGTTTATTGTAGAGAATTTGCTTAAAATTGTAATTGCATGAAACTATTTTTTGATATTATTTTACTGTTTTTTATTACCTCTATTATATATATTATATATTTTTATTGTAATTATTTGTAACTCTTTTTTAAAAAATATAAAGTAATTTTTTTCAAACAAAGCATTACAGGTGGTTTTCGACTTTTGTACCTAATTCATGCCTGATACATGTGCAAAAGTTGAAATGTATGAAAATAGAACCATGTTTAAAAAAACATCAAAAAGTGGTTTTAAAATATTTATTTTTTAATGAGGTATACTAGCATATACAGGTGATTCTCTACTTTTTTAATTTATTACCTTAAATTTTATTACATTGTTAATGAAATATTTAAAATGATAGAAATGTTAAATTGTTTAAAAGTTATATAAATATAGAATAACGCACACACACATGTATTAAAAATATAAAACAGTTTATGGAAAAGAAATCAGTCAAAAATAAGAATAGAATAAAAGATTAATATTTATAAGATTATTAAAAATGTATATGGATATATAGTTATTGGGTTTATTAAAAAATTTGTGTGGTAAAAATATTTATAAGTAAATTACTTCATTGACTTTTTATAAAGTTTAAAATTCAATATTCTTTTCATTGGATTTATTAGTCTTATTACCATTATATAAATAAAGTGACATGTTAATTATTTGAAAATATTTTTTAAATTTGCATAGGTTTTTACTCCTATTCATAATTACATTTTAGATTTTATGTTTTCTGAAACAGGATTTATTGTATGAGAAATTAATTTGCTGTGATCATGGATGATAAACAAACCAAAATCCTGTTACGGTTTGTATAACTGATGAGGAAAATTCTCTAGGAATAAAAGTAATTGAAAGACTTCTCAAATTAATAAATTTATTATGACTTTAAAAATAAAATTAATAATACTAAAAGTTATAACTTAATATTATATAAAAATGTAAATCATTATTCTGTATATATGTGTAAATGCTGATTGTGATATAATAGATGGGCAGATAAAAAAACTTGAATATATAGTACATAAATAACACTTTATTGATTAGTATCTGGTGTTTTTTTATAAATTTATCAAGAGATAGTTGAATTGTACTCTTCTTTTTCTTTTCTTAATAAAAAGATTCCATAACATACTCTTTTTTTTCTATTGCCTTTTGTACAAAATAACGAATTGAAGTAGAGGACCACTTGTATATGACTTTTGCAGCTTACTTTCAGCATTTGCATTAGATCACTAATTTATTCTATCCATTTTAATCCAGACCTTTATATTGTAAACTTGAGTTATTAATGGATACTAGGTATTAGTATTTTTAAGTAGCCAACCCTGTATTTGTATAAGAAATTTGAGTTCAAAGCTGTTGGTTGTTTGAATCTCAGATTATTAGCTTGGATTCAAAATATCTGGAAATTAATCTGGGGACTAAATGTAATTTGACTATTTAATAGCCATTGTTTTCTCAAAGTTACTGTAAGTTGTTCTAGAATAAAATAAACAGTGAAGTATTACTCTTAATACAGATGTTGAAAGAAATCAAAAATTCATGTGTTCAGGATATACTATCATTCCCAAAGGCTATAAGTGCCTAGAGTTAGTAGAAAATTAATATCACTAAAATGCATAATTGCTGACTTTGTGTCAGATCTACAGAATTTAGCTTGGGTTCAAAACCTTAGAGTAATTGAATATTAGTTTCTGAGCCTAATAATATAAAAGTAAACGTGACTGTTAAATGTATGGATATAAATTCAATGCTTCTTATCAATAAATGGTAATAGCCAGAAACAAGTCTGAGGATTTGGATATATCACTGCCATCTAGGGGTTATTGATTAAATGTGCAATATATGGCTTTTGGAATAAATAGAGCAAAGTATTCCTTCTAATATCATTAATTTCTGCTATTAAAAGATAGATATATATATGGACATAATTATAAAAATTGCTTCTAATTAATTAAGTATTAAAAAGTCATAAATAGTAATCAAACATATAAAACTATAGTTTCAGATGCATCATTCTGTCATCAGTTATGCTATTTTCAAAACTTTACCTTCAAGAAACATTTGAACTATAATCAAATTTCTATATAGAAAGAAATATAAGTAAAAAAAATAATCACAGCTTATTACTTAATGCAATTTCTAATGAACCAGAAGAACCCTAAATATATTAATTATTTACTTGAATAATTGTTTGTGGATATAATTTTTCACATCCTAAACCAATAATAATAAATTTTTTTTTATATAACCATATAGAAAGTTAGTTAGCTAAATATTGATTGGGAAATGAGATTTTGCACTTAGTTATGAGGATGTGAGTTTTCAAAACCATAGTCTGTTGACTGGTGATTTATTTTTGTCTTTTAAATAGCTTAAAAAATATAAATTATAAAGTTAGTTTACTTTTCCCTTTACAAATAGCATTTGATTAAATGAAAGTTTTTATTATGTTTGTAATAATATTTCTATAAATATTTAAAAGTGAACTAATGTTGATTTATTTTTATTTGTTTAAATAATTAACTTATATTCTTTTTTTCTGCTATCAATTTTAAATAGTGAACCATGGACCTAGTTCTTGAAAATATTAAGAAATGAAAGTTAATTCTTATTTCACTTATATACTCTTTTATTTTTTATGTCAATATAGCAACATTGATCTGATCAGTCCATGTAGTACTTAGCCTATTATCTACCTAAGAATAACTAACTTTTGAGTATATGGGAGATTTTCAAATTCCTAGGGGGTAAAAAAAATTTGCCAAGATTACAAATATAACATTCAATTTATACTTTTTAAATAGTATAAGGTTTTGATTTTTTTTTTTCATTCATCTTATAATGATTATAGATAATAGCAATTTTGATGAAAGATTGAAACTCCATAACATAGAAAAGTATCAAGTGTCCCACTCTAATTTGGATTTAAGTATTAACATTATTAATTATCCTTTGTTATAAATGGTGGGTAACTACTTGCTTGCCACCTTCTTAATGCAATTTATTATCAGAAATATAAACTTTAATGAATCTTTTACATCATTAATATACTTTTATGTATCATTAAAATACACACAAACACACATATATATAATGAAGAGTAATACTGAGACTTTAGTTCACTCAATCAAGTATGGAGAGATTATGTTAGGAGTAATTAGAAGAAATCAAACATGAACTACATGGGTGAGAAAACAAACACTGCCATCATTGATAGACTGAAGAAATTGAAGTAGAGTTGGGCTGGACAAATTGTTAAAAGAGATGATAATAAATGGCAATTGAAATCTTAAACCAGATTCCAAGAAATTGTAAAAGTCCTAAGAGATCACATGTGAGATGGATGAAATAAGGAATTGTGCTGGGTGATGTGGAGAAGAGGGGCTAGACATCGGAGAAAATGGATTGAACTTGGAGAGACCTTAATATTGGTTGAAAATGATGATGATGATGATGATATAACCTAAATCATGAATAAATCTTAAAGATTACTAAGTGTTATGTTACCATAAATTTGTACCACACATGCTTCACTGAACAAACTGTCACCTTTTGTTTAAACATTCATTCCATATAGTATATAGCACTAATAACTTCATTTATAATAAATTATAACATTTTATTTCAAAGTGAAAATAAGACAATTGGATGGATATATTATGAAAATTATTACATTGTTAATCAAAAATTGATCATGTAAATAAATATTATACATTATTTTTATACGATTATATCAATTTTTTTAATATCCATAATTATTTTTAATGCATTCCAAAAAAATGTCTAGTGAGACCATAATTAATTAGTGGTGGTATCTTTTTTATAGTTTTATTCAGCAATTATTCTTCAATTTTCTTATCAGTCATTGAACTTTTGCTTTCAAATCTCTAAATTGAAGATCCACATTCGATTCATTATTCATCCAAGTACAAAATGCTAGTGTTTTTTTTTAATCAAGCCATTGTCAAAGAACTAGTCAGGATTTTTCTTAGACTGATGGACATCACATTTCTTAAGACAGTTTCATGCACAGCAATGTTACAGTTTTGAAAATCTAAATTGTTGAAGTTAGTATAAGTAGTAATCGCTTACATTTTTTAATTCAACTTTTATTTAAATTTTTAGTGTATTAATATATCATTTGTCCAACAATCTATGCCTAGAAATATTTATGTAATATTGATTTTTTATTATTATTCTATAAGAAACCATTGTTTTGAGTAATGATACATCTAAGATTTTTTAGAGCAATTTTTCTGGTTAAAGTAATCATAGTAGTCACTCTCCTGTTTGAGAAAATATTTATTAATAACAGATGATCCAAGATCATAGAGCAATATCTTTATTTCCTGTGATTTTTGATCATAGATTATTGTTCAGATCAATATATGCATTAAAATCTCCAAGAACAACAATTCAGTTTTTTATTAGGATTAAAGCAGTAATCCTATTTTTTAAGGAATAAAAGCTTTCTCTAAACTTTTTTGAATTTTAAAGTTGAGATAACATTAAATGAACAAAATTTTAATATTATCTTTTCATCAAGCCAAAAATGGAAGATACTTAATTGGATCTCACAAAGAATCACACCTTATTAAATCATCACTTGATCATCTGCTTTTCCAAAAAAAAAAAAAAATTAATTCATCTTCCTATTCAATTAAACTTTATTTCATTGGAAGATGAGTTTACTAAAAACAGCTAAATCTTGATAAACTTTTTATTGACAAATGCTAAGAACTGGTCATAAAAAATAAGTCCTGCTAATCCTTATAAAATTTAATCCGATATAAATATTATAGATTTTACAAATATTGTATAATCTGAAAATAGCAAGAAAATTTATATTAATCAAACTGAACCATTTATGTAAGCAGAAAAAGTCATAAATACAAGATGATTGTGCTAGATCACATGATTATTGGATATCCTCAATAAGATCAATATTTTATATCAGTACCAGTTATCAGGCAATTCTTTACTCCTGATTACTCATGAATATATAAATAGCTTAAAATCTGATTTAATTTTGATTATAAAATACAGATTAATAAATGATAAGTTATAGAAGATATGTGTTAATTAATTCTGCAATATTTATCTATAGATTTAAATTGATAGTTATATAGATGAATAAATGTATAGATGAGTGGATAAATGTATGAGAAATCTCTCTTCTCAAATGTTTCAAACATCAGTAATAAATTTAAACTTTACATTAAAATGGAGAATTTACCTGCTTAAATAATGTCATGGTGTTTAGTTGGCCACTACAAGATAAAATGTTAGCAAAACAAAAAAGAAGCAAGATTAATACATTTTAGTGATTTAAAGTTTTATAGGATTATGACTCAATATTATAAGATCTGACTTTTTAAAAAATACTCAAATTGTAGTTCAGTGAATTATCACATAATAAGAATTTTATGCAGAAATTACTTAGAGATCATTTTAATAAATTGAGAAAATGCACATGTCATAACAAAATAAAGCAGACCACCATATTATTTATATTGTTAAGCTAGATATAAAATTTATAGAAATAGTAATTAAATCATTGTGGATGTTTTTCTTCACAAAATTATGCTTTTTAATTATCAAAAAGATCACTGAAATGAAACTAGTACTGAAGAGTAAAACAAAAAAGTTTTAAATCTGATAGTTGTTTCAAATTGGAGTCATGAGAATAATGTAGGATATGGGGTATGTAACATTATTTCTATTTTATCTATTACAGATAAAAAAAGATATTATTAAAAGAGGATTTAAATCTGTGGAGGAAATATTATTTATAAAGGATGGTAGCATGAAAAAAATTGAAGACAAATTTTAGTTCAGATTTTGAAAATAATTCACATAAGATCATTCATGAAATAGTATGAAGCAGAATTTGTTTTCTGATATTAGTTAAGTTTAGAAAAGTAATCAATGTATTCGTGAATTCAGGGGTTTGGATGACTAACAAATAATTTCAATGATAGGTTTAAAAGTATTACTGTGTAATCTTTAGTTCTAACAAGTGATTAGAACAGCCTGAAGGATATTAATTCCACATATTGCAATTAGAATAATCAAATTGAATATTATAGATAGGGGAAAATATGTCAAATGTTAACTAAAACCTTTTAATTTATAAATTGTTAGATTTTGAAAGCACATATATTCATAGACTATAGTGATTTAACAAGTTATCAAAAATGGCATTATTAATGCAAACTTCACAATTGGACATAAGAAAAGTTTCATTTTACTATTTAATAATTGCAAGGTTATTTAAATAATAAGAAAATGAATTTTTAACAAGTTGTGAAGTAAGAAAGCAAGCATCTACCTGTCAAAAGCAACCAAAGTAAATACTTTCATATGAAATGATGGATTCAGTAAAGATTTAAGTCATTTAGGAAATGCATAATGATTAAAATATTGGAAATATCCTTAAACATTGTAAAAATATCATTAATAAAGGATAGCATATGAGCAGAGACTTCACAGTAAGATAGAAAAATATCTTAGACATTTGTTATAGTGATTGGAGAGCTTTGAGGAACTTCTCAATGATTAACTATAATAATCACATTAAATTTTTAAACTGAATTATCTAATAAGATAAATAGCTTGAATGAATGAGGATGAAAAGGAAATAGATTATAAAACTTAGAGAGAAGATAATTTCAAGTAATAAGTCGAAGCCAACTTGAACTTAGTTTGAATAGACATTGACATCTGCATTTTATATTTTGGAAATGATGTTCTTATTTGAGTAGAACTATTAGGATTATTTGTAATGCATGAAAACCGTATAGTTTTTGTAGAGGCTATTTGAAAGTGATGAAAGTAAAAAGATTTTGTTTAGTATTCTAAAAATGATAAATCTAATAGCGTCTATAATAAGCACGAGATAGTAAGCACCATTAGGAAATGAGAAGCCATAGGAAATATCTTATCTGCTGTATATAATTTTAAAATTCAGACATATTAAATTGAAAAAAGTTATTTTATCTTATCACTCAATAGTAATATTTTTGACTACTGGAGAGTAAAAAATAATTTCTTTTATCCTCTTTTTTTAAAGTTATATTTAAAATCTTCAGTCCTTCCCACATTCTTGAAATATATGAATGCAGACAATTGAAAAAGACAAACCTCCAAGATATGGATTTCATGTTGAGCCATAACTTATAAGTTGGAAAAGGCTTAATCTATCACATATACCTTCATCTTGTAAAGATGTCTTGCATGCTTTGGCTCAGTGATAGAATGACCTTCTGGTGCTTAAGATCCTTGGATTGCAGTGTTACTTTCATTGTTTGAACTTTTCAAACAGTAGATCCATTTGATTATTTTTTATCTTGTAAAGATTACCTAAAAATACATGGAAAATTAAAATTAGAAATAATGTTAACATAGAGTTATTTCAAAGAAAAGAAATGTTATAATATTTTTGAACTGATAAGGATGAGATGCTGTTTAACAAGATTATTTAATGAATATTTAAAATTTTTCACATCACACATGATAAAAAATCTGAGGCATTGGAAAAATAATTAGCAGTAAATGTAAAAATTATATGTTATAAAAAATGAAATGGAGTAGATCTTTTGAAAATGAATTTGTAAGTATGAACAATCTTTCTGAGCCCATCCATAAACTGAGAGAAACACAAATATAGTTAAAAAATGTAACACATGAAATATCTTTTGGAGATCACATAATAATATGTAGAGATGTGAATAAGGAATAATCAATATTAAACCAAATAATGGCATCTGGTCTGAAGAAAGCAGGGTTATTGTCAGCTGGTTAAGTTTAGTTTGTAAATTAGGTAATAGATAATATGGTATATTGGAACCTGAAATGTTTACAGAAAATAATCATACCAGGAGCATATAAGTAATTACATTTCACTATCTGTAAGGATCAATGAATTTTACTACTGCAGTGTCATATTGTAATTCTGTTTAGAAGATAATAAACCCTCATCACTAGCACCATACATAATATTAAATCAGTGATGTTAAATGCAAGAATAATCTAATTCCGTTCACAAGATAAAGACTTTGAGAAAATATGAACGCTGCTTTCAAACCTTAATGCACTTATATAGGCTAATCTTAAGTGGCTTGAAATGAGAGGTTGAATATATTAAATCATTTACTTTACATCCAGTATCAGATTGTAATTCTATTTAGAAGGTAATAAACCCTCCACAATCTGACACTGTGCTAGGAAAATTTATTGATCATTACATAGTTTAACATCTTTCTAATAGCATGAAGTAAATTATAATATAAGTGTTAATAAGATAAAATAAAAGAAATAGATATAACGTGAATGATTTAATGCATTCACACTCTTATTTCAAGACATTTAAGATTGGTTTATATAAGTGCATTTAGGTTTGAAAATAAAATGGTTCTTATTTTCTCAAACTTTAGCTTGTGGCTGGAATGAGAGTATTCTTGTATTTAACATCGCTGATTTAATATTATGTACAGAACTAGTGAGGAGTGTTTATTACCTTGTAAAATAATAAAATTTATTTTTGTGTCATTTAAGTAAATAAATGGCATTGGAATAGATTAAAGTTTGAGAGAACTGACAGAATTCTGCACTGAGGGTAGGTTACTGTGACATAATTTGGCATTAATCGGCATTACAATATCATGAATGGAAATTAATGTTTTATAGAAAAATGTGACCACAAGCAGCAAAACACAAAAAAAATCTTTGTTATAGTGAATGAGATTTTTGGCCCAATTAAGCATATCAAATATATAAAGCTAGTATTAAAATACTTTATCTGTGAAATTCTGTAATATTTCACAAATATTCATAGATGTTTGAATAGTTATTAAGTTTGTCTTCTCTTTATAAATTTGTATCATTTACACTAATGAATGAGAATTTGTTACTGGTTTATGCAATATTAGATTGCCTGTGTTTCTAATTCATGCAGAGAGATGCAAGTCAGTATTTTTAGGTTTAGTATTGTGCAATAGTGGAAAGAGATGAGATATCTGTTTGAGAAGGGAATTTGTTATAGAAGATTATTATCTAATTCCAAATTAGAAGTAAGTAATTAAAAGTTGGCATCATTGTAAGACTGTTTGAGAATTGATTGTTTTTAGTTGAGAATTGTTTCTCAGTTTTTGAATACAAGCAATGAAATAAATTTCATATATCTTAATCTTCATGTGATCACCATTCTTTATGCTTACACAAGTTGATAACGCACAGGTAAAACTCTCCATAAGTAGTGCCTCTCAGTGCAAGCCAGAGTAATCAATGGATGCTAGAAGGCTTGTGCATAAAATCCCTATCTAGTGACTACTCATCCAATATTCCCAGACTAGCTACAAGCTAGAAACTAATCTGGGATTACTGGATTAGTAGGCATTAGATAGGAATTTTATGCACAAGCCCTCTATCATCCACTGATTTCTCTGGTTGCACTGAGTGGCGTTACTGTATGGAGAGTTTTGCCTCTGTGTATATCTTAATCGTCTTACTTAAAACCATATGGATAATAATTTAATATTCATAAACATTTTTATATTTCATCTTGTTTATTTTTTTAATCTGTGCATTGAGATTTTACTTTTTTTTACTAATATTATTTATCTAGTACAGTTTCTTATTGGATCTATAATAATTGATTTTTTTTTTTTTTAATTTGACTATTAGATTCTCTTGGCATTTTCATATTTTCTATTTATATATTTTTTTTACTTATTTATTTTGGGTTTAACTTGTTTTAATTCTAATATTGCAATTACTGTTTTGATCTTGCTTGGAATCTTACAGATAAGTTATATTCAGTCATATTTATACTAAAATCCATACATTATGGTTTTTCTCAGTTTTTATTAGTTAATAAGTATATTTTTTGTTAAACATATTTTGTTTTGTTTTCAAAAAAAAAATTTTTTTAACTGCATTTATTTTACGAGTTTTCATTTTTAGATAATAAAATACAATAAAAATTTCCTGAATATATGCTATTGGATGTTTAAAGGAGAAATAACTATTCTATAATAAAATAAAATAGTTTTGATTACACAGAATAATAATCAGTAAATAATAAATTCTTTACAAGAGCTATATAAATATCAATAATAATGTTTTTATACATTAAAAGCCTTTTTCAGAACCTGGTTTGGTGCCCTTTTCAAACTAGGTGCTGAAAAAGGCTTTTAATGTATAAAAAAAATATTATTTTCTGATTATTATTTTATGGAAGAATAGCATAAAGATTTTTATTATTTTCCAATTTTGATTACACAGAATGTATCTCCTAAGGGTCAATGCTTAGGGTGCTCTTCATGATTTGATACAGAGGTGCTCTAGATCATGCCCAGCCTTGTTACTTTTGGTTGTCAAACTTCTTATGAAGTTCAGAACAATAAACCATTTGGTTATTATACTGCTTATGTTGATACTCAATAGAGTGGTTAGAAAGAAGAGGAAATATTATAGGAATGGGTTTTTCCATACTTCATAATAAAATATAGTCATTAGTCATCAAAAAATCTTATTCTTTTAGATGAATATGCATCTTGTATTTATAATTTTATTATTTTTAACTCATTCATGCTAATTTTTCATTTTAGGTTATGTAGAAGTTGGAGGTTTAAAGTCATTAGCAAAAAAATATATGCTTGCAGTTCCTAATGTTACTTTAAGCAACTCAACTTGTGGTTATCCTCGGAGTGATTCTTGGTCACTTCTACGAGATCCTATAACTGGTGATATTCCATGGCCTGGGTTTATTTTTGGACAAACTCCAGCTTCCATATGGTACTGGTGCACTGATCAAGTAAATAATATTTTATATATTTTTGTATAGTTTCATAGCTTTGTTTGTTTGTTTTTTTGTTTTTAATGTTTGTTTTTATTCCAAAATTTTCACAAATTTTATTCACAGCTTTTGTTAAATTTTACCTTACTATATGCAAACTTTCCATCAGCAAAATTAATAAATTGAACCTTTTCACCTGTAATATTTATTTTATTATTTTCTATATAAGCTTTTGCTGAATAAAGCATGAATATATAATTACGGAGTAATTTTTTATCATAAAGAAATGTGTTTGAGGTGCTTGAACTAGCTGGGTCAGACAGATTAATAATGTAAAGAATTGCATTTATTGATATTACAAAAGAATTATGGTCAGTCTTTTTTTTTTAAATTTTTTTTTTTTTTGTATGCCCTTCTTCTTTGAACCATATCTTACTTAATATAATCTCCCTCCAAATGTGTTATGCTATTTTTAATATTTTTGATTATAATGGATTTATTTATTATTAGAAACTTATTTGAGTATTTTATGTAGGCAGATGTAAACACAAATGTATCCATGTGTGTGGATATGCATGGATAGCTAAGCTATATATATATATATACAATAGATGAATAAAAAAGTAAATTGTGCAACTTTTTGTATGTACATGGGAAGTTACATGTATGAATGCATATATATACTAGAATGAAATATTTTTTATTTTTTAAAGTGGAACACATGGAAAACAAAACAAAAAAATTGCTATTCTTCATTCAAAAAAAAAAATTATGATTATAAAATAGACAGATTTCATTTCAATTTTTTGTACTGAAGGTCATGTAATATCGATAAAATTCTATATTTATTTAAATACAAGTAAATAGATTTTATTTGTAATCTGCCTCATATTCTTTTACACTTGATTTTAATTTCTATTTAGTACTCAATTTTTTAATATCTTCAGCAGCAACATCGATATTTTTGTCATCTTTATTAATTTGATATATTGTATCTTCAGCTTTTTTGGACAGATTACTGTCAGTTGCAGATGATTTTTTCTTTTCACTTCATTTGTCCTATAATTTTGCTTGTTTTTGTTTGGCTAAAACAATGTTCATCTTTTTTTTTTTCCAATCAGGTTTTTTTTTTTTTTAATATAGTTATGTATTTTCAAAAGAGCTAAAAAAGAATTTACTATTTTATTAAGTATTTTTAATTCCAATGCAAAATAAATAAATGCAACAACTAAATATTTCATTAATATTAAATACAAAAGAATGAGTTTTTATTTAAGAGAAACTCATTAAGAGTTTGTTGATAATACAAAATTACAGTGAAAAGTAAAATAAAATGAACCACAATTCATTTAACAGCATCTAGCTTGAGAAGCATAGCTTCAAAAAATAGTTTATAGTAATTATTTATAGAATAAATTTATCAAAAATTAAATTAAATGCCCAAATGCAATATATAATTGTACAATCTATTTTACAGAAAATAAAAGAAATTAATTCAAGATATTTATTAAATGCAAAAGATTATGTCAACACTTTACATTGTAGCAGAATGCACCTATTAATCAGTTTACTTATATGTTTGTACTGTGACTTCTCCTTAAACGGATTCAGGAATCTCTCAGCAGCTATGCCCAGAGAAACCTGTTAGCCACTTTACCTTCCTTTTCCATTGTCCACCCTAAGTTTTCCCATAATCTGCTCCATCCCATTTCCACAACATAATCTTTGTCAACTCCATGACCTTCATATCTAAATCCTCCTTATTTTTTCTCAAACCTAGCATAAAAACCAATAACTCACTTTCTGTATAATCACTTTGTTCATATTTAACTTTCCATAACTTCATTATTTGTACCCTTTCTGCTTCCAAACATTTACATTGAAGTAACAGATGCCTAATATTTTCTATGCCTTCTTTACACAACTTACAGACTAAATCACCCATATTTTTCCATTTATGAGTATATTCCCTTGTTGCTAAAGATCCTGTTCGAGCCTTAAACAATAAACTACTTTCCTTACTATTATCATAAATTAACTCACAACCAATGTTCCGTTTAATTTTATATATATTTAAACTCGTTTTACTCTCCTTACTAGTTCTCCATCTCTCCAACTCCCTATTCTTTATTAATGCATCTATTCTTCTATCCCATTCCTTCCCACTATAACACTCAACAATCCTCCTAACACAATCATCCCATCTTTTGTACAAGTATACTGACATAACTTCTTTATCCAAATCTTCTGCATACCGCATTACCTTTCTCACCCATCTTGTTGGTTGTCCTTTACTTGTAACCCAATTAAATACTATTTTGGCTATTCTTTTATTATCCATGAACTGCAATCTACCGAACATTTTCAATTTGCTTTTTGCATCCCTCATATAAAAGCTTGACCATCTCATTTCTCCTTGAATTGCCTCTTTTGCTGTCCACACCTCAGCATCTAATGTATGTCTTCCTACTTCCCTTTGTACTTTTTCTAAGCAATCTAATACCCCTTTACTAACACATAATGCATCATTGCCGTATGTTAACCCTGCTACTGCCACTCCCTTCCATACAATTCTAGATACATCATATTTATTATATGAAAACAGTGTTAATTTCTTTATCAATCCCTTTCTTTTCTTTGCTTCATTTATCAATTTTTTCTCCCATTCATCCAAGCAATTTTTCTTATTACTCAAGATGATTCCCAAATAACTATATCTATTCACCACACTTAACTTTATATCCCTCAATAAGAAATCTTTGTCTTCTCTTTCCCCCGGTATTCACATCATTATATTTGATTTTTCTTCACTAAATTTAATCCCCATATCTTTACCCACCCTTGCACATGTCCTCAGCATAACTTCCATATCTTCTCTTCTTTCTGGACACAAGAAGACATCATCTGCAAAAAAAAGACCGGACAATGTATATACTCTCTTGCCACCTGTTAACGGTATCTCTATCCCTCTTCCTAGTCTTTCTATTGCTCTCTCCATTTCACTCAAATACAACACGAACAAAATAGGTGACATAGGGCATCCTTGCCTCAGTCCCACCCCATTTTTAACTTTAACTGATTCTATATCCCCTAATTGATATGTATAGTAATTATTTTCATATAATTTCTTAATAATACCCACTAAAGCTTCATCCATTCCCAGATTAGCTAAACTTATCCATAATTTATTTCTATTCACTCTATCATATGCCTTCTCTATATCTATAAAACTCATATATAACTGTCTACCTGAATTTCTACTCATATCTATAAGTTGTGTAACTACAAATAAACTATCTCCTATACGCCTATCTGACCTAAAACCTCCTTGCATTTCCCCCACTACATTATTTACTTCCATCCATTTTGCAACTCTTCCAGCCACCATATATGAAAAAACTTTATATAATACTGATGTTATTCTACCCCAGAGTCATCTATTGTAAGCTTGAGTAGTTAATAAGAAGTGGAATAAAATTTAATACATACATATATGTGTGCAATATTTTATTTCATTACATTTTCTTTTATATTTATGATATTTTGGATTTTTGTAGTAATAGAAGATTATAAGTGTTGATATTATCACTTTGCATTTCCATTTGATTTTGGTGGCATTCGCCAACTGGTATCTTTGGCAAGGGTCATAATAGCCATATTGTGGCTATCTCACACAAGATTTTAATTCCGCAATCATTAGAAAATCTTTCTACATAAGGTAATATAAATATGTACACAGAATGAGTTTGAAATGTAATGAAGCTACATGTATGTGTGCCTACATATATTAACTTCATTTTTATATAAATTTTGACTAAAGCTATTTGCTGTATATACAGTAACTATATTCGAACATAAAAATTCAGTTCACTTTGATTTTAATTTATCCCTGCCATTTTAAATCTGTATTGCTAAATATAATATATATATTTAATAAACCACATTCAATTTTATTTTTCGCTGCCACTGCTGACTAGCTTTTTTCTCACTTTCACTACACTTTTTTTTTTCAAATGCCCTTTCAGTTTACAGATGTGGTACCTTTCATTTCAAAATTTGCACTCTTTTTTAATATGCCTAGTTTTGCAATAGCAAAAACACTTAATTCTTTTGCTTCATTAAAGCTTTTATCCCATTCTTTTTGATCAGTTTTTCTAACTGTTTCTCGTTTTCAATTTTATTTTTAAAACAAGCTTTTTGTTTTATAATTAGCTCATGAGCCACTCCCCTCTTAATAGCTGACTTGAAGTTTAAATCTGTTTCCATCAGCAGATTCATTCTCAGACTATCATCAAGCAGACTCCATAATAACTGATTTAATAGTATCTCATTTATATAATTTTCGTATAAGCAATCTTTTGCTAATTGTCTTAATGCCATGCCATACTCTTTTACAGTCTTGCCCTTAATTTGTCTTCTATTTCTTAGAGACAACCTGGCTCTATGTTTAGACTGTCTGGGGCTAAAATGGTCACTTAATTTTTTCACTATTCCATCATAGAATATTGTTTTCTTTATGGGTAAGTCATAATACTTATTTATTATAACTATTACCCTTCTTCCCGATAAACACATTAACAGTGCTATCTTTCTCTTCTTGTCCTCAATTCCATTGAGCAAGAAAAAGTTCTCTAATTGAGTAGCGTATAGAGGCAAATTCCCCAGCATCACTAACATTAATTCAGCTATCACTGACTGACCTAACAACATTTTTCTATATTCTAAAAAAAAAACCCTACTGTTACTGGATCACTTTTTGAAAATATTATGGGTTCGATTATGACTGTGACTGTGCCAAGTTTGTTGAGTATTCAACTACGATGTTGAAAGCCAACAATTAACAAAACTTATTGACTAAAGAAAAACATTGTCAAATAAAGATTAAAATATAAATACAATTATATACATAACACCTTATATACACATTGTTGACCAAATCATCTTCAGTTCCAGATTTGCAACCTATATCCCACTGTGATAACTTTATTCTTCTGGCCTCCCTTGTGTTTGGTCTATGGTGATTTATAGGAAACACTGACCAAACAGACTAACAAATAAGTCTGTACACTTATATCTCGGCCCTCCAAAGCAACATTTACAAACGTAATCAATTTAGTCTTTGATTTTAAGTTATACTTCAGTAAATGCTAATATTCCCAAAATACTAAGCTGACACTTCCACTCTGTTAGTAGCAGACCTTAGTGAATAATTAAAAGCTTTATTCTTACAGTTCTTTGTTGCACAATCCTAATGGAGCCTTATCAGTCGTACACAAATAAAATAAGACCGGTGTGGTCTGTTTAAGTTCCCTATCCGGCTGTTTGCACCTACAGGGATTTAGCCTCTGGGAAGACATTTCTCATGGCAGAAAAGTCAGTACACTTTTTCTCCGAGTTCTTTTCTCATGACGTCCCACACAACAACAACAACAGCACCATTACATGAAGAGTAAGAAAAAGCTGAAAAGACACCTGCTTTTTTCAGCACACACTATTTATACTTTTTCATAGCTTAATATCTGTTATTATTATTAATTATTACAATAGGGAACAGCAATATCCATTAGGCTAATGCATCATTTCATCGATTATGATCAAGCGTTTAATTGCATAGGTGCACATTCCTTTCCTCTGCAATTAGTCCTTCAAATATTTATTCCTTTGTTTGATTAGTTTTAATAGCTTAATGTTCTAATCTAAACAATAACAGTTTTTTCTATATTTAAAATCCATTAATCCTTTCCTGCATTATAATTCACATTTCATTTTATCTTTCAGGAATCTTTTTTCATTGCTTTTAAACTTACAATATCTTTCTATATTTAAGTTTCTTTTATCTTTTCTGTTTTTCTGGAGTTACAAAACCTAGCTTTAATTGTAAATTTATATAAACGCAGATTGATTACTTAAGTAATATTTACTAAGGCTGTAAACCTCAAGAATATGTGTGTTAAAATGCAAAGTAGTAATGGGTAATAGGAATTGTGGACTTAATCAGTGAGGTATTGAATAGTTTCATGCTCTTAGATATAACCGCTTCAGCTTCACCTATTCATATAGAAAGTAGGTTGAAGTAAAGAAGAGTTCCCCTCTTTTCTTCCAAAGCATAAGCTTGTGGTTAAAGCCTGTAGAGGTCCCTACCTTCGCATTTTCACATGCATATTCTTGAGGTTTACAGCCTTAGTAAATATTAAAATCTAGCTTTATAACTTATACAACATACAAGTACTAAAGCAATATTTTTTTACAAAATATGACAGATTGATAATATTTATTAAACCCAATATTTTTTTCAGAAAAGTAACCTATCAGAATTTAAATCCTTCTACTTCCATGGTGAATGTCATTGAGAATTTTGATCATCACATCAATCAGCCAATTTTGTTGAGATTCATACTAACTGAATTTTTAAAAGTTAATATATGAGCATTCATTGGCATTGAATATTATGCAAAATATCAAAGGAATTTAAATGAAAATGTTGTCAAAGAACAAAAAAACTTTACTATGTCTTTAAGAAGCTTATCTAGTTATCCATAGCAATATTGATCACACACCATATGGCTTTACTAGTGGAATTTGGTGTCAGACTATTGAAGTCATTAATTATGAAATGTCATCAAACATTTTTTTATCTATGTCAACCAATGTATACAAAATTACTTTAAAGATAAGTAAAAGTCATTTTGATGATGATGAATTTTTCATCAGATATTCATTATGCTTCATGATTTGATTTTCTTGCTTTTATTGTAATTGTTTTGATAACATTATCTTTAAACTTGAGATAAGAAAATGTCTGATATGACATTTTTAACAAGGCTAATCTTTATTACATTGTAGATAATTTATTTAAGACTTAGTTGGTTATGTATGGCTATGTCTTCTCATACCAGTGAATCTGCTATTTCAGGTAATCTTTTTTTATTATCTAATTTAAAATGTACAAATAATCAGATACTCATGATTTAGATTTGAGTAAAATGTTGTAACATGCATTACTGATATTTTAATATAAATTATTCAATTCCAAACTTAAACAGTGATAAAAGGGCAAAAATCATTTAATTTAACAAACTTACATCAAATTAATGTTAGTGCATATCAAATTATAATGATAAAAGTCATCAAAAAACAAGCAAATCTCCCTAATAAAAGAATAATCAGTAAATTGAAACAGTTTCTGAAGAATAAATAGCACCAATCAGGTAAGACGAATTAAATATCTCATTGAAATGCATATTGCTGGTGTTTATATTCAGAAGAAAGGCAAATATTTCAACAGTACTTCTCTAATAATATCAAATAGTTTTCATAAAAAGTGTTTTCAATCCCTTAATTAACAGAAAGCATAATAATGATCATTTGATTTTTTTTTAAATACATTGTACTAATATATATATATATTATTTTCCTGTTAAAGCTAGAAACATGCCTATATGTCTTAGCATTCCAGGAATTATCATACTTAGACGGGATTGTCTTACTGCAACTTCGTCTTCTGTATTATATCACTAATAAACCAGTTCATCTTATCATACTGCCATTAAGATCATAATATGTCAATTTACTTGCTATAATGGTTTTTATATACTATTTCTCCCCCTCCCCAATTTCTACAGAACTTGTCTGCCTTAGGTAGCTTTTTCAAACAATGCACGCATCCAACTTGATTAGAAAAGGATCTACAATTTTCTCTTTATTAGTACATCATTAAAAAAGATATGCCTGCTTAGTCCTATCTAATGTTCAGTCATGTTTTTAATTTACTGATTTTCCCCCATACTTTGATTAGTAGTCATTTTATTCTTCATATTTAATCTGGTTTGAATTAAATTATATACACTGTATTAAACTTTTTATGATCCTGTTTCTTCCACTAACAATGTTTTTGTCATTGAATGTGATTACACTTGGCAGATTTCAGGACCTTATGAGAAAAGTTTGAAGCTTTACTTTTTCAATAAAGATTATATCTCAATCAAACTTCAAAAGCCTAACTCCTCATTATCAAGATTTATACAGAAATTGCAAGCTTAACACCAATGGCTTATTTTTATCCATACTACATCCTGATAAAGCTTGTTTTAGATATTGATCTATAGATATCATTTTTCTAGTTCCTTAAAGCGAATTGTTTTGCAAATTCTAATATTTACCTACCATGCCTATGGTGTGGTTTGAATACAGAATAATTAAAATTTGCAAAAAAATTTATTTCAAATAGCAGACTTATAACCAATAAGGATGGAAACTATTCGACTTTCATAGTCAAACAATTGATAAACTTATTGAGCAATGCCTTATATTTCAATGATTCTTACAAAAGGCTACTAGAAAGATTTTTGATCTGCATTGGGCTATTTAGAAATAGTTATATTTTTTTATTTTACTATGTTCAAATGAGATAGAATAAAGTTAAATTGATGTTAGCATCGATTTCTTCTTCCTTTAATATATAGTATTCTGTTATTCCTATATAATTAATATTAACTAATTATAGTCATGTGAAATATTAATTTTTTTTTAATAAAAATACTTTCAATCAAAATTCTGATATTAGTAAAATTAAAATTATCATGCTCAACTAATAAATCAAAACAGATTTGATCAATTTAATAATATTGTATTATTAATCAAAGAATGTAATTACCTTATGCAAACTTATTAATGCAAAAAACTAATAAATACCAAGCAGCATAAGCTAACTATGTAGTACAAAATTAATTTCAGGTTTTTCTTTTGATTTGTTAAATTGGAATGATTTCTTATCAACATTAAAATATTTGTTTCCTAGCAAAATTTATTTTTTAAACTATAATATAATCCTAAGAAAATGATATATATATACCAGATGTACCCGACCTTTTGGAAGGCTATTGTTTTTATATGTGAATTTGACAGTAATACTTCCTTCGCATTAAATTCTTCGTAATAAAAATTACATATTATTAAATATAATATTTGTAATATTTTTTTTAACTGGTTGTTTATAAATTAAACAAAAGATTTTAATGTTATATAAATAAATGTGAGAAATTCACAATTGAAAAAAAAAATATTTGGAATGTATCAGACAAGGTATTAATACATTTATCTTTATTAATAGTTTTGTGTACCCAGTCAAAGATCTGGTCGTAAAACTATTAATAAAGCTAAATTAAAATTAAAAATTTTAAATATACCTGTTATATTTGATATGTGAATTTGACAGCGTTAGGAATGACTCTAAAAAGTCCATTTTATTAATAGCAGAATACAAAAATGACAGTCTGAAAATGCAGTCATTTTCATAATTTTTTTTAATTGATTGTTGTAGCAAATTTATTTTAAGATTTAATGTAAATTAAACAAAAGATTTTAATATTATATAAATAAATTTGAGAAATGTAGCCAATCTGAAAGGCCATCAATACTTGTTATATTTGATATGTGAATTTGACAGCATTACGATGGTTTATTAATAGCGTAATAGTTTTTTTAATTTGTTGTGAATTCGTCATGTGACGGCCTTGTGGACAAACATACATTTACTATTCAGACAATAGAGAAAATAAGGATTTTATATCTAGTGATTCGAAGTTAAAGATCTTCAAAGCTTTCATCTGTTATGGTTACTAGTAAAAGTTCTATTGAACTGCTTATCTTAAATCTCAATGTTTCCAGAAGCAGATTTGATCTTATCTCATCACCATAGTTCTAGCTTGCTAGTCTTTCTTATGCTTGATAATACTAATATAATTAAGTATATATTGAATGATTTTCAAAAGCATCTTGATTAATTAGTATATTTATGTTTCCTCTGTGAAAGCAAATAAGTGTAAAACTTTTTTCTTAGGTCCATTATCTTTTTGGGGCATCCCTATTTGTCTCTCAAACTCAAATAATATTTAAATAATTATTATTAGAAAATTTCAAAAAAAAAATGTAACTATTACTCTGTTCTATCATTTATATCAGATAATGATAATTAAATTATTAACATTTTTTGTATTGTCATATTAGCTTATTACATTTTCTGGATGTGTCTGTTTAATATCATAAGTGATGAAATGAACTCACTATTAGCAAGCAAATATATTTATTATATAAATAATTATAGCAATAAAACACTTAATTCAAACAATAACACTTATTTTTCAAAAATTTAGAATTATAAAAATAAGTTTTAATTTAAATTCAAAATACAAATAACTTTTTTAAATTCCAATTGCAAATTAAATATTTTTTCTAAAGAAAAATGCAGTAATCATTGTGTCAAATTGAAATAAAAAAGCATTAATGCTAAAAGTTTTTTTTTTTTTTAAAAAAAAAAAGCCAAACAGTTGTTTATTTTATATTTCTTAAATTTAATGAATCTGAATTTTAATTAAGGTTTGCATTTGATTTCATGAGACCACCTAAATACATGAATACATACATAGTTTCACAGTAAAGTATCATTGTAAGTGAAGATATATGATTAATGATGTCTCATGAGAATCATTAAGTAATTGAAGTGTTTTCTTTCTGTCCACTGAATAAATGAAAACAAGTTGTTTCAAAACCAGAATATAAATATTACTTTTTTTTTTATTTCATTTTTGTAATTTCCTTTAAAAGAATAATAAATTTTCTTGATTTTTAATCAATTTGTTAGGGAAGTTTAAACAAAAATATGCTATTGAATACTTTTACATAAGTTTAATTTGTTAATAATTATAAAAATGTTAGCTCTCACTGAGATGGCTTGCTTTTGGTCAAAGCTGTGTGTCTATATAAAGCACAATTAGTCATTTCAATATACATATGTATGGATGATCAATTATTGCCTGTTTATTAATTATAAATAGATATAAAATGGTGTTGTTGTTTTTTCGAAACAAAAAAAAAACACCATTTTATATCTATTTATAATTAATAAACAGGCAATAATTGATCATCCATACATATGTATATTGAAATGATTAATTGTGCTTTATATAGACACACAGCTTTGGTGTTATAGACTAAAAATGAAAGATTTTGTAATTTATCAAAAAAAAGATAGACATAGAAAATACAATAATAATAAAAAATGTATCAAATCACAATAGACAAGTGACAGTGAAAATTCATTAACAAATATAGTTTTAACAAGGCTGTAAACCTTAGCAATGAGCATCTGAAAAAATCGTCAAATATAATTTAATACGATAAAATTGATATTATAGTAAACATAAGTAATAATAACACTAATAATTATTTCTATATGTTTTTAATTCATGAAATTTGTTTACTATTTCCAAGTGCAAGCAGACACTTTTCATCCGTATCAAAGTTGTAACTATGTAAGTATAAAAAGTATTAGATTATCATATACCTACTATACACTTAAAACAATTTTTTTTATAAATATAAAATATACAAACTTTTTAAAAAACATATCCATACATCATTTATATAAATCATTTCTTTATAATTACTTGTTATAATTTTATATATTCCATCGTCTCAGCCGCATAGACAGAGACGACACTATGTCTAGAATATACCGTTTACAGTGGCCTCACCCAACCTAAGAGGCTTCTTTCTACGATAAAACACAGAAAGAGTCCCTGCCAGTTGCCGCTCTTGGCCTTTTTCTATGCTAAAAGCACAGACAAATGCCTTTATTGGCTACTGTAGTTGGTTGTGTTAATCACTTTATCGTATTACTAGAATGTCTATTTTCCCTAGAGTTTCATGTGAGAGTGTGTGTATTTCAGCTAGTCGTAATTTTCTAAAATTTCATTAGAAAGGTTTTTTTTTTCAAGTGCTCTAGCCTACTTCTATGTTGTAACTTTATTAACAATGTCATGAAGGTTCCAATATGAGTGTGTAACCCTCAAAAATTGTTTTTAAGGGTGTGCGGTATTTCGACAATCACGCGAAAAATAACGTTATCATGAGAATTTGTCCATGAAAATTAAGATGGCTGCTTCGAACTCCGAGAATTTGAAGCTGTGGCAATTGCCATCAACTGAAGCCGGCACTGTGGCATTTCTACAAGATAACAATATTCTGCTAAAATAGATTATATGTTTGTGCGGTGAGGCAATGCGAATGGACAAGTCGCATTCTTGTTGACAAAAGTTTTCTGTTCATAAAGGCAGCTGGTTTGGAGGATTCCAAATGCCCTTCATGAAATGTTTATAGTTGCTTCATTATTGGAGCCGCGAAGAGCTGACCGTAGAGCATGCTCTGAAAGTTCTGGAAATGTGTCTAGGTGCCTTTGTCAGATGGAAGGACGCTCTTCACGAGCTGTGTCGTGAAAGCCTTTTTTCCAAAGCATGTAGTCAAATCGGAGGTGCAGGAATGACAGTTGAGATTGATGAACCCTTTTCAGTTATCGGAAAAATCACCAGGGCAGAATGCTTCCTCAGCAGTGGGTTTTGGAAGGTTGTGCGAGAGATTTGTGAATGCTTTGCCGTGGCAGTTTCATCCTGCCGCCACCTTCCTGCAGACCATACAAGACAATGTCAAGCTCAGCTCTGCCATATACTGTGACTTCTGGAAGGTTATAAAACATCTGATCTGGAGGATGTATGATTTAAACATTTGTGCGTGCACCACCGCTACAACTTCGTGGACCCTAATATAGGCACGCATACCCAAAAACGTTGAGCGTCTTTGGGGCTGTCTGAAGTCACAGAACAGAAAGCAGCATGGGACACACAGATGATGCATGGGCAATTGCTTGTATGAGTTCTTTTGGTGATGTCTTCACAGGGGTGGTGAAGACATTTTCCATGCGATCTTGTGTGAGATGCAACTAATGAAAAAGGAGTTTACAGCTGTTATGTTTTTGTTGGTTGTTTATTTTCTCAGCGTTCAATAAACAATTCTAGTGTTTCTTTTATTATTGATGTTTTTGCGTTAACACATGTTTTTTTAAAAGTTTATCGCCACGGAAAATGTTGTTGAGGATGTTTGTCGAATCGACCTGGGTTCGCTTTCCAGTCAATGCTTTGACATATATATAAAAAAAAGAATATCTAGGTGAATTTTTTTTTTTTATATATTAACTATTAATTTCTTTATTGATTTAGGAATATATTTTATCCAAATGTTTTACTATTTAATACAAACAGCAACTTTTTTTTTCGCATTATACTATACTAATTGTCTTCAACAATCAACAAAAAATGTATAATAACCTATTATTTTTTATTAAAAAGATAGTTACTTTTTAGATTTGCACACAAACAAAAACAATCCTTTTTCTGATTATTAATTACTATCAAAAAAAAAAAAGCAAATTAGTCTGGTATTATTTTTAAATTTAGTATTTCAAATTAATGTTACTTTTTAATAGATTCACACAAACAAAAACAATCCAGTGTCTGATAAATTACTGTCAAAAAAAAAGCAAATTACTCGGGTGTCATTTTTACAGTTAGTATTTAAATAACGTTACTTTTTATATATACACACTAACAAAAATAACCCAGTTTTTGATTAATTAATGTCCCAAAAAAAGCAAATTAGTTGGGTATCATTTTTAAATTTAGTGTGAATTTATACATTTTGTGTAAATTTATAATTGCGTATTATTTTCTATTAAAAAAATACCGTAACTTTTTATATACAAACAAAAACAACCCATTTTATAATTAATTACTGTCAAAAAAATGTAAATTATTATTATTTAGTGTGAATTTTTAAATTTTGTTTAAATACTAATATTATTTACTATTAGTTACTATAATTTTTTATTACAAAACTAAAGCCAATAATTATATAGAATTACAGGCCTGGAATGTAATATTATGTGTTTTTGGTTAGCATCAACGCCATCAAACGGCTGATAGAATAGAAAAGTACCACGAATTTATATTTATTTTTAAATTTAACCATATATAATTCTTTCTATACATATGTATTCTTTATTGTGATGGGATTATGATGATTGAAATCCATCACAAGTTTGTCTCAGCTAGCTTTTTAAATCATAATACAAAAATAAACTAAAAAAATATTTTAAAATTAACAAATATAAAATCAGATTTAAAAAATCTTTGTAGATATAATTTTATATGCATATATGGTATGTATAATTTTATTCTTATTATTTTATTTTGTATTATCACTAGAAACTTTTTAAAAAAAGAAAAATTAAGTTGTTTTTCTTTGATCTTGTAAAGTAGAATTGTAAAAGAATTTTTCTTTTTAATTACCATTTGATAGTTTTTTTTTTGTAAAAAAAAATTATTCCTTCTTATCAAAGCTATAGATTTTGAAGAAATATTTTTTTTTTTTGTATATTGATTAGATATTGTATTTAGATGATTAATAAAAAGATTTATCTGGAGTTTTAATGAGAAAGAAAAATTGCAGTAAAAAAACATGCTGTCAGCAGATTTTCTTTTCAGATGTGTTACTATAAATTAAATTTGAAAAAATAAAGTGGGAGAGATTTTTGACATTTGTTCTGAAATTGTAAAGGAGTGTTGTTGTTTTGTTTTTTTTTTTTGAGATTTGTTCTCATAATTATAGCAGAGAGAGAGAACAGCATGTTTTATTGCTAAAAAAAAAAATTTGCCTGAAAGAATTAATAGAAGCTTGGTTATGAAACTCTGGAAAACTCACAACAATAATCGTTTTGGAGTGTCATAAATTATTTGCAGGGAAAAAACATCATTATTGAGTGCATTATGAATACTTGTTTTGCAAAAATGTTATTCACTAGAATGGCTAAAGAAGACAATGAGTAGAGACCCAGCTAAGTTTTCCCTTTTTCCACCTCATTAACACGATTGCTCTGCCCTTTGAATACCTGCCTAATGGAAAATGTTCCTGTACAGAAGAGCAATCTAAATTCTGATGCTTCCTGTTTATAGTATTTACATCTGAAGAGTATGCTGGAAACCTGAAACAAATGCGTCATTTTTTTTTTGTTAAAAAGAAGAAAAGTATACTACCAAAGTAAAACATTTCCTTATCAGAATAATTGAAAAGAACTTAGCTCCAGATACTTCTTTATTTTATTAAATTGAAGTGTTATAATGGAGAAAACCACACCCATATACTCTGATGGTAAGGGTTTTTTTTTTATATTGTGAACCTATCTAATATAGGGCATTGTTTTTATTTTTTCTTATATATTAATACAATTTATGAAGTAAGTGATATGTATACATGTGTATATGTAGGATCATATAATTATATTTTAGAGCTACCAAATTTATGATTTTAATTTTTTTTATTTTTATAGTAAATGCAATTGATAAGTAATCGCACATACATATATGCATGTGTGCTAATTATTTCATATTTTTATGTAACAATATTTTTTTATCTTTTGAAAACTCCATATCCTTATAATTATTATTCATTATTTTTTTTTTTTTACATGAGTATATAATTATATATCTACATGTAACTCAAAGAATAGGGGGAAGGGGTTTTCATTTATATTGTAATATTATTATTCTTTATTGTGTCATTTGAGTTTTAAATGATGATTGGGGGGAGAAGTATTTTATTTATTTATATAATATAATATAATAAAATAGTTACTAAGTAGAGACAGCATTTAGTGTTCAATTTATCCGTTCATCTCACTCCACAGTAAATATAAATTATACATTTTGTTTTGTCTATTTTTATACTGTATACTACTCACCTTGAGAATTTAAGAGTTTCTTGAGGCATAACTGGGATATGTTGTGGGGAACTATGGGTGGATGTCTCTATAAGGACCTGTTTAAAGTATTCTTTCTCTTGACATATGGAGAAAATGGTGCATGAAGTTCATATGATTGGGCTTTATAAAGATACTTTATTGATTACAGGTTTTGCTGATCCTTTTAGGGATTGATACCAAAAGAATGATTAGGAAATATATCTAATGATTATTAATCTGACTTCCTTCTTAATAATGTAGACATTTTTATATTCAGTGTATCTTTTAATAATATGAAATAATATCTCATATGGATGTATCATTAAGTTGTATTGTGTTCTCCACATGTGAGGACTATAGTATTGAATTTAAATAACTAACAATTGTGGATTGCACTGTTTGGAAATCTATACCATCCTGTGTAGGTCTAGAATTAGTGATGGAAAGTTGGAAGGGAGAATGAGGTAGTGAGGTGGTGGTGGTAAGTTCTTGGTTTCAACTGTTTAGCATTAGTGATGGAAAGTTGGAAGGTAGAATGAGGTAGTGAAGTGGTGGTGGTAAGTTCTTGGTTTCAACTGTTTAGCAGTAATAAAGTTGTAACCATGTCAAGCGTTGGTGGTTGAGTGGTCAGCACAGCTGCTTTACAAGCAGTTGTCCTGAGTTTGCAGGTTCGCTTCCCGGACGGTGCTTTGACACATAAAAAAAAAATTGTAACCATGTAAATATAAAAAGTATTAAGATTATTATATATACACTTAAAACAAAAAATTTTATAAATATAAAATTTGCAGATTTTTTAAAAAACATATCCTTACATCAATTATGCAAATTATTTCTTTATAATTAATTCTGTTATAATTTTATATATGTCATTTTATTTTTCAAAATTACATCTAAAATGAATTTATATTTATTTCTAAATTTAACCAATTATATATTTACACGGATTTATTTTACACAATTTTGAAGTTATGCGATTCATGTTTCTTCTTAATATTTTTGTATGCGGTTTTCTTTTATGCATTAACACTGTATTAGATCGGAAGTCGAACTCCGATAATGCGCTATTACTTTAAATAATAAATTTCACACACTTACGTCATATTTGAAGTAATAGCACATTATTGGAATTCGACTTTCATCTTAATAATTTCAATATTTTCAGTGCTTTATAATAGTAAGATTTTATGCAATAATGAAATTAAAATCATGATTTCCACATTTTATGTACACACATTAAATTTTACAAGATTATAATGTAAATTTGTTCAAACATTGTGCGTGTTAATTTTGCATTTTAAATCACATTCTGTTTTTGCCTTTTAAAAAAGAACGTAATCAATTATTAATCATTTAGTTTATTTTTAAAAGGTGAGTAATAGCAGTGGGCACAATTAAATTTGACAATTAAAAATTAAAATCTGATTTTTAATTGTAATTAACAATTTAAAAATTACATAAGGCGACCTGAAATTAATGTGATGTGAAACGAAATTTGATTTTTAAACGGAATTGAAAATTAAAAAATTAAAGACAAAAATAAGAATTTAATTTTTAGTTGTTAGATTAATTACTAATTGCATTGTCACCAGAAAACCATTAACACAACATGAGAGTGAAGTTGGCACTAGTTGTATTTCCTCTTGTGAAGAATCTGATTTTTTACCAGTTTGCAAACAAAACTGTTTATCGGAAAATAGCGATAATAATTAAAACGTGTATAAAAAATGTAAATTATGCATAAAAATATATTGTTTTGAATAAAATTAAATATTATAGTTAAAAAATTTTGTCTTGTATCAATTTTTTTCAAATTTGAAATTTTTTATTAGTCATATTTTATTTCCTTATTTTTTTTTTTTTTTGCACGAATTTTAAAGTAATTTTACGTTGGTGCTTTGCTTTTATGTGATTTTTGAAAAATCACAGTCCGTATCCCCCATTTTCAAGGTAAGTTACGTCTATTTTTGAGCGATTTCTTTTGTGCGTGTTTTCTGAGGAACCTATCTACCGTGTAAAACGAGACCCAGGTGTAATTCTTTTTACACACTCTGTACCGGTCAAAACATGTCTATCCATCTAACATGAGCTGGAACACACAAAATGTACTTCAAACCCAGTCAAGCCCAAGATTTAGGTCAGGGACCAGCCTGGATTCGAACCCACCTTCTAAGCCCCAGATCAAACACCTAATGAACAACATAATAGTGATGGCACATGAGAATTAATTTTAATCCGGCTGACTAGGAGAGCGGAGAAGACAATGAGACATTTATTTACTATTGAGCCGGTAAAAATATGTTTATCCATCTAACATGAGCTGGAACTCACAAAATGTTCTTCAAACCCAGTCAAGCCCAAGATTTAGGTCAGGAACCAGCCTGGATTTGAACCCACTCTCTAAGTCCCAAATCGAACACCTAATGAATAACATAATAGTTATGGCTCATGAGAATTAAACTTAATTTGGCCGACTAGCAAAGCTGAGAAGACAATGAGACATCTATTAATTATGATTATATTAAAATATACATAAGTATGGCTGTAATATATGTGGAAGAAGTGGAGGAAAAGGAATTCGAACTACTCAAATAAGTTAAACAATAAAAGATAGTTTAATATAATGAAAATTTAGTTATATACATTTATAAATTAAGTACATTAGTATGTGCGTGAATGAGCAAGCGGTAGATGATTATATAGTCTTTCACGCTAGTTTCTAATATGCTCTTTATTAGCTAAATATATATTACAAATAAACACACATCTTTGGTGGGTCTAGTATTAAAATGCCAATCAGATTAGAAAGAAGTTACACAAAATTGCTATTAACGCTTTGATTTACGGTTCAGAAGCATGGTAACTAACATATATTAGGGGAGCGTTCTGAGATTCATTACAGATATAAATACATTTGAAAACGTTTGATTACATTTGGAAAACATACTTGAAAATGACATAATATTTAATGAAAAATTATTTTAACAATAATAATAAAACGAACGCTTTATTTCCCCCAAGGCACATAGATACTCTTAAATAGATATATAAATTACGATGGTGGGACTGAATAAGACTGAAATAAATTAATATAATAGAAATGGCATTTAGATATATATTTTAAACAAAGCTAATTTTAATATTAAAGCATTAAAACAGGGTCATGAAGCAAAAGAAATACTAAATACGAAGAAGTTTGCGGTGCTGACATAGTAGCCTAGAATAACTAAAAGGAAAAGGTCGTGCTTCTGGATGAAAAACGAAATCCGACACTCCCATTTTGGGTAGTGCTTAGAGAAAAGTAGATAAGCATAACGTGACCCAGACTTTTGCTGGTATTACCGACGTGAGAGGCTTTTTGTCTACGAAGTGAATATGCATAGCATGTGCCAGACTTTGGGAATCACAGCCAGAGGCATTTTATACGAAATAAATGGTCCTGGGTAGCTTCAAGTATCCTCAGGACAAGACTTAAGAAGAAATCTATGGGTTCGAACTTTGTCGTAACCCCCAGATTAAAAGCACGTATATATATAAAAACACAAAGATATGCTAAATGACAGAAACGCAAGGAATGATATATGTCACTAAAACATTTAATAAATTTTACAGCTTCAAAATAAATGCCCTTCTGTTTGAATACTTCAATATGCAATGCAATTATAATATATATAGAGAGAATGTTTAGATTTAATAAAATATACGTTAAAATTTGACTTAGCAAAAGAAACATAAAAGATTCACCCCCATTCCTTTTCTGATATTTAAAATAAATAAATCCCACTTTCGTGATTTTTATAATAACTGAAATATATAAATACAAGATTTGAAATGTTAAGAGTATGAAAATGAAATAAGATTAGCAGTTACATAGAAAACAATTAAGTCACCTTATTTTAGAATTAAATAAATAATATTTTATAAGATTTCAAAGCGTTAATTAGTTTTAACTTCTGAATTTACACCGGTAGAAAATTCATAGTTAAACAAATATATATATTTTTTATATTAGAACATAAATAAAATGTTGGTACGTAAAACAATCTGTCGAGTGTATCAATTAATTAATAATACGTATGTATTTTAAGAGGACGTTAATAAACTTGATTCACGAAAGTTTACTTAAAAGAAGACACGATTTTTTTTAGAAAATTCAATTCGTCAGATTGTTTTAGATTGACATATTAATAAGCAAGCAGATATATAATCAAATAATAAATAATTACAAATAATTGACCCACTAAAGTTAAAGAGCATAGAAGAGAGAATTAAATTTATATAAATTATTGAAGAGCAAATTACGTGTTATTTATATATATAAAAGGCAAAGTTAAAGAATACATAAAAAAAGATCTTGGGAGATTATTTAGACTAAATTGACTATTAGGTGGCAACTTGGAAATTTACCTTTCAATTTTAAGAGTTCATATTAATACAGCCCGTGCACGGCAATTGGAAGGCAAGTTCTCCGATGGCAGAAATCTTCTATTATATTCTAAAGTTCTTTTTTTTGGCATTTCTTCTTTTCAGGGCAGCAGTATATTACGGTAGCGGCAGAGGATGACCCCAAAGGGTCGAACAAGTTGGTGGATTTACTGCTACATTACTTTTTTAGTTTTACAGCAATGTTAACAATCTCTTAATCAATAGTAACTAATTAATAACTAATAACTCAACTAACTGATTCAAAATTTAGTCATTTTATACCTTTTCTCTTATCAGTTGTTTTTTTAAAGATGCAATTGCTAGATAACGCCCAAAATAAATTCAAATCTATTTCTAGATTAGAAATAGATTTAACAACATGTTTTTAACACCAGTAAATCTTTAATCTAATTAATCCCATTTATTTAAAGTAAAGCTTTAATTAAAAAATACCTACCCCAGATTAAAATAATAGTGCTTCCAACCCCTAATTACTTTTAGACAATTAAACAACACTTGCATCTTTCATATTGGATTTTATAAAAAAAACAAATGTATAGTTTATAGAAAAACAAGCAATTTGAAAAGAAAAAGCTAAAAATGACATGTAATAAAATATTTACAAAAAATCAATATTTTGTTAGTAAGTTTTGCTCCTATGCATATATTTGAGCTGCAACTATAATTCTAATAAGAACTAATAATTAATAAAAAGAATCAATAATAATAACTATTGAAAATTAAACTACAAATTTAGGTGTGCATTCCAAATATATACATACAAAATATATATATTACAAAAGGAGCAGGGTGGGATATAGGGGTTTGAACACAGGTTAGTAGGTAGAAACATGAAGCACAATCTTAAGCTAAGATTTACTGCTTCATTATGACTAATTAAAATATACCTAAGCATGGTTGTAATATGTGGAAGTGGAGGAAAGAGGAAGGAATTCGAACTACTCAAATAAGTTAGACAAAATATATTTTAATATAATGAAAAATTAGTTATATACATTTATAAATAAATTATGTTAGTGTGTGTGTGAATGAGCAAGCGATTACATAGTGTCATTCACGCTATTATTTCTCATATGCTCTTTATTAGCTAAATGATATATTATAAATAAACACACATCTTTGGTGGGTCTAATATTAAGATGCCAATTTATTATTACAAAGGATTACATAAAATTGCCATTAACGCTTTGGGTTATGGTTCTGAAACGTGGTGACTAACATATGATAGGGGAGCATTCTGAGATTCATTACAGATATAAGATAAATCATTTTCACGTCATCGAGGTTGTGAAAATAAATAGGATACATTTGAAAAACACATTTGAAAATGACATTTGATTAGATGACAAAATATCCAATGAAAAATTATTTAACAATAGTAAAACGAATGCTTTATTTTTCCCCAAGGCACATAGATACTCTTAAATAGATATATAAATTACGATGGTGGGACTGAATAAGATTGAAATAAACTTAAATAATAAAAGTAATTGGCGTTTATATATATATCTTAAACAAAGCTTAATTTTAATATTATAGCATTAAAACGGGGTCATGAAGCAAAAGAAGTAATAATACGAAGAAGTTTGCGGTGCTGACATAATAGCCTAAAAATAACTACGAGGAAAAAGGTCGTGCTTCTGGATGAAAAACGAAATCTCACACCCCCCAAGAAGGTGGTGCTTAGAGAAAAACGGATAGGCATGGCGTGGCCCAGACTTTTGCTGGTATAACCAATGTGAGAGGCCTTTTATATACGAAGTGAGTAGATGGGCATAGCATATGCCAAACTTATGGGTCACAGCTAGATGCAGTTTATATGAAGAAAGTGGTTCCAGATAGCTCAACTATCTATGGAACGAGATATAAGAAATCTATGAGTTCGAACTTGTCGCAACTCCCAGATTAGAAGCACGTAAACACAAAGACCGGCTAAATGTCAGAAACGCAATAATGAATGGATGTCATTAAAAACATTGAATAAATTTACAGCTTCAAAATAAATGACCCTTATTTGAAATACTATAACACGCAATGCATTTATAATATATATAGGGAGAATATTTCACATACGTCAGGATTCTAATTAATAATAGAAACATTAAGATTTCCCCCTTCCCTGTCCTACCATTTAAAACAAATCAATCCCACCTTCGTTGGTTTTATAATAACGGAAAATATTAAAGCATATATTTTAAGAGTATGGAAACTAAAAGAAATAGCAGTTATACATAGAAAAACAATTAATAAGTCACTCTTTCAGAATTGAATAAATAATATTTTATATGATATCAAAGCGTTAATTAGCCAAAGTTCTGGATTTTCACCGGGTTAAACAAATCAATTTTTATATTAAAAAAAAAAAAAACGAACCTACAATGTTGATTCATAAAACAATCTGGCGAACGTATTAATTTATAATGCATTACATATATTTTAAGGGGACGTTAATAACCTTTGTATGAAGAAAAAAAAATGACAGAAAAGATTTTTATAAATTAAAAATCGCCAGTTTGCTTAGATTGGCAAATTAATAAATAAAATCAAAAAAACATATATATATAATCAAGTCATAAATATCTATAAATAAATGACCGCACTGAAATTAAGGAAAAGAAAGTTAAAAAGCATATGAGAATAGGATTAAATATAAAGAAATCATTTGAGAGCAAAATTAGATTCACAGACATATATATATATATAAAAAATAAAAAATACATGGGAAGAGATCTTGATAGATTATTCGAGATTATAATAATACCTATTGGAAATGTTTCACGGCTTGATAGAGGCAGTTACAGTCAGAGTATTAGCAGGTTTTCTGGACACAGATAGGCTCCGCTAGATGTTGACAGCAGTGGATGGCCTTGATGAGCTGGTGAGACAAAGCTCCAGGAAGCACGGTCGATCTTTTAGCCAGCCATTCTTTTAGGTACTATGTCTTGTATATAGATTAATCACTCTTCAGTAAAAAAAAACCCCTCTTATCAAACTTTTCACTATTTATATGTTCTGATCTTTATCTATCGGATTGAATCTACACTGGCCTCCACCAATTGTAATTTCTTTAAGCAGTTCTGTGAGGTTGGTGCCTGCTTGGAGGGAAAATCTATTCCTCTGCCTGAACATGCCCCAAGGGTTGATTTGCTAATTAAAAAAAAACAACAACAAGCATATTAAGTTTATCAGTCATTGTACTAACAAAATCTATTTAATTAAAGTTTAGATTAGAAAAATTTTAGGAATTTAGTACAATGACTTTCACATTTAGTATTTGACTAAAACTTAAATAGAAACTTTCAAAATACAATTGATCCCCTAATGTACATATAAATCCCAACTTAATAAAATAAACATAATATAGCTCTACAAATATTATAAAATAAATAAATATTATGAAAAGGTTAGTTTTAATCACAAAATAAGAATAAAATATACAAGATTATAATATTAAAATATACTTCCACCTATTATGAGATGGGTGTCAGTTAATAAGGTTGGGTTTAAACCCAGACTAGTGCTGATGACATTGGCACTAGGTGAAGCAGAAATATGTACTATATTTCCAGCTTCAATATATATATACTGTATAAACTTATTGATATCTTTGAATTATTACAATAAATATTAAAACCATCTTTATATTAATTAACAATATATATGGCATATATAAATTATATCAATTCAATTTAGTTAATTTTTTTTGCCTTATATTATGTTTGAACTCTGTAGCTTGATGTGGTGGATTCGCAGATTCTGGAACATTAAAGTCCACAGATCTCATCCAGTTCCTCACTTTTGGATCTTTTTATAAATTCCTGAACAATGTTTTTTATTTATTTATTTTTTTTTTTGCTCAGCAAAACACATTAAACATGTGGTTTTATTTTTGTGTTTAACCTTCTTTATTAATCTTATTTGTAAACTAATTTATATATTTTATTGCTTCATTTTTAAAGATTCATTTATTAAAATTCTTAAATATTTTACTGTTGCTTTTTTATTCATTATTTATATATGTACACTTTAATTTATCAATTTTAATGATCATTTTAACATTTATTAATAGTAATTCTTTTACATAGTTAATTATTCATATATATATATATTGTACCGAGGTATATCGTTATCTAATATGTAGTATTTTTTTAAAAGTTGTAATATTTTATAAATCTCACCTTTTAAAAAAAATAAAGTGGGGGAAAGAAAATTAAAAACACAAAGAGTAGGGTAGGGGGGTTTATTGTAAAAGAAAAAATAATTAATAAAGCGCTTTTAAAGAGGGTAAGATTTTTTTTTTATTTTTGAAATAAAAAATGATTTAATATTATTTTTGATTAGTTTGTAATAAAAAGAAATAAAGAAAAATTTGTTTTGTTTTATAATAAAAGTGTGCGTGTGTAAAAGTTTTGAACAAAAAAATAAAATAGAAGCCCAATCAGAGCGGAGAAAAGTACAGTAATTTCACAAGATAATAAATGCTGAACATTACAAAACTGTCATTGTTAAGATGGTTTAAAAATTCAATATTCCATTATTATTTATGATATTTTTTTAAAAAAAATATTTCAAAATATTTCTTAATATTACAGAATCGAAAATTATATAAATTGTTATATTTACCAAAATGATGCATTGTTAAATTTACCATATTGTGCAACTAGCTGGAGCCTTCACTACGATAACATCAGCAGATAGTTCGGAGGGCAAACCATGTTCGGATAAAGCTAATAAAGTAGCGGAGTATCTATGCTGAAAATCCACGAAGGTTATATAACATCACGAATTCAAGGAAGATTTACTGGAGATTAACACTAACCGGTCATAGATAACATTTATAGAAATTACATTGTGCTGTATGTACATCATTTCAGATTTCCAAATCCTGGATAACTTTTTGATTTTAATATTTTCTAATTCTTGATTTTCTTTTTAAAAAAAAAATTGTGATAAATAAATAAATAAAACTTTCAAACTTTATCAAGTAATATCTGGGAAATACAAATGATATCGGCTTTTGTGTTTAACTTTATTCAAAGACATTGTGTGTATGTATGTGTGAATTTTAATTTAATATGTCATGTATATTTTAATTATTATAATATATTAAAACATTTATTTAAAATGAAAAGAGTGTGCGTGTTTGAATTATAAAACCAAAATGACTGTTTTAAAAAAAAAAGATATTTAAACTTTCATTTAAATAGTTATATTTACATTTGAATACACATATCTATGCTGAAATAATATTTTTAAAAGTGGGAATGGAAGATTTAATTATTGTTAAGAAATGGTTAAGTTAAAACTAAGAAGAATAAAGGGGAAGTTTTCTTTAAAAATAAGGATTTGTTATTTAAAGACGTCAATGTTTTCTCATACGTTGAATTGTCATTATTCTTAAAAATAGAATTATTAGATAGGGTGGAGTTTTTTTTAAAGGCATACAATGGTCGATGAGCTAGCTGGGGTCTCAGGTACTGGATTCGTTGCTGATCAGATAAGCATGTTAATTACTATGTGATTAACTGGTGCCTAGAGGGTTTACTTAAAATAAATAAAGTGTTTATTTAGTCAGTATTTGTCTAGTAGCCGAGTGTTTATATTATTGGTGGCTAGCTGCCAATGATATTTTGCACTCTACCTGAGAACCAAGCATCTTCACAGATTGGATGGTTTAGTAGGGGAAGGAAGAGTATTTTATATTTCTATTTGTCGTTATTAGATAAAATAAAGAAGGTGGGCGGTTTAATATATATTCACTTAACAAACAATTTATTTCCTGAATGTTTATTCATATTTTTAATCTTTTTTTTCTTTTATTACTAGTGTAATATAATATGTTTATACTTTTGTGAAATTTATGATTTTTTTTTAATGAAAGTTCTTGTGGCTAATGGTTAGAGCATCTGTTTTTCATTTACCTGGAGTTTGAATTCAAGGCTGTTTAAATAATAGTTATCTAGCTATTTTTTAGCTAAAGGATAACACGCACGAAAGGGAAATACAAATTGTCAGTACCCAGCATTTGAGTAGTGTTTTTTTTAAATAGAGTGATGTGATGGAAAGATTTTTGTCGTAGTTGAGCTATTTAAAGATTGTTTTATTTACATATACACCTGGTTCTCTTTTTGTGCAGATTTTTTTAATGCAGTTTTGAAGTTATGCAATTCATGTTTCTTTTTAATATCATTTTATGCAATTTTCTTTTATACGATAAAGAAGTTCATATTTCACTTAAAATCAGGTTTCCCTGTTTTATATACATGCATTCAATTTTACATTCTTTAAATGATGTTGGAAAAAGTTTGGCAATAAATTTAGATACCATAGCAGATTTAGAAAAAGATAAAACAGAAGTGTCAAGTTTCACAGCAAAAATGATTCGACAAAGTCTTCAATTTTCTGATCAATTGGAAAATTGATTTTCTTTTTTAATGACACGAATTATGAATGAACTCTTAAATTCCAGCGAGAGTTAAATAGTTGTATGGCAGTGTTATATATATGTATTTTTATATTTTCTTTTATATACATATATACATGGAGAAACTTTTAGACAGAAAAAAGTTACAAGTAAAAATATTTAAGAACTTTTAATTTTTACTTAAAAAGAATGTATCTTTAAAATATATATGTTTATATTTTCCTTTATATGCATATATACATGGAGAAACTTTTGAGACAGAAAAACAAGTAAAAATATTTAAGAACGTTTAATTTCTACTTTAAAAAGAATGTATTCTTAAAAGTTTTTAAATATTTTTACTTGTAACTTTTTTTCTGTCTAAAAGTCTCTCCATGTATATATGCGTATAAAAGAAAATTTAACTGTGAGTCATTATTAACACACTCATGGAAGCGTGTTATATATACATATAGTTGTACTCATGGGTGCATTCTCTAACAGCTAGGCATAGCAGTCTGAATATTGCGAGCTTCATGAACAATTAGTAAAATCATAGTCTCAAAGTTTAATTGCCGATTACATTGTCGACTGAAAATCATTAACACAGCATGAAATTGAAGTTGGCAGTAATTGTATTTTTCTCTCTTGTGATGAATCTGATTTTTTACCAGTTGACAAATGAACCGCATATTATTGTCAAATAGCGATAATGATTAAAATATGTATGAAAAAAATGTAAAATAAATTACACATAAAAACATTGTTTTGAATAAAATTAAATAATTAATAAAAAAAAAAAGTTTGTTATCAATTTTTTCAAATATTTGAAATTTTCTATTAGTCATACATTATTTACTTACATTTTTATGAAAATTTAAATTTTATCTTCTTGCTTTGGTTTTATGCGATTTCAGGAAATTAAGGAACATAACCCACATTTTTCAATGTAAGTTAAGTATATTTTTGTGTGATTTTTTTAATACTGGGATTTTCTGTGGAACCTATCTATCGCATAAAAAGAGACCCAGCTGTATATTAAATTAATATATATCATATAAAATATACCATACAAAAGTTCTCTTATAATATTTTGTCTTATTATTTATATTCAATAATAAACAAAATAAGTTATAGCAAATAATCAAAAGTATGTGAAATAATTATGAGATAAATTATTATTTGATATATAAATTATATATATTGTAAATAGTATGAGAATTGAATATTGGATTACTTACACCTAATTACCATAGTTTCAGAATATTAAATTATTTAGCCATTACAGAGGGGTTATATAATATAAGTAAGAATTTGCTTAAACTTAGTCTACTAAATATATTGATTTCATTACAAGGTTTAACCTCTTAACTCCAAATTCCTTTATTGTTATTCTTAGTTAATTAGTGATATTTAAAGAATGGATCACAGAAATATATATATAATTTATGATTAGGAAAGAATACATAATGAATATAATACTATGAATAATATTGGTACATTATCTGGTCAGAACTGACTAATAGCATTTGTTAACTTTGACTAACTGAGAGTTATAGAAATAACTGTGAATATTAATTCTTATTAAGCGCAATGTCAGCATGTAATACTCAAATAAGGCTATAATCTTAGTGCATGTGCCTTGAGTGCTTTATTACAAAAGAGACCTCTACAAATCTAAACGCTAAGATTCAACTTTATAAAGATAAGGCGGCCCTCTCTTAGCTTCAATCTATTTTCTAATTATATAGGCAAATCTAAATCATTTGATTTGGAAGGTGAAGCTAATAAATTCTTTACTGATTAAGTCCACTATTTCTGTTAAACATGCGATCACGAAGTCTTTCGATTTACGAGTCAATAGTCCAATCTATTCCTGAACCTATTGAATAAAACACTGATATAACACCATCAATAAATAGAAATGCATTAAGGAAATATTAAATCACATCCGAGTAGAAAGCATCTTTTTTCCAAGAGATAAATTCTAATTTAATATAACAAACTTAAATTATTTTAAACAATATGTTTCCTATTAGAAAGAAATATATTATGAGTCAGAAATGATTGACTGAAAATGAATGACAAATATGAAAAATTAATAAAGCAGCAATAACTAGTAAAAACAATTGTTTTCTCCTTTAAGACACTATCATGTTTATTCACAATCAAAATAACAATTCAAAAATCATAATTTGATAGTGAATAAATAAAAAGGAAGAGAATATCTCTTTAACTTGTTTGTTAAAAATATATATTACACAAAATTTTCAATAAAATTAATATGATCTCTCAATAAATATATTTATCATTTATGCTAAGATAATACAGCTCTCAGCGGTGTATTAATTTGTGTCTTGCCTATACAATCATCTTTTTTTCTTCTATGTATTATTAGACATCTTACTAAAAGTGCCTTTTTATGTCAGGTAAGACACTTTTAATTAAAGTGTGTAGTGAATCCCATATCTGCTGTATTTTGCTCCAAGATACTCAATAGATGGCATGAATTAATGGATAATAGCTCATTTTCTGTTTATAATACTTTGTTTGCAATATATATTGTGTCCATTAATAAAAACATATGCATGTATATCCGCCATTATTACTTTATAAATTTAAAAATAATCTAATACAGTATATACATTTTTAATAATTATTAAAAAAGACAAATAATATAAACATCTGCATACATATATAAAATATTATATTTTTTGAAATTGTTTTTAATACTTTTAACTATTAAAATGAAGCTGGCTAAAGCATTCTTTTTCTATTTTGATTTTTTATTATAGAATAAAAAAAGAGTTAACAAATGTTGTTTTTAAAAAAATAGTCTATGGTTATTATAAATAAATAGGCTAATTAAAATTAAGGGGAAATTTTTTTTTTTTTTATATTAAATTAAAATATTTTTTTCTCTTCCTCAATTTATCAATAGTGACTTTAAAACAAAAAAAAACATAAAGCAATCTTTTTAGTAAGTTTGTAAAGGCATATAAATATTTTATTTGCTTTTAGTAAACATCTATAAAGAGGTAATTAATTAAATAAAAGAGAATTTGGTGTTTGTAAACTATTCACTGTACAGCCTGTGTTGGCGCTGTTTCTGTGTAAAAACACAGAATTATACTGCTTTCACAGCCGAACCTACGGCTAATATACGAGTGATCATTAATATATGAATTAGATCGTATGTAGTGGTTATAATACGCGGCCAATTCTTCCGTGTATCAATAAAGCTACAACTACTTAACAATACTATGATCGTATAGTTTGCCATTGGTTTCATTGCGGGTTGAAATCCTATGCATATTGACAAAATTTGTATTGTTGCTAGAATTTAAGATGAGAGTGTGAGCATTGTCATCTTTTTCAAGTGTTTATTTGTTGATGTTTATGATTTTCTGTATTTCCCAATTGAAAGATTTTTGCGTACTAGTAATTTTCAGCGTATTATTGATATTTGTCAAAAAAAATTTAACTAGAAACAGCGCCACCAAAGGCTGCACAGTTAATAGTTTACAAATACCAGAAGTTTAAATAAATAAGATTTTTAATACTGTAATTTTTAAAAAAGATGGCTTTTAAGCACTTCGGTTATGCAATTAATATGATATTAAAATTATATATGTGCACACTTTTTTTTCAAATAATGCAAAAGATACAATTTCTAAGTGATATTATGTTATTATAATTTCAAAATCATGGATGATTGAAATTTTTCTGTTGGTGTTTTTTTTTACAATTTTTGATTTTTGCCCCTCCCCCTCACACACATATTTAGAGTATTTATGAAGTAAAGATAGTGATAGAACAAATATCAAAAATTTTCTATATATAAAATTAACTTCTATGATTAATTATTATATTATTAAGAAACCTATAATTTTTGAATACTGAAATTTTATGGATATCATGGATTATGCAAGGACTCACTGAACTTTTATATTTTTTTTTTCAAGTTATGTTGAGAGTGTTTTAGCACTTTTGCCTGCTTATGTATTAGAATTCTTTTATTGTGATGATACTAACAATCTATAATTTCTTTATGGGAATATAGTAACTGATTGCTCTTTATTGATGTGTCCATCATATTTATTTGAAAAATAGTTTCTGAGGAATTACCTCCTAGTATTTTTGATTGATATTGCTAATACATTAAATCAGGGGTCCCCAACCCTATGCCTGCGGGCACCATGGTGCCCGCAGACCATTTTCTGTGTGCCTGCCGCTATCCAAACAAAATAAAAAATTATTTATCTGATACAAATAAATTTAATTTTTAAAATTTTTTATAAATTATTGTATTATATTGTAATCAAATTGTAGGGCATACTATACTTTTACAGCACAAACATATAAAATTTAAACATACTATACTTTTACAGCGTAAAAATATAAACTTTAATTATATGTTAAAATTTTATTTTTGAAATAAATATTTTTTTGTACATTATGTGTATTATTAACAATATCCAACTATAAATTTACATTGAAAAAATAAATGGTGCCTGCCATCTGTTTGAAAAAAATAAATGGTGCCCGCCACCTGGCCGGTATTATAGAATGTGCTCTTAAGTGCAAAAAGGTTGGGGACCCCTGCATTAAATGATTTTATCTGTATCTTGTGTGGTTAATTGACTGATTGAAATAGTCTTATAGTAATTTTCCATAATAATTTTGTTTCAAGAATAAATTTTGATCTCGGTTGATGATAATATACTAAATGTAAATAGGATTATATTTTAATAGTTTTTGCAAAATGATTGAAATAGTGCTGTTTTTTAGACAAAGTTGGAATTAATTTAATAGCTTTTAGAAGGTGGGTTAAGATATTATTGTATTTTGACATATTTGAAACTAATTTATTTACCTAATTCAAAGTTATACATTAATGTATATAGCATTTTATACCTTAATTCTTTGCAATTTGAATGCATTTTAATTTTAATAAAAAACATACATTACAATATTTGCATATACTGTACTTTAAATGAAAACTCATTTAATGTTATAAACTTATAAATTTTTAATATCAGTTGTATATCATTTATTACATAATGCTGTATTTATAAAAGTGTCTGTATTTGTGTGCTGGAATGCTAAGAAGTATGATTCAGAGAAATTGCATTAGACTTGGAGTGGCCATCCTGCATTAGATCAATAATTGTTGAAAATAATGGGACAGGTATTACTGATAAATTTGATTTGAGTAATAAAATTATTGTGTTTATATGTTAAGGAAGAAAAGAAATGTTTTTCCATTGGATATAATTGTCTCAAATATACTATGATTTGTTTAATGTTGATAGCATTGTGAATAAATGTTACATATTGTGCTGTGGTAAAGATTTCTTTTTTCCATTTTTATCATATTCCCAAAGATCATAATTATTTTTCAACCTTCTGTAAGTTTTTTTTTGTCAAACATTGACTTTATCAATTTAAATGGATTATCTTTTCAAATTATACTCTCTAGAAACTTTAATTATAATAACGTTAACAGACATGAAGATTCTAATTATACTGCTGATTCTTGGAGAAAATCTAAGATTTTTATTCTTTTATCTGATAATTCAGTTTGTGTTTATATTTATTCATATTCATTATATAACTATCCACTCTTCTAACATGCTCAGTCTTTTTACTATTAAATCTGAAAGTTATTTAGCTTATATGTCCATCTCTTTGTGCCATTCAAATCATTATTTTATCAATAATATTTTATTTCCATTGTATATCTTGTAAAATTGCCTTCAGATATATTTGGCACTTTGACTGCAGAGTCGAGGTTTTTTTTCATAATTGATTATTATTTATTATATAAGGCAACTGTAGAATCATGGTTTGTAATAGTATGACACTTTCTTTTCCATTTATGAAAGCAACATCATATTACAATAATTTTTGATTTTTATAATTAGCATATCATTTCTCATTTAAACTATTCAAATTAAATATGAGACTTTTAGCCTTTAACTGATAATAGCTAAATATCCATTTAACTGAACATCTAACTGAGTTAGTTGTGAGCAAACTACATGAAAGGATTACTCCCCAGACTTACACTTCACGTGTTGGATATTGCAGATGAGTGTGCTAACCATTATTCCATGAGGTCCATAAAATCCTGAATATACATTATTATTTACTGATAAATCTGGAACTATTCATTCCTAATCACTTCAGTCCAAACTTTAATTTTAACAAGCAATGCTACAATATAATGCTCTGAAAAGCTTACATTTTAACAAACTGAAATGATTTTTTAAAAATGCTTTTTAAATATTGAAAAAGTTATAATAAATTAATAACTAAAATGCATTGCTAATCAAAAAATTACAAACCTTAGACAAAGAATTTTTCTATTACATTTAAAAATCACTAAAGTTATGATTTTTAATGCCACATTTTATATATTATTTATTGTACATCTTTGGTAAGCCTAATCAAGTCTACGGTGGATGAAATTACAATAACAAACATTTGGAATACTTTATTGTATCTTCTATTATTGGACACTATGAAAGGCTTAAACATCACTATCTTTAATAATTCAACTTTGAATGTTTGTCATTGTTAGAAACATATTAGTGTGAATTCTACTTTCAAACCATACTTCTGTTTGTGACTTTATCATTCACTATAATATTTGATTATCCAAATTTAAATCTTCTGATAGACATTTTTTTTTTCCAAATTGAAATGATAAAATAACTTAAAATATAATTATGAACTTCTAGTATTGAAAATTGTTCATTCCTTTAACAGGATTTGTTCTCTAGTCTTATCTCAAGTTTCTTTTTTTTTTTTTTTAATTATGGATTTCATATTAATCATATATAATACCTGCCAATAATATAATAATTATTTAGTAATTTAATCATTTTATTTCATTCTTGAGCTATTTATTGCAATATTGATTAATCAATATTTCCTCATTATGAAAAACAGTAGTTAGTAATGGACTATCTAGTATTTATTGATTACTCATGCTGACACTAGATGGCTGCAGGAAAGAGTAAATAGAGTGGGTTGCTGCTCCTAATCAGATATTGAGAAAGTTCTACAATGTTGTTGTTTTTTTTTTTGGCATATATTATCTTTAGCAAGAGATCAGAAATGCCCACAAGTTGATATATAACCGATTTTATTACCCTTTATTTTATGCTAATAGGGATCTATATATATATCACTTTCATAGAATGACAATATTATTTATAATTAATTTAGTTGAAATAATTGTATTACAATAATGAAATTATTTCATTGCTTGATTTATTAATAAAATAACAGAAGATTGAAGTCTATTTCAATATCCAAATCCAACTTTTTACTTAATGGCTATAATCCACATTCTAGATTTAATAAACATTAAAGCCAAAAGTTAACAAAAAATATTCTATCACTGATTACTACAGTACTTGATTTTTATTTAAATTAAATTATTAAACCATATCCTTTATGGGTTGTATTTAAAACATTAAGAAGGTTTAGTAAACCTTTTAAATTGCTAAGAATAGCACACTCATTGGCATATAAACTAAGAAGCAAAAAATATAGTTTATTACTTAATTAGTTCGAATTAAAAGCCCACCATCAAACCTGTATTACATTTTGATATATGATTTATGAAACTACTTATAAACTATTTCAAAGAGCACTGTCATGGGATGATATTTATTAGTTTTATTTTTAATGCATCACATTTTTTATACTCTTATGTTATTATATAGCACCTGTATAACATAAAGAAATTACTAACAATGCTATTCTCAATCATTGCTGGAAATCTTATCAATCGCCTGCATCAAATGTTTTAATCAACTCAAAAAAATGAATATATAAGTCACATTTTTTTCATGTCACTTTGAAATGAATTTCTCTTGTTACAAAATACAATTAGTATTTTTTGATTTTCTAAAGCTGCATTGAAAACTCATCTAGAACTGGAAATAACAATAAATTCTTGAAATTGCTTTGGTTGATACAATTATATTTCATGATAATTATTGTAGTTTTTTTCTACCCTTTACCTAGATCATCCTTAAGATCAAGAAACAGAAATTAGTAAATGCAGAAATTTCTAAAAATATTCCAATAATTTTTAGGCTAACCTATTATTATATTTTTAAGCTTCTTCAGGTATCCTATCAGGATTCACAATCTTTCCAATTTAAGATTACAAAAGAATACTTTAACTTCATTAAGCAGTATATCTATCCAAATTTAAATGTGTCAGCATGATGAATATATCATTAAATTAAATTCAGACAATTGCGTTCAATGATATATTCATTGTATTGTCCTTCAACGAAAAGGATGTAAAATAAGCATGATCAGCTAATGTTCATATCTTCTTTGAATTTTAATCTATCAATCTTTTTAAGTTTTCTTCTCAAACATTGAATTTCTATCCTCAAATCTTTGTTTTAAATATGAAGCTCTATATTCATATAATTAATCAGTCAAGCAAGGAATACATCACAGTTTCTTTCAATCAGATTGCTATTAATAGAATCATTATCAGTGGTTCTTTGACAATTCTCAAAATTTAATTTGTATGTCTTTTGGCTAAGCAAATTTAATTTTAATTTGTGTTTTTATTTGGGTTGTACTTTTGGTAAATGGGGTATGTATATATGTGCACACATTAATAGTAAATAGAATTTAAAATTAGCTATATAATTTAATGTAACAATTTTTATTTTTTAAAAAAACGAATTTTGTAACAATTTTATTATTTTTCTGTTAAAATTTTTTATAGAATTCGGAGACAATGATTAATTTGTAAAATTTTCTCTTTACTGACTAATCCCTTTTATTAATTAAGGGTTTAACAAAAATATGGTTTCATTTCCCTTAAGCATGATCATCTGTAAAATCCTTTGGTTAATGTAATTAATTTGGAATTTTGGAATTAATGTAAAAATGCTAACTTATTTGAAAAATATTTTAATCACTTAGTTGCTGATTGAGGAGATTCTTTGAATTCCTGAGTGGAATTGTCTTCCATGGCAATTTTAAAATGATGTTTGGTATGATCAGAGCATTTTATATATCTGTATAAAAATTCTCTTGGATAAATAACATTGCTACTCCACTTGTGTTTCTAATATTTGTGCTCTTTATAGTAAAGTTTATATCCACTTTCAAATCAATTGTCTCTTCATCTTTTTTTAAAACAGGCACAACTCTCTATACATATTGCCACTCAGTGCAAGTCAGAATAATCAATGGATGCCAGAAGGCTTGTGCATAAAATCCCCATCTAGTGCCTACTCATCCAGTATCTGCAGACTAGTTTCTGGCTTGTTGCCTTCATCAGTAAGGAACCTTGGATCTGAGAGCACTGCACCTAGATCATAAGCAAACGTAAGAAATGGTGATTGTTTATTCATCTTTTTTTCTAACTTCACAAAGCCCATGCAATGTCACATTTTAATATTAGATGATTCCTTTTTCCAGTTTATCTAATCTTCATTTGCTTGAAAGTGATCTGCAGCTGTAGGTAATTAAATAAAAAATCATTATCAGATAGTAAACTAGGTACATTATCTTAAACTCTTAACATCCTCTGCTTCAGCCACCTTCCATTGTCTTGTTTGATGAGTTTACAGATTTCTGAGAATAATAGATCATAATTTATTTTTGTTTGTCATGATTATAAGTCCTCAAAAAACTAGGAAAATCATTCACTCATACATTCATTTTGATAACTGTATTCAAACTTTGTTCAAAACTTTCTGTACAAAATTCACATTTTCATATAATTCAAAGTGATGTTTTATAATATACTAATAAGTAAATTTGTAATATGTTATAATTGATATATGTATTTATACTTCATTTTTAACAAAATATCTTGTATAGTATTGTTTCTATTTTGTTTTGTTTGATAGTTCATTTTTTTTGCATGTTGGTCATTCATGTTTTTGTCTAAATTGTAAACATTTTTACATTTATTTTATACATTTTTATTACTCTCTGATTTTTTTAACTTTACTGTTATTTGTTGCTGTACTCAAAAACTATGTGTAGCACCTGACCCTATCATGAATTGCTTTTACAAGAATGTATATCTGTTTTTATTCCAAATCAAGATATTCATTCAAGAATTGTTTTATCTTTGGTAAGCTTTTTTGTTTCTTAGATAACTATTCTGTCATTTGTATTGTGTCTATTTCTAGCTTTTGCTTTTTTCTTATTTTCATTGATTTTACAGTATTTTTCTTATTCATTTCAGATTTTCTTTTAAATGTTTCTTTATTTTCCTATTAAATATTTGATCTTTTTTGTTGGCTTCTATTTGGTATTGAATGTTATTTATAAGTTGTAAATAAAAGTTTATTGTCCTTTTTAATAAAAATTTAAAAATTATATATAAATGTCTTAAACATCCATATCTGTACATATGTTAAATTGACAGAAATAGTATCATAGTGTAGGTAAAAGAAAATTTTTGAAATACAATTTACCAATAAACAATATGTTATTGCTCACAACAAAATTAATTTTTAATACTTTATAAAAAGAAATATATAGAATGATAAAATATGATAGGTGTCATTTATATGAATATCAATCATCTGCCTCATCAATTCTCTGCATCCACTGTGCCACATTAAACCCAAATTATAGTTTATCCTCTTAATGCATTTATATTGAATTTATTTGAAAATATATATACAAATATGAATTTGATTTTTGATATACAGTATTTATTTTTTGAAAATCATCAAAATATTTTACAAAGTTTGAGAAATATTTATTTAAAACTGCATTCTAGTTATTAATAATGTTTAATATAAGAATAAAATAAACGTTTTTATTTTTAAAAAAAACCTCTATTATTATGACTTGATGAACTGAATATTTTCTGAATATTATAAACACCTCAAGAATTATCATACAGTTATTTGAAACTTCATATTTTATTATTAGAATTACAGTAAATGCTCTGGAATTAATAAATTTTAATTAGTAAAGTTTCATTGCTAAAGAGAAATAATACAGTGTTCCCTCTTTATATCAATCATCCAAAGCTTTATTAATGATCTATATTGTACCAGCAGATAATATATGTTGATTTAACCCTGTTCGAATACTAGGTGAAAGTACCTCGAGGCCACCCATACACGAGATATAAAATCAAGAATACTATGGCCTCTGCCCTATTCACCTATTCTTGAGTCTAACTACGAAACAACAACATATCTGAGATATGCATAAATTATTTTCTCACCTGTCCCAAACTTAGCATCAGGAAGAGACATGGACGAGAACACTTACGGGACTAACTAAGTTAAATGTGCATAAAATGTAATATGAATTAAGTGTTTGTGCATGCCTGGATCATTGGATAAGTAAAATAAAGGTTAAGCTAATCATAAATTGAAATAAAATTAGAAGACTTAAGCTTTTTAGATTAAATAAAATATTTTAATAAAACATAATGTTAAATATTTGTAAGGTTTTAATTATCTCCGCTATTCCCCGATTGATTATATGATAAATAATTTGACAATAATGTGGAGGGCAATTACATAACATTTTGCGGTCTAAATCTATATCTTCCCAACTTTAATAAAATTATTAACTCGAATCCCCTCGATAAGGCCAAATTAAAATAACTCTTTCACAAAGCATTTTCTAGTTGCTTTGTGGTTTACAAACAATTTGAAAATATTTAAAGATTTCTTAAAATTAATTCTTATTTAACGGTGGAATGAATGCAAACAAAGCAGGCGTTATCGAGGAGACCCAGTTGGCAGATAAAAAAGAAACTTAACTATTATTTAGATGACCGATATTATTTTAAATTGGAGAGTTTTAAATGAAAAAAAATAATTTAAACCGCAAATAAAAAAAACAAGAAAACATTTATATACATTTTAAAATGAGGAATAGCGATGGGGAAAATTTTCAGTATAAGTAAATGATCAAACGATAAAAATAAGATAAATCTAATATTACTATAATAAGAACAACAGTTACATTATAAATAGGAATTAAAGACATAATTAGCGAAAGGTATTTAGAAAAAGGGTAACTAATAGTTCATGAGGAGATTTCATACAGTTACCGGTCCTTGTTCTTTGGATCCAGTTCCCTTGACGTGGTAGCTTGATTAAATACGTGGTGATTTGTTTGGACAAGGAAATGGAAATTATGCAGCATTTTATTGCGAAGTGCACAGACATAGCTCACAGTTCAGGTTTCTATTTGTTGGATATGTTACGGAATTTTGATGGTTTTAGGACCCCGGCGGCAGGCAAAAGCTGTTGTGCCTAGCCACCGTACATGGTCACGTCCACCAAATTGATATAAATTTTATCGGGTCATGTACTTGAAATCAGATCAGTAGGAATAAATCGCTGGAACTCTTCAAAATAGATTTTGCAATGCTTTCAGAGTCAATCTCTGAATAATAATTTAGAATGAATCTCGGCGAATTTCAGCAGAGTTTCTTCAAGAACAAAATTTAAAGGCGAAATCTCAATAATAATTTCAGGAACACATTTGACTGATTTTAATAACAAAATCTGACGAAGAAGAAACTGCACTAGAACCAGCAGCCAAACAGAAAGAGATTTTAAAAGTAAAATCTAAATCATCTAAAACACAGGATCTGCACGAATACGCATAAGAACTCAGAAAAAGTGAAAGAGAAGCAAGAACCTAGTCTTTTGTTCTCTTCTCTTTTTTTATACCTTTTCAGGAGCTACCCTTTTATTGTTTTGCATATGATTTTAGATCTTGATAAACCCCCTATGCTCCTTTGTTTCGAAGCAACTTTTAGCTAAAAATAAACTTGAAATTTTTGTTATCAAATTCTGCATTTAATTTTGAATTTGATTTAATTTTTTAAAAAAGGCCATCTTTAATTGCCTTGAAAGGAATATTAATTGAAACATGCCATTCCTTTAGAAATGTAGGCAGGCTTATCTCAAAATAAAATCATACGCCATATTTTAACAAAATTTAAAAGAAAAATATCTTATTATTTCTTTTAACAAAATAACATTTTATTTCAACAGAATTTTGCATTGAATCATATATATACGCTTGACATTTATATATGTTTGATTAATAGGTTTTAAAAGTAAATTTTAATAGCAATTTAATCTTAACGGAATTTATTTTAAAAGAAATATTTTAACGCAAATACAAATTTAAATACCGTTAAGTAAGCAAAATGAATGTATTAATGCTAAACCCTGCTGATACTGGACTATAAACATAATTCAGGTCTACAATATTAGTTAAGTTTATAGAAAGCTGTGAAGTATGGATCGGACTTCCGGATCCATTGCTTCAATATTGAAGAGAAAAGAAAGACCAACCTGCTCTTCTAAATGAAATCAGTGCTTTTGGTAGAAATAATTTAATGTTAAAAGAAAATATGCCTATGTGTTTGATTTTTTTAAAATAGATATCTGTTACCAATACTTGCTTATCGATCTGAGATTTGAATATTTACCAGAATTGCAGTAAAAAGATTTTAGACTATTCAATGAAGTGCAGAGAGATGTATGCTAGGAGTAACAAGAAGATATTAAAAATGGAATAGAAATTGACATAAGTGAAGAATTAAGAGGCGGAAATGGAGGTTGGCTAGTTATATTATTAGAAGAAATGATAATATATGTATAATTAGGGTTTTAAATTGGATTTCAAGAACTTGTAAAAGTTCTAGAATATGACTACTTGTGAGATAAGTGATTGAAATAATGAAGTTTGCTAGTGTGATGTGGAGAAGAGAGGTTATGGATTGGAGAAACTGTATTAAACTTGGACTTTCATCTTATAGTGGATTAATAATGGTTGAAAATGATGATGATGATATTTGTTACATTAGTTATGAGAGTATCTTGAATGGACTTGCATGTATTCTTGATATTTTGTTTAGGTAGTATCCTGTTGTTGTTTCTAGAATCTGTTTTTTTTTATACCCTTTTAGTTTGGATTTTTAGTTTTGCATTCTATCTATAGTTAATCTTTGAGCTACAATTAAAATTTTCTTCATTGATTTTGACCATGAAGATTTGTAGCCATAAATTTTTCATTATGCTAGCAAGGACTCATTCAGTTTCTTTAATGAACATGCAGAATAGAACTTTAGTATCTATATTAATCATGTTATTTGTTTTGTTAGGGTTAACAACTATGAGAAATAGCCAGAATCTACTTATTGATAATTTATAGCCTTAAGGCATTTGTTTATTTGTAAGCAATTAGAAATAATAATATTTAAGTTTTTTATCAAATATTACTGAATATTATTTTTAAAATTTATTAGATTGCTAATTTGGTTTATATTAATCACGGTGTATTCTAAGTTGCAGTAACTAATTATTATTCATTAAGTTATCTTTTTTTTTTGGTTGAAACAATTAGAAAAAAATGAAAAGTTTTATAATTTCAATCAAGAGACTGCTATTTTTGATTGCAGTACCATTATTATGAGTTTTACATTTATTCTGGCATGAGTATTGAAGATATAATTTAAATCTTTAAGTCTCTCAATAATCATAAATTCTGAAACTAATCATATGTCACTTGTTTTGAGCAGGTCTTACTTTTTATGCATAAAAATAAACTGATTCTACATCCCAATTATGATCGGTGTTATCAAAGTGTATATCTTATAGAGTATTATTTTTGTCGATAGTTTTTTATTACATATGTAGCAAACCTTATTATGGCTTATATCTGTAATTTTTGGTTTACTTTGTGATAAGAATTGTAATGAAATCCAATTTCAGTTTATCTTTGAATATTCTTACTTTAGAAGTCAAATCTAATCAGATGTTGTCTTTGTTATAACTTGAGTCAGTTGATGGCTGACCTTCAGATCTCTTAGGAAATCTCCTAGGCTATAAATAGTTTGTTTGTCTACATAAATATTGGCTTAGTCTGAGATAATAAGTTCTTTGTAAATTACTGATTCTTACATACTTATAAATGCCACAACTTTTAAATAAATTTCTTTAGTTTTCTTTTTTGAAGAATCTTTGTTCAAGTATTAAGGCTGGCTTTTTGAAGAGCTTGGAATAAAAGCCTTCTAAAAACTTCACTTTTACCATTATAATTGTTTGTTTTCTTTTTAATAGATTTTTTCCTCCAATTGAAATCTTGACTAAGCATGAATTTCCATATGATCTCACATTACTTTTCTTTTATGATTGGTGGTTAATTCTTTTTTTTTAATTATAATTGCCAGTCTTATTATGCAATTGGCTTCTTTTTGATTATGCCAATTCTGCTATATTTAGAATATAAGACAAAATTATTAGATATACTTAAGTATTTTTTTATTAATCAACAGTAATAAATACTAGGTTTGATAGTTTGCTTACACTAACAATTATAATATTATAAGTTTGTTCAACTTAGGTTTATAAACTATTAGTTTAGCCAAGGATAAAAAATCTGTAAAAGATTCAATTCACTGTTTTCATACATATTTGTTCCCAAGTTTGTGTTATTTCATTATGTTTGCTGTAATTTAAGAATTTATTTATGGTTTATTTTAAATAATATTTATAGGTATGAATTTTCAGGCTCAGTAAAATGAATTTGAATGCCTGTAATGACATATTAATGATTTATATGGAGATTTATATCTATTATATCTTATTAATCATGGATTAGGATCTGAATCCTTTCATTATAATTGGTGTATTTATTTTCTTGTCTGTTTTGCTTCTAAATTGGTAACCAAATTAGTTGAATCCCCCGCCCCACATTCTTGTTTTTTTTTTTTATCTGCAGATTAGCTTTTTGGATCCAATCACTACTAATAAATTTATGTTTTCTACTACATTTTCATCGTTCATATGTTGACATGATATTTTGTATTTTCTATCAATGTCAATGTTATCATAGTTGTTCACATTTCATCTAATTATTTAATGATGTGTGTATTTTTCAGTTTAATGACATGCTTCCTTGGTCTTTTGAAAAAAATCTACCATTTCAAGTTTAATATTTGCTCTAGCTACAATTAAATGTTTGTCCCTACAATATTAGCTTTTATTTTTAATACTAAATAATTATTTATAAAACTTCAGATAATTGTAATGATCTCAATTTGATTTTATATATGATGGTCAAAATAAAGTAATGCTTAGTTTAATGACAAATAAAGGATCATTTATATTTAATAGAATTTAAAGAGAGTAGGAAAATTATGTGAGGCTGAGATTGTTTTGTAGCAATTTTAAATATAACTGATCTGTCAACAATTTATAGCTCCCATGTTATATCAATCAGATAAACTTTTAATGAGTATTCAGCAGATTTTTGTTCAAAGCTGAGTCATGTTTTAAAAAATAGTTTTGAATAGTAGAGTGTAATGTTTGTATGTTAATATATTTATTTTTTATTAATGCAATTTCTGACAACTAAATATAATAATATTTCATTAATTTTATAATGATTTATAAATTAGAGAATTTATTATTTTATTAAGTTAAATGCAAAAAAAAATTGTGAATCAATAAAGATGAATGAATTTTTTGGTTATAATATTTATTGCAAATTATTCAATCATCCCTCCAAAGTTATTGAATTTATAATCAGTCAATTTATTGTATTATACATATATGTTCTTTGTTCAAAAGCATTGAATCCTCTGATCAATAATAGCACTTTCATGTTATTACTATATAATCTGTCCTTGCTTGCCAATTCCTTAATTCATTTTTAAACCAGTTTATTAATTATATAAACCTATTGTACTTTTGCTGTTTACATATTATAATTGAAATAATAAATTTAATGGTTTACAAACTATTATAAACAATCCTTAAATCCGCAAAAGTACTTTTGGTTAATTTCTTAAACCTGCCTCAACTGCCATTAAATTAAAAAAACCAAAAACAAAGCAGAAGCAAATGTCATCAAATCAAATCCCATGAATCTATATTTTAATAAATAAATAATCAATCAAACAAGATTGAAATAAACAACTATTAATAATTATATTTAAATATTTATCAAACCGGCTTTCATCTCCATTGAGACAACATTATGGACAAATAAATCATATTGGATATTTGACCATCATAGTGACTCATATTTTAATGTTAGCAGCTTGTCTATTTATTAAATGCATTTTATTCCTATTTATAAAAATTGTCTCTTTAATTTTTCTTTTATTATGGTTTCTCTCTTCATGGAGAATTTTCACATTTTCAAAATAATATTTACATTTACATGTTTTTTCGTGATCAAAGAAAACTAAAGCAGACATTAAATCACCATTATTTTTACTTTTTACACACTTATATAACAATTCATGCTCCTTCAATCTCTTCTCAATATTGCACCTCGATTCACCTATATGTGATAACATACAATCAAAAAAAATTTGATATATGACATTACTTTTCTGCTTGATAGGTATGACATCCTTAGAATTATTGACTAATTTATTAATATTGTCTGGAATGTAGAATGAAACATTAAACACATTCTTATATATATATCCTTAAAAAATTTCATTTGTGGATTTAAAATAAATGGAATAGATATCCATTGTTTATTATTAATCTTCATTTCCTTTAAATCATTATAACTTTTTTTATATTGACATAAAGTATTGTTTATTTGTTCCATTTTATAACCAACATCAAGCAATTCCTTGGCAAATATCTCAATATTTTCCAGTTTATCACTTTGGTAACGACATAATTTTTCATTCCGAAATAAAAAAGATCTAAAACTTGCCATCTTATGCATCATTGATATTTTTGATTTACAATTTATATATCCTTTTTTTTGCAATGGCTTAATTATTAATTTATAATTTAATATACTGTTATCTCTTGTAATAATTAAATCTAAATATTTAATTAATAATGATGCATAAGATGGCAAGTTTTAGATCTTTTTTGTTTCGGAATGAAAAATTATGTCATTACCAAAGTGATAAACTGAAAAATATTGAGATATTTGCCAAGGAATTGCTTGATGTTGATTATAAAATAGAACAAATAAACAATACTTTATGTCAATTTAAAAAAAGTTATAATGATTTAAAGGAAATGAATATTAATAGTAAACAATGGATATCTATTCCATTTATTTCAAATCCACAAGTGAAATTTTTTAAGGATATATATAAGATTGTGTTTAATGTTTCATTCTACGTTCCAAACAATATTAATAAATTAGTCAATAATTCTAATGATGTCATACCTGTCAAGCAGAGAAGTAATGTCATATATCAAATTTTTTGAGATTGTATGCTATCATCTATAGGTGAATCTAGGTGCAGTATTGAGAAGAGATGGAGGGAGCATGAATTGTTATATAAGTGTGTAAAAAGTAAAAATAATGGTGATTTAATGTCTCCTTCAGTTTTTTTGATCATGGAAAAACATGTAAATATAAATTTAAATTTGGTTTTGAAAATGTGAAAATTCTTCATGAGAGAGAAACCATAAAAAAAAAAAAAAATTAAGGAGGCAATTTTTATAAATATGAATAAAATGCATTTAATAAATAGACAAGTTGCTAACATTAAAATACGAGATTCGTGGGATTTGAATTGATGACATTTGCTTCTGCTTTGTTTTTGTTTTGTTTTTTTAATTTAATGGCAGTTGAAGCAGGTTTAAGAAATTAATTGAAAGTACTTCTGCGGATTTATGGATTGTTTATAATTGTTTGTAAACCGTTAAATTTATTATTTCAATTATAATTACAATTTTGTTTTAATTAACGAACATTTTATTTATATTACATGTTTACATATATAAAAAAAATTATATTGATAAAAGCATATTTGAAAATTAGTGTGGCAAAATTATCTATTTCACTTTTATATTTCAGTACAACACTCATGAATATTTGTTGGCTTCTGATATAAATAAATGAAAAACATTACTCAATCCAATGATTTAAATCAATATTTTCTAAGTTAATGCATGTGCATAAATTATTTCCCACTGAGAAATATAAATATTGTAACTAAATGTATCATAGATGCTCAAGTGACATATATGCAAATGAAATTAGGGATAAATATGAACAAAATTATTGTATGACATTGATAATATTATTCACACTTTTATATTATCAATACTTACCATAATTGAAAAAAATAATACCAAGGATTATTTGAAATTATTTCAATTAATTTTCTGAAAGTGAAAAATTGTAAATTCTGAACTTCATTTTAGAGTGAATACTTTATCTATCCATCATTGTATATAATTATAGTTCAAATTTACAATTATTTAAAAGAATGGAATAAGGACTATATATGTATAAGAAATAGAAACAATGCTTACTTTATCTGAAATCTATATAAAATATTTAAAACGCCCCATAGCTATATTATTTCAGTCGCATCCCTCTCCCCCTTTAATTAAAGAAAACTCGAATTTTAGCAACTCCATTGAAAATAAAAGCTTAAATTATAATATATATTACACCATTGCACTCAACATTGAAGAGGGATTTTTTGGGGGGATTTCCTTTTCAATGGAGTTGCTAAAATTCAAGCTTTCTTTATTTAAAAGAGGAACGTGGCTGGACTAATATAGTTATAGGGCATTTCAAATATTATATATATATGTGAAACATTTTTTTATATCTGAAATGGAATAATTGAATGCGAAGAAAATTGTCTATATAAATATATTAATGATTTAATAGAGTTTATTTTACAGTTATGTATCATTTATTTAAAAATAAACTTGCCATATATGATGAGGCTGTTGTAAAAAATTATTTCATATCTTTATTTAAATAAGTTTGCTATGCAATAATCCTCTTTTTTTTCATTCCTATGATTGCAAAAAAATGTTGATTGATCATTTTGTATAATAAGGAAAATAAAAATATATTTAAGAAGTTCTGAGAACCATATTATAATGACTATTTAATCTGAGTATATTTATTCAGAATAAAATTGTTTAATTTTTTGATATAAAAGTAATTTGAAAATTAAATTTCAAATAAACAATATATTTTAATTTTATGTTAATTTATTTTTAATTTAGATGACGGTACAACATCAAAAAGTTGATTATGCCACTGGAAATGTATGTTCAAATTTTAAGTTCTCTGCCCAAAGTCAAATTTGATTAACTATGCAATCATTTGGAGTAGGTTGCCATTGTTGCTATGATATTAATAGTTTAATATTACATTTGCAATATAATAATGTAATGGAAGCTTTTATATCATTAAGATTCAATGCATATATATATATATATTTAGAAACTGAATTAAATGTAATTGTAATAAAAATAATAAATTTAATATTTTTCAGATGATGGTTCAACGTGCCTTAGCTGCTAAAAGCCTAAGTCATGCCCAGGGTGGAGCATTATTTGCTGGTTATGTCAAATTTTTGCCTATGTTTTTAATAGTGATACCAGGGATGATTAGTAGAGTTTTATTTACTGGTATGCTGTTTGTTTTAATAGCTTATTTTTTTCAATATATATATTAATTACAAATTGATACTTTCTCATTTAACTTTATTTTGAATGATCTCTTTTTGCACATTGCTTGATATATTTTGGTTTATTAATGCATTTATTGCTTAACCCACTTTATATTTTTACTTGTTTTGATAAATGTTTATCAAATCTTTTTATGTATGTGTATAGATGAAGTTGCATGTGTTGATCCTGATATTTGTCGTGAAGTTTGTGGTAATCCTACAGGCTGTAGCAACATTGCTTATCCCCGACTTGTGTTTGGTCTTCTCCCTGTAGGTAAGAAATATTTATTATTTCTATTATAAAAAATATTTTAATTTATGTTTTTATTTTAAAAATAATCATAGTATTTAGTATGTTATTCAATAGGTTTTACTTCTTTCCTTATTTGTGTTTGTGATTCAATAAATAGAGAATGTCTACCATACAGGACAGATTAAACAATTTTAACTATTTTACAATGTAGCACTAGGTTTATCATATTCATAGCACAAAAAAAAAGTAAGTAGGAGAATTTACTTGTCTCTGTGCTTTGAATGTAACTGGCCGAGTTGAAAGCAGTGCTAAGCTATAAAATAGTTACAATTGTTTAATCTTTATAGTGAACCATCGCTATTTATTGAAGTACTTAATATGCTGGTGATATAGTTTATTAAATTTTCTACTCAAAAGCAACTTGAAATAATTACGTATAATAGTCAATTATCATAGGTAGTAGTTTTATTGGTTGCATTCTTTATTGTAATTTATTCTAGCATTTATATTATAAATTTAATGAGTCTTTTATAAATTCATTATTACTGTTGTTACTATTATACATAAATTATGTATATTCACTATTAATTGAACATGATTTTTTATTTATTTATTTAAAAGGTTTACGTGGGGTCATGCTTGCAGTTATGTTTTCTGCATTAATGAGTGACTTGTCATCAATTTTTAATAGTTCTAGCACATTATTCACCATGGATATTTGGAAAACATTCAGAAAGAAAGCTACTAATCGAGAACTGCTAATATTAGGAAGGTAAAGTTACATATGTATATCAGACACTTTTATATAATAAGTAGTTGGAAAACATTTTGTAAAAATATTATTTTAAATTTTTCTATTATTTTAAACACAATACAAATCAAGAAAATTGTGTTAAAGACAATATATTGAGTTTATGCTAATTAAACTGATGTCTATAAAAAATCTTTAAAAAATGTTTATAAATTATTTTAACTTATTTTGAATTGAGCAAATTTTATAATGAAAGTTAGTGCTAGAATTCCTCAGTCTCTTGAAAGGATCAATTATTCCATTTCTATTCATGAACTATATAAACCTGAGTAATCAACGGACATGAATAATACAAAATAGTCTTGAGCTTTCTACCTATATATACAAGTATAACTTAAGAGTATGTCATTGAGAGTTAAATTAATTTCTTCTGGTTAGAAAAAGATATTTGTCAATTAATTAGCAGAAATCTGTAAAACATTTGTAATCAAGTCTCATTATTTTTGCTATATTTCTTCATTCTTTTTCTCTCATCCCCTTCTCTCTCTTTTTTCCTTTTCTCTTTCAACTTAATACTCATGATATTTTATTTTGTTGATTTATTTATTTTTTTAATAATAATTAAAAATCAATGTTAAGAATATAAAATAAGTTCCCGAGATATACTTATTAGTTAAAAAAACAATTGAATAGTGTGTCACTTGAAAAGTGATACAAAGTTCAAGCAACAGAATTAATAGATTGAGCTTTCTTCCATGAATCTGCAATACTAATTAAAAATCAATATTGATATATAAAATATGTTTCTTAAATGTAATAAAAAATAATTATCTGATTAGTTGCTAATTATGTTTGAGCTCTGAATCCTACAATTGTGCAGAGCAATAAAAAAAATCCACACAAAATATATTTGTTCTATATTAAAATTTTATAAGTTATATTATTATAGCTTCAACTTAAATCCAAATCAGCATATTTACAAGTGGTTTAATTATATATTACATTTTTTAGTCAAATATATAGAATAAACTTGTATATATATATTGTACTGCTGGCAAATATATATGTTTAAAAAAAGCACATATATTCTGTGTTACATATATAATCATTTAAAAATAAATGATCAAATTGATTTTAAAAAGAAGTGAGAATAATAAAATAGAAAGAAAAATATGATTTTTTTTTTTTGAAATGCAAACTTGCAAAAATAAAGTATTGCGTCACCTTTTTTCTTTTAAACATAAAATAAAGTTTTTAGTATTAAAGTATGAGTGGGGGGGGGGGGATAATTCTAAGTAAAAGTTAAACTAGCTCTTCCTTTTTGTAAATTTAAAAAAAAATGTATTAATGAAAAAAAAAAATAATAATAATAACAAATAAATGTAAAAATGAAATCAGACTAAAATATAATTTGTAAAAAAAGAAAACTTTTAAAAATTGTAATTCATTAAAGATTAATTGGCTGATAAAAGAAAAGATAACCCCAGCTGAACTAATTAAGGAAAACTCTTGTACACTATCTTATCAAGAAAAGTAGATTAATCTCAGAAAGAGATTAGATAACCAGAGAATGTAAAAATTAATCCAAATGAAAATACATGAATCTGGAAGAAGGATTAAGATAAGAAATATAAAATTAATTAAACTTGATCTGAGGATAATAAAAAGAAAACAATGAGAGGGAGAAAGATAAAAGATAAGGAATTTATATATAATTCCCAGTCGGATTATTATTCAGATGTAGTCAAATTATTATCCAGGCAGAAGATGGTCAGAAAAACTATTCATGTTTCCAGTATGCATGTTCATTGACCTATCTTCAGTGAAGGCCTACCTAGCAACATGCGGTGCTAAAGAACTAGAAGTGTTCGACTAGTCTTCAACCCTGAGTCCTCAGTACCATTAGATGTTTTCCATCTGGAACCAATGCTTGCCTCATGCCCTGTAAGCTGCTGATAATTTCTCTTCCTCTCATTGTAAACTTGAAGAATTGAAAAGAAGCCAGAAACCATCAATATAAATCAAAGGCCAACCAGTTGGTAGTCAACAAGTGAGGAAACAAGCAAGGAACTGAATCCGTGAAAACATGATGTGTTATTTAAAATCCTAGGTAAATATAATTCCTTTTCTCCCATTATAATATCTTCACATATATGTGAGTGAAAGGAACTTTAATGAAATCTCATAATTATAGACAACATAATCTTTAATATTGCCTATGTAAATTTTTATTATATTGCATTATAATTATGTGTGTGTGTAAAAATAAATATTTGTTTGCTTAATTGTTATTTGATCAATTCTCTCTCTTAGAACAGCATCACTAGCAGTTTAATTTATAAATAGATTAAGTGTTTTGGGGCAGGTGTTCCAAAGATTCCCCCTCACAATTAATAAAAGGAGCTAACTTGGGATATGTCATGTGCTGAATTGTGTACCTGTTCGCTAGAGCATGCTGATTATATAACCTGTAATTAGCTGGCACCTGAGGTTAATCCTCCAAACAAATAAAGTACTCTGAATAGCTGGAGTTTGAATGTAGCAGTCGAGAAGTACTATAGCTTGGAAATGTGATCGCAGGTTATACTTTGTATAGCCTCGGTCTGGTTGTAGGTACTGTTGATGTTTCATATATCTGTGGTATTCTACTTCTCTGCTTGAAGTGCAGATCTGTTGCCATAGTGAAAAGTGCAGCCTGAGTTAAAATTGAGATTTAAAGAAATATAATCAGAGTGGTTTTCTCTGACCCAGTTCAATATATATATATATTGTAACGGAATATTTATATACATTACATTTAATTTTTTTTTATAGATATCTATACACAGACGTTCAAAATGCACAAATCATGAGTTATTAATTTATTAATAAGTAACATTTAAATATTGAAAATAAAATAAGCTTAAAGAATTTATAGAATCGAAGCAAAGATTCTAATTTTAAAATAAAACAATAAGAACCTTTTAATGTTAAAAATAACAAAACGTTCTTTCTTAACAAAAATGAAATTACAAACAGGTCCTTAGGGCAAAATGACCATTAAAAAGATTACGAAATAGATAAGAGTTAAGAGATAGAAACAAAAGACTTGCTTTTCCTGCCCAAGATATATATTAACATGGACCACAGAGGAAAAATCTACTTAAACACAGAACTAATGAAATACATATATGAAATATATCAGATAGATTCAAGCATTCCTAGATAAGACACTTCAGGACTATAAAAAGAAAAATTCAAAAGAAATAGGCAATTAGAAGATTAGAATTTTTGAATTTGTTTGTCGTTGTTGAAAAAGAAAAGAAATTTGAATTATTGTTGCCGTTATCAAAATGTAATCTGTTTTAATCACGCTTCCCTTGGGCTGGCTGAAGGCAGCTTTCATTTCCATGTATCCCAGGATTGAACTACCGGAACTGTCTTCATAAATCATCATCATCTGCAAGAAATGGCTCTTGCATAAACTCAGATCTTCATCATGAAGGAATGAGCCCGAAGAAAGAAAGGAACGATAAAACTGAACTATAAACTCTCTTTAAGTAATTTAGAATCTCCAAACTTTATTTTCCTTTAAATATGAAGTATAGTCTTTCTCAGATGAGCAAATCTGAACTTTCTTTTATAAACTTTGCAATTTTAAAAGTCTTATCTAAAAGTTAAAAACATAATCTTTTTAAAATATGTATTATATTTTTTTTATGTAATAGGGCAGGAGTTTGCGATTGCAAACAAATTTAAAGATAAAATCAATACATATCATTATTTGTGCACTATTGGATGTTAAAAATAGGTCATATGCTTTATTTGATTTTAAAATAAGTTAATACCTGAAACTAAATATTTTTTTTAAAAAAATTGACTTAAATATAAGTTGAGTGTGCTTAGACTCATTTAAGTATATGTTAGTTTAAAGGGGTTTTGATTTCAGACTATTTGTTTTGTAGTTGTGTCAATGCTGGTAGAGGGATATATGGATGTTTATGTCAATGTAATATGAAGTGTGTTAGAATATAGGGCAACATGCCCAAGTGAATGCATGACCCCAAAGATGTAGTCATTGCGTTGAAATGAATGTGGAGTACTTCCCATGACATTGACCTCTCTTAGCTCTATGGATAGGGACTATAAGTCAGCAAAATAGACCACTCTCCCATCATTTCTGTACTGGACAAGAATCATGTCCTTTAAATAATATCACACTGCAGATTCTCCTGTTAGTGTGGTTTTATGCTAACATGTTCACATTGCATTGGTTGCGTATATATATATCAAAAAGCGAGCGTTGGTGTGGCTGCGGACTTTTAGCTTCGGATCAAATGTTTCAAAAATCTTTAAGTGCATAGTCTAGGTGGCTTATCTGTGCTCAATATTCCAGGATTAAAAATTAAAGTAAAAAAAAAAAAATAATGAAACCTAAAGCATTTTTTTTTAGTAATTTATTTTTCAAATGTATTGTTATATATACGTAAATAAAATCTTTTGTGTTTTTAGTACTGGCAATGATTTAGCTTTTTTTTTTTTTATCTTTATTAAAAATATTTTTTAATAAATATATTTTAAACCTCTGCTACTCCTTGAGCTAGTGGCAGGGGCTAACGGTCATTATATAATTATAATAAAATAAAGTTGGATCTTTAACTTGCGTATCTGCCCACTATACAAATTTTCTAGGTTCCAATAGCCTGGTGGCGCCCTGTACAGCAGATACAGTAAGAGTCAATTAATCCCCGATTATTTTAATATATTTTATTGGTTCCTTTAATTTTTGTGTATAAACTAGAAAACAAAGCTTGGATTGCCCATTAAACAGCTTTGTAATTTTATCTTCAGAATTATTTTATTATAATATTATCAAGAGTATTTTATTGTTGTTTGCAACTTTCTTAGATAGTGTTATCAAACTAAATAAAAAGTAACCACAAAATAAATATTATTTTATCTTATAAATTGAGAAGAGTGGGATCTGTACGTACTTAATTTAAAAACAACATTTAAGATCAAAACCACATAATAAGCTTTTTTCAAACAGTTAGTAAGAAATGATAACAATGATAGAATTAAATTAAATTTACTTGACTAAGAGAAATGTATATGGTTTTGAAAATAAGAAGGGATTGTTTTATATAAGCAGCCATATTACTTGGTGAATTTAATGTGCATGTCTTTATAGTTTCAGAGTCCAGTAAAGAGAGTGAGCAAGATTTTCTGAGGACATTTTTCTGGATTTTGTACAATTATATCTATTTAATAAACAAATAATGCATCATTTTCAGTCATTACCAATCTATTTCAGGGTGGTCTCTTCAAATTTAATCTGTTTTTTTTCTCTACTCCACATTCTAGCAGGGTTTCTTATATCTTTCATCCATCTCACATGGTTTGTTTTTGGATTTTTATATTATTATTTTGAGAGCCAATTTAAGTCTCAAGTTGCCCAGTTATTGTTATTTTTTTTCCAATAATATGTTTAGCTCAATTCAGTTTCATTTCTTAATTTTTCTCATTCATGTATTTCATTGTTGATCTCTCCTTATTAGTTACAACCGTCACCTCTCCATCTTCACTATGTAATTTGAAATATCTTTATCACTCTTATACTAAGTGTCCAAGTCTCTATTTTTATTATTAAACACATAGCCTTTTTTTTTAAATATTATTTCTACCACAAGCATTTCATCCAAATTTATTTCAACAATTAATCTCACAATTACATTTCTCTATATTAATAATCTCATCAAAGTTAATGTAGTTGTTAAATTTTTCTAATTCATTACTATCAGTTTTTATTTTTTTCTGGGTTTTTTTTTTAACTTTTTTGAATATGAAGTCTTTATTAGTAGTTATTTTTAGTCCTACTTTTTGCTTTTATCTGATAGCTTTTTATATCTTTTCCCTAAAGCTCTAAAGCATTATCAAAATGTCAGTAACATCACCTGAAAAATATAAATGATATAAGCAATTAGCATTTCATTTTATTCCCTTAGTTCCATATTTTATTTCACAAATATTATTTGTAAAACTTGTAATAAATTTTAAGAGTTGGAATGATTCTACTGGATATCCTTATCAATATTAGTCTTCTTAGTGTTATCATATATAGTTTGATCATAATTGAATTTTAATAAATATTTTTCAGAATTCGATATTCCAATGCTTTAATCATTGATGAAATGCTTATACAATCAATTTGCATTTTATAATCTATAAATCCAAAACAAATTATTTAATATTCACTAGTTCTTTTTATTGTGCTGCGGCCACTTTTAAAGCCAATTTATGTTTTTAGTTGGTTGAATCTAGAATTCTTTATAAACATGTTGTAATGACCTTAGTAAAGGTCTTGTATACAGAATTGACATAAGTCTATTAGCTTTATAATTTCCATTTTTTTTTAAAGATCAATATATTATTGTATTTTTTCTAATCACATAATGTATTTTTATCTTATAAATATTTATTATATAGATTTGCCTATAGTTTTTTATTCTTCCCCTTTTTCTTTTAAAATATCAATAATAATTTCATTATTTCCTGAGCTTTTCTCTTCTTCTTGCTTGTCCCATCTATATTTAAAATCTTTGAATTTCAAAATTATTACAATTATATGATTATTGTATTTGTTTTTTATTCTTTATTATTGCTATGTCTGAAAATAAAATTCTTGCTCATGAGACAGCATGTAAGTTCGAATTTTTTCCCTGGTAAAAACTACAAACTACTACATTAAATTTCAGATTTAATATCACTCTATAACAATTGATTACATTATTAATAGCATATATACAAATTAACCAAATATATTAATGAACCTGAAGTCATACAGAAATGATAATAAAAATCTATATGACATGTTCAGTCCTTAGACTTGCTTCTATGTGTTCAGAGGCAAGTTTTTCACAATAAAAACTTAAGATATGTACGGTGACATCTAGCATCGAGAGTAAAGTCCATTCACACACATGAAACTTCTCCACCAAAGTCAGTTTCTTTTTTTTTTACTACTTGGCTAGCATAGATTAATTGTCCAAATGCTTCTCTTCTAATTGGCTCGTATTTCCGATCCCACTGATAAGATAATTAATTCATTTATTGATTATACATCTTTGACCCAAAGAATTTTAGTTCTAATTAGTTCTATTGAACTTATTTTTAGATTCTTGAGTGGTTATTTATGACTGAATCCGGAACTCACAATCATTTAATTATTATCGATATGTAGTATGAAGGAATTTCATAATTTATCTCGAGAGATTTAACTAATTACTATTTCACTCTATTTAGAAAATAATCTTTTCTGATCTCATTTTTTTATTTTATTTATTATTTAAGTTTACTAATCTTTAAAAAACTAGATTTTAATTTATTGAGTATATATCTTTATATATATATATCGTCATTTCAATTAAACATTTTATGTGTATGTATTTGAACATACAGCCACATACATAACAATTATTAAATAGTTATTTATAATTCCTCCACACATCGTAATATCCCTTACTTTAGTAGTAATGCCATTTTTTTTCTTATTAAGAATTTTTTTTTTTCCATATACCAAAATACTGTTTTATATTTGCAAAACTTGTTTTCTTCTATATTTTTCTTTTTCATTTACAATTACATTTTTTATGTCATCATTAACTTTTGTTTTACACTATTTTACAGAATTTTAGATATCCATTTCTTCTAAATTGATTGTTTTAAAACATTTCACATTTCTCCCTTTCATTACTAGCTACCTATTAAAATGTCTCTTATCTTTTAATTGATTTTATCCAGTACTGAGGTATCTTTGAAATCTATTGATATTTTAAAATACCTTGCAAGTTTCAATTTAAATTCTTTGGAATATTTTTGATAGTTAGAGCCACAGTTTTTAATAGCTTTTGTCACTCTAGCTTTTCATTTATATGTGTCTTACATCTCACAAATCAAAGATCATTTTCAGTGTTGAATCTATTGCAGTCTTGAAATACATATTTTCTTTTATCAAAATATCCAACTTTTATACAAATCTTTATTTGCATGCTTCCATATCTATTTCCACTTTGGAATTTTCTTTAAAAGGCATTCATAACAACATATGTGTATGTGCCAACTTTACTCATGTGTATGATATTTATAAACATTGATGTGACTTCAAAAGCAAGTTTGTTACTAATTGAAAAAGAAATCCTTTAATTTGTTTGTAAAGAAAGTGAGCTGGACAAATCCCTAATATTCATTTCATGCATTCTTATCATCATGTGATTGTTCAAATGGTATATGAATATGAATGAACCGCTTGCCAACATAGATAATTATGTTTTTCTTTGAATTTAATACCAAGAAGACATTATGGTCTTGTTTCTAAAAAAATTTATTGTACCTATGGTATCTGTCAGATATTCTTGAAACTAGTATGTGTTGTGTATGTATCTAAACAGTAATTAACAACCAAAGAGTGAAAATTATGGAAATAACTGGATCATAAACTTAGGCATCATTCATTCATGACTTTTTATTTGGCCTCATACACTTTTAAATCACTTTGCAAAAATTAGAAGATAAATTGTTTAAATAAAGATACTGTTCTAAAATCTGTAATACAGATAATATGTACATAAAAGAAACAATTCATTTATAATTTTTTATTTATATAAGAAACTATATGCATAAAAGAAAATATATGAAAATTATAACATTTTATTTGGAAGAATTGAATATGTTGAATTATATAAAATGGCATGAAAAAATGTTAATATTGACACAAAAAAAGGAATCAAATCACAAGGAAATAAAATGACATTTTGCTATGGGGGAGAGAGTTTATCAAAAAAAAGTGGCACTAATGAATTTATTTGTTTTATAATATAGCTCCAAATAGAGATACTAGTATAAATTATATTAGGAGATAGCAAGTAATGACTAACTATTGATTAATGGTGAAGTGTTACCATTTGCTTAGTTATCTCAGTTTGTCTCAAGACAAAGACTTTATACATATACATTGCTAAAAACATAGAAAACATCATAAGATGGGTAGAAGAATTATACAAGAACTACATAGTAATTAAGAAAGGATTTTATAACAATATTGTTCATCATTTGAAATACCACATGTTTTAAATAAAAATATGATACTTGCAAATAAATCTATGAAGAATGGAATTTTCCAGACATGATATGTATGTGCTATAACAAAACAAAATATGGGGTAATATGGAGAGATGGAAAAACCATCATCATCCTCACTGAATAATCACAATCATCTCAGTTAACATTGTCAATGAATAGTCATCAACAAATATAAAAGTAACCTGAGAAAATCAATATAGAATAAAAAAAATAGTTATAATAATTATAAGTTAGAAACCTACATCACCAGCAGTAAACATAAATAATCAACAATCATCTCTTATGACTGGATTTAAAAGAGATTAATATTAACATGTATGCTAATTATTAATAATATTATTCATTATTGGATAATCTCTAGTCTAATGAATGACTAGTAAAAAGTATTAATGTAGTCTAATTATCTAGTCAGTGCCAAAATGAGAGCATAATATAAAAAGAAATCATCTTCAGGCACCTACTTAAGTGCTACAGTATTTATGATACATGTTGATCATCATCAGTGATCAGACTAACAACTATAAACTATGTACCTGCAAATAAAATAGTAAATGCTTTAATATTATGCCCTGAATTGGCATTAGGTAGATAATGATTAACCCAGAATTTATAGTGTACCTCTTTTAAATCAATCACAAAGGATGACTGATGACTATTGATGATTAATGATGCCATAGTATAACTTATCATTATTAATTATATATATTTTTTCAAATGTTGTTTTTTGTTCACGTTCATTGCGATGTTTCGAAGATAATGATTTCCATATTATCTTGCTGTACACTTCATTCTATACTATTACAACGTATTGACATTTTTTCTTAAACATTTTTAAAATCTTTAAATGCATATAGGTATTTATAGTAAATATATATTTTAATAGTATTAATAATCCCATAAATAACACCTATTAAATATGTAAAATTGAAAATATATAATAATTATGGAAAAATAAAGTCTGAATGCATGTGTAATAATCTTAAATCAGATTTACTAGAATCATTTTAACAAATTTGGAAATAACGCCCCATCTCCTATCAATGCTAATCAACCATTCAGTTAAAAAATAGTCCACTTTTATCTAACTTTAATGTTATATTAATAATAAGTTATTTATTGATACTCAAAGAGGTGAAACTTTATGTTATTTATAATCAGATGGGTAGATTAACATTGATACATGTGAAGATGTTATTTGCAATTTTATATTTATTTGTCCATAAATATTATATATATATATGCACACATTCCAAGTTTTTATTTTTATCACAGTGTATCTTTCAATTTCTCTCAATCCTACTGCAACTTTAAATCAATTTGTATATATAATTGATGTATTAAATTTATCGTAATTTTTTTTTTCAGAGTTTTTATTATTGTTATGATTGGAATCAGTTTTTTGTGGATACCAGTCATTCAGAATATGCAGGGAGGGCAGTTGTTTCTTTACATTCAGGCTGTGAGTGCTTATCTAGCACCACCTGTAGCTGCTATATATATCTTAGCAATATTGTGGAAAAGGTGCAATGAACAAGTAATTATGTTTTGGGAATTATATGTATATAATATTAAAACTAAATATTTCTTAGCTTATTAATCTGCATTAGACTTCTCTGATTTTTGATTTTAAAATAAATAGGATAGCCTAAATATATGTATTTTGTATATAACAATATAACATTTTCAAGATTTATATTGTAAGTTACATATTTTACTTGTAAATATAGATCATAGTTTATATCCATCAAATAAAAATATTGATATATATATATTGAAATGTTTAGATGTTCATAAATTATTAACTCTTTAAAAAGGCATAGTAACTATATTATTATAGAAGTTGTCTCAAAATCATATGAATTAAATACACAATGGCATCCAGTAAAGTACAATGGCAGCAGTGATGTAGTAGCAGTGACTCTTACTGTAACAAAATCGGCAATTACAGCGTAGAAAATTCTACTAACAAACCAATCACTTAAATAATAGTGTCAGCAATAATGTAGCTGAAGGCTGAAAGGGTTCTCACAATAAGTTCTTTTTATAAATATCTGTGGATGGAGTTACCTGGGCCAGGTTAATTTTCGATATTTTTTAAATCCCAAACAGCTTTAGAATGTGTTTTATTAAATATTCAGCCTTTAGTCAATCAACTTAGCTAGCTTTAATAAATTAATATTTTTTATTATCTGGAAGAATAACTGGTTTAATAAGATGAATTACACTCTGAGAGACATGGAATTCATGGTTTACTTTGCCTTTTACATTTTTATGTATAACCATTTTGCAGAAATGCTTATTATTTGATATTAACATTCTTGACAATATTAACATAAAAAAATATTTTTGAATAATCATATTTTTACTGTTATGATATTCTAGATTGGTAAAACCATAAGAAAATTTCTATGGAATTTATTGAGTATAAAAGTTTTAAGATAAATGTTTGATATAATCTCTCCCCTACAATCATGTAATTGGACTGTTTAGTACACTGTGGAGACTGCAAATTATTAAATATATTTTAATTGTATGTTATATCTCAATTTTAGGATATATAGCTCTTTTTAACAAGATGGTTTATCATTAAACCAAAGATTAAAAGTATGAAATGTCCTTCTTACTAGATAACACTATTTTATAATTTCTTCATTCCCCAGAGATCATGTCTCTGAATTTCTTTATGGGACTATGCAAAGAAAACTTATAACCTCTTAGAATTTAAACAATAAGTTGAAGAAGCATTAGAATTCATGTTGCATGACTTATGCATTGCTCACGTGAAAATTTAATAGATTCTGATGTGATAATATGTTGAACTGTGATATGATAATATGTTAAACTGTTTCCATCATCTATCATTAAATGCTGAATGTCTAGAAAATTTTAAACTTTATTTAAACTTTTCAAAAACAAACAATTGTTAGTAACAATACACAAATAGACAACACAGGTTAGGAGATTACACAATGTTTCAAGCAGTAGTTTAATTTAAGAAGCTTGGATATGACATGGCTAGAGTTGCCCACTGTCTATAATATTACTGTATATAGCAAAACAAATATATATAATAAACATAAATAATAAGTGCTTCTCTAATTTTATTATAAGATTTTCATTCTATATAACAATTGTTATTAGTATAATACATCAGTATAAAAATTTATTATTCCTTCTTATAGGGAGCATTCTGGGGATTAATGTCAGGAATTGTTGTTGGTATAATAAGAATGATTATGGATTTCATATTCCGAGAACCTGCTTGTGGAGAGATTGATACTCGACCCATTATTATCAGCAAAGTTCATTTTTTGTATTTTGCTATAATTTTGTATTGGTGTACTACAATAACAGCTATAATCATATCACTAATGACAAAGCCACCTTCAGAGAAAATGGTAAGTTATGGCTATCTTAATGTTATATTTATTTATGCAAACTTTTTATAAAATAATATGTTAGCCTATTCTGATTTGTGAGTATTATCAATGGGTAAAGGCTTGGTACCATTTATAGAAAGGCTTCTTTTGAAATCAGTCTTGTATTATCACAGTTTACAATTAAAAGCAGGGTGCTTTTTATATTATCTATTAATTTCATCGTTCTAATTCTTAAAATAAATTTAAATAATGTTTGTGGTATTAAGTTGGAATTGAAAATGATATGGAGATCTTTGTTCATTTAAAAGGGTAGGTTATATTTAATAGAAGGAGGAAATAAAATACTAGGCAAGTTAATTTTCAATAAATTTTATTATCCATTATTCTTAGGAAGGGAGGTGTAAAATATAAATATATTTATAAGAATAATAGTATAATGAAAAAGGCAGAAATACAAATGAGAGATATATTTATACTTAGGGAAGGCTATAAGATAGAAAGAAATATGAATAAACATGAAAATTCCAAACAAGAGTCAAAAGTATAAATTTAAAAATTGGTTTTTAGAAATTTCATATGAATAGGAAAAGAGAATTGGGGTTTTTTTTTGCATTAGCGATAATGTAGAGATATATTTGAGAAAAGAATAAAATATATTTGCAAAAATTATCTTCTATTCAAAAGTGAGAAATGATATGTAATGAGAGATATACCAGTTATTATTAAAGCAGATATTTTGGAAAAAATTTAAGAAACACGAGATGTTTGAAATTGAATAGAAAGAAATTGATGTTGGAATTGTATCTATGTAGGCATTAAAAATGTGGGAAAATGCAAAGGAGTGAACTGATAATATGAGGAAATATTTGCATAGAGGTATTAATTAATAACAGATAACGATAATACTAATGGAATAAAAAATATGTATGAGAGAGAATAAGAATTGATATTCTAGTAAAGTTTATAATGAAGAGTTTACATGATTGAGATAGAATGATTATCTGTTGGTAGATAATGAGGATCTAGGGAAGTTGAAAAGAATTCAAGTGTTTCTTGAAGTTGAATGGGGTATAATAATGATTATTTTATGTTAATAGAATTAGGACTATTTGAAAAGTCAGACACAGAGCATTATAGAAGGATTCATAAGTGTAGATGGGAAATAAAAAGTGAATGCAAATTCAACACGTTTAATGATGTCATGAAAAGAATTATGAAGGATGGTAAATTTAAAACTTGAGTAAATTTTCAGAATGAAAAGATGATGAAAATATATGTTAAAAAGATTGAAATAAAGAAAAAGTGCATATGGGAGAATATAAAGATGTTATTAAAAAACAAATGAGAAAGGTGGTGCAATGGTTGGATGTAATAATTATTTTAAAAAAAGAAATTGGACTGGAATTAAGAAAATAACTTCAATAAAAAGTTTACCAAGGAAATTAGAATGTGGAAGGAAGGTTGTAAAAATTTTGGAAATCCCAAGAAATAAAAGAAATGTGAGGATAGAAAAAAAATGAAAATATACTCAATAAATTCATCATAAAACTTTACTGAATGGTAAGTTAATAAGTGAATTTTGATTCTAATGAAATTCATGAGAAGTTGATTAGAGTGATTGATTTAGAATTGGATTTAAAAAAATGAAAAGAGAATTAAATGATATGGTAACTGATATATAAGAGTTGGTTTAAAAGAAACTTTTAATAAAATTATACATGATAGTGAAATTCCAGCTGAATGGAAGAGTGTGAGAATTAGATTGTTATGTAATGGAAAGGAAAAGTATATTAGATTGTTAACTACTTATAGACTAATAATTACCATAGTTTATAAAATATTTATATATATTGTTGGATAAAATAAGAATTTGAAAGGAAGAAAAGAAAATTTGGGCGGAAGTTCAGAATGGATTTCATTCAGGAAGACAGACAGATAATAACTTAATATGTTGAAATGCCTTACAGAGAAAATAAGTAATTATTTATTGCATTTTTAGATAAGAAAAAAACATGATATGGTCAATAAAAATATAGTGTTGAACGATTTTGAAAAGTATAAGAATAGACTTGGAGATGTTACAAATGATTAAAGGTTTTCCGACAGATAATTTTAAAAAATCAATTGGAGAATGTAGAATCTATGAAAGTTAAATGTGAAATTGAATCAAAATAAGGATGTCAATTAAAACTTTCTTATTTATTTTGATTTTTAAGAGAATTGGAGGCTGAAGTAGAAAGATTAGGAGTAAGATTTGAGATTCTTATACAAAGAATTAGGAGAATATATAATATGGTAGATCTTTTTTTTCTTAAGATATAGATTTTTTTGTAAATAATATAAAAGATAAGGAATTGTTATTAGAGAAATATGTAGAAGTAGGAAGAAATATGACAGTTACATTTAGTGAGGAAAAATGTAAGAGAATAGTTCTTAATGCAAAAAATAAAACTGAAACATAGAAAATGGAAAGTATTTGTCTTGAATAAGTAGAGAAATGCAATGGGAAAAGAAATTATATAGTTATTTTGGAAATGAAAAATTAGACACTAAAGGCAAAATATAGAATGGGATTGATTAAAAATCATTCATATTTTTCATATAAAAAATGTAATTTGGAAAAAAGCTGATGGTACCTTCTTTAATGTTAAAAATGAGGTGCTTTTGTTTTAGTCAAAGGATTCAACCAATTTTTAGATGAAATTCAAAAATAATAATAATAATAATAATAATAAATATGATTGGGTGAATTGTGAACAACAAATGAGGATTCCAATGGAAAATGAGAATGGATGTCTTTTTCAATGAGGAAAATTAAAAGCAAATTGAGAATTGATTAATAAAAGTAATATTTATTTGGATTATATGAAGAAGCTAATAAACATAATGGACTAGAAAAATATTGAAATATGCAAAATTAATAGATGGAGATTTTATTTCTATGTATTTGCATAATAAATGGGATGTATGTGTAAAGAATATATTTATGAGGAAAGAGGATAAATAGATTAATTAAAGAAAATAAGTTTAGTTATGGAAAATAAATATGAACGCAGCTTAGAGTTAGAATAATATATATAGAATAAGAAAAGATATATTCTAAAATTCTTCTTTTTTTTTCTAATTTAGCTCTGTTATAAATATATGAATTACATGTACATAAAAAAATCCATTAATGTTTTGATTATTTTCTATAATCTTTGTCAAGACACATAATTTATTTGAAATATAAAATAAAACAAAAATATACAAATCAAAAAATGCCCAAAATATATATATATAATACACCAAATTGCAACACTAGGATGTTCAGTGTAATTTAATGCAAGAGCGTGAGTTTTGTTTCCAAGGAATGGGCGCAAGAATGGTTAAAAATTTGACAGAAGTAGTGATTTAATGGAAATGTGAGACAAAGAAAGAATTAACTATGTATTTTTGAAATGTAATATGTTAAAAGAAGTTTAAGACAAATTGTATAAAAAATTGGGAGGGAAGGATAAAGAAACAGATTTTCTAGGTTTTATTATTAGAATTATTTTAGTCTTTTTGACAAAAATGAGGACTATGAGAAGAGGGCATTGGAATTAATGACAAAGATTTTATAGAATGAGATAGGAAAACAAAAAATAAATGTATGAGTATCCTGGATAAATTATTTAGAATTTACAGAATGAGACGTGGTAATAATGGGTAAAAATAAATGGGTTTTTGTACTATGTATTATTTCAAAGAGCAGGAGTATTTAACAGGGTTTCTGAACATATGGATTGTTTACAAGAACTTTTGATTTATTAATTTAAGGAGAATACATTTTACATCATATATTACAGTTAATAATATGCATCTTATATTGCAGATATATATATAAAAAATTATGCATGTGGATGTTTATGTTGCATTGAAACATAATACATTACCAAAATCAAAAGAAATTATTTAATTCTTCAGCTTACACAGAATGATAAACCAAGAGCAGTCTCCTACTCTAGCACCATCTACTGTAAGCTTGAGTAATAAGAACTAACTAGATATTTTATTTCATTTAAATTCTTATCTCCAGATTTGTTTCTATTTTTGCTTTTATAAATGAGGCTTTAGGATTCAAAATTGAAAGCAAGTATCCAGCAACCACTTTTAACTATATTTTATGGAATTTAATCAGCCTACAGTTTTGGATTCAAGCCAATCTTCTTGAACAGTTATAGAGATCTGATTCCAATTTGATATCTCTATATTTTAATATCTTCAATTATTTATTAACTTTAGACATTTTATTCTCCTGGCAAGGAATGTTAGCAACAGCAAATACACAATATGATAAACCAAGAGCATCTCCACTGTAGCTCCATCTATTAAAAGTTTGAGTAACCAGTGATATACCATATGACTTTTATTGAATTTAAATTATTACCCTCAGAGTGAAGAGCTGCTCTTGGTTTATTATGTTGCAAAAGCTGAAGAATTAAGCAGTTTGATGTTATGAACATTTCTAGCTAGGAAAATAAGTACTTACAATTAACAAAGAACTAAGATTACTAAAATGAATAAGTCAAATCTATCTGTTTATGCAGATTGACTTAGGTTCAAAAATCTTAAGTTGATTTAAATTTTTAAGTTTCTAATTTGAATAATAAAATATAATTAAAAGTAGTGTTTGTCTGCATTTCTTCTAAATTTCAATTCTAAAACTTCATTGATAATTAATTATAACTGCAAAAATAGACAAACTTCATTTTCTAATATATAATTAAGAATTTCCCTTTTTTTAGATTCTTAATATTTAATTAAGAGCTCTTTCAATATATTTGTGTCACTTTCAAAATTTTATTTAATAATGAAGCAAACAATTAATGTTATGAAAATATCAAAAGGGCTCTCAATTGAATATTATTTTGTATCTATTTAGCATAAGAATTTTTTCGACAACTTATCTGTTGGAAAAATATAATAAAGGAACCTGTTATGATTCAAGTAGGAGTTCTGCCGCAGTAGCCATAGATTTAATAATCATTAATTAAGTAATTCATAATCTGTGCTTGTCCACATCTACATAGGTCCATGGCTGATAAATTCCATTTATGAAGTAGATGAGCACAGATTGTTCTGAATTTGTTTATGAGGTTCCAGTAATTTCTAGGAAAATCAAATTATGCTAACTTTATTACTGAATGTGGGAAAAAAATTGTTTTGCACCACCCCAGTCCAAATCAAAATCATTCTGGGTGTTTATTGAAAAATCTAGCAAATTTAATTTACATAACAGCTTTTTATACATTTTCTATGAGGCAATTTATCTTCCGATATCTGGTGGAAGAATATATGAGCTAATAGGAAGTTATTGCAAAGCAGTCAACTTGAGTTTACCATTAATTTTTCTCATGGTAATTTTAAATTAATATCCAGAAGTTTATTATGGACATTTTTCTTTAAATAGAGATATAGTATTCACCATTAAAATATATTAATGCTAAGGAAGCTGCTTATAAAGTATTTCTATTTTAACTTCAAGTAGTGCTAGCCAACCTTGCAAGGAGGTTATTCATAGAAATTGTTTTAAATCTAACCTTAGAAAAACGAAGGAAATAAATTAGGATATGATTTAAAGTTACTTCTAAATAGCATGGGATATGTTTGTGTTTCAGTGCATTGTTGCAAAAGATTATACAATATTCATATTACAAGATGCTTCCTTTTGTTCAGATGAATAATTGATCTTACTGTCTGTGTTAGATTAGGAATAAGAGTCCAGTTTTTAAAAAAGACATTCAATCTTTTTATATCATTATTAAGAGACCAAATATTAAGAATCTAAAATGAAAAACGGTGATTCTTTATTATATTAGTAAAGGAAGTTGCACATTTCTGCAGATATAATTAATTAATTCCATTGTTCACTAATCTTCTAGGTTTATAGTCTAAATTATACATGTGTGTGTGAATACAACTCATACAAATGGAATTTAAGGAAGTTTTTGATTATGTAAATTATCACATCCTTGCAAATCAAATCATCCAGTATTTTCTGAGAATCCTGACAGTAATTGCATGTTCCTCAATTATTTATTTAACGAATAGATTTATTGCTACAACAATTTCCAAGGATATCTCCAGTTTTTTCCATTATCTCCTCTTTTCTTAACTTGGATTGTACATTAACCATTTGTGCAAAGATTGTTGATCTTATTTCATATTACTATTTGTCAAAGACATATATATATATATATATATTATAAAGAGAGAAATAAATAATATTCTACTAATTGAAATATGTACCTTTAAATTTTCACAATAGATTGACTCACTATTTTTTAAAACAAATATCCTGCTTGACTGATTCTAATAAATAGATACCTTCTTTATTTTCTTGGGAGTTTCTCCCAAATAATTTGGTACATCATTAAATGCATATACTACTAAAACCATCATCAATTTTTAAAAGCAATACTTTATTAGTGCAGCCATATTAGTTAATTTCAACTTTACTGATTTTGTTTTTTAATATAAAATATTCTTGGTTTAGACTTCAACTTCTTCCCAAAACTTTATCTTCCAACGCATTTTGAAGAAAGATATCATGTCTCAAAATGTATTACATGAATTTTATTTTCCTCAACCTTTATCATATTTTACAGTTCTTTTTCTATATTGATTTTTTTTAATATCTGATTATTAGTCTTCCTTTCTATCCAACTTATTCTAGTTAACCTTTAGAATCACATTTTTATATCTTTGAATCTTATTCTTTCCTAATTTCCCAGATACCAAATTTCATGCCTATAAATCAATATAATTTTTTTTTATGCCAGTATATTTATTTAGAATTTCAAATAAAAACTGTAAAGAAAAAATGTCTAATTCATAATAATAAAGTTTTATTCAATCTGCTGTAACATAAAAACAAAAATCATAAATTTCCACTTTAATATAGTTAATCACATTCTGTGCGCCATGTATTTTATTTAATGCAACCATAATAGATAAATGCCTATCTTGCAGTCCTCCATATTGTTAATTTGTAATTATTTAATATGATCAATGAAAAACTTTTATATCAATTCAATGCTACATCACGGATCTTATCTTCAATATTCAAAATGCTGATCTTGTGAAACCAGCAAAGACTCTCTCTCTCTCCTGTGTAGTTGAAACTGAATTACTATAACAAAGGACCAAATGCTGATACTAATATGGCAGCTTTAACATGTAAAGATGTTACAATTAATATTTTTTCTCCTTTGCATACATAATATAATCTTGCTTCTGGAGCTTTGTTTAATTTTTTTTTTAAATGTTGAGAATGATCTGATTTCCAAAGGATTAAATTCATTAATGGATATTTCTATCAAAATTCTTTCTTAGTAATATCACTTTTGGCCATTCTAATGTAAACTGTGTGGTGTTGGTGAGGAGACATTTTTATACATTCCAGATTCTTGTAATTACTTTAATGTCACATTTATTATAAGAAGGTTTACTTTTCCCAATAAGAATCTTGGCCAGTTTTATTCTTCTACCTTTCTAGAGAAATCTAAGAGCAGCTTTAATCCTTCAAAGATTGATAGTGGCTAATAAGATGTAGCATTATTTTCCATTAAAAAACACACACACACTTCTTAGATTCTATTAACATGAGTTGAAATTTTCTTATCCTCCTTTCATTAATAAAAAGTAAAATCTTTGAGACTTTTTTTTAATCCATGACAATTATTATAAGACTTGTGAATGCAGCTTCACACTAAAAATAAAAGAATAGAATAATAATTTTCTTATTGTTTCATGCAAGTATAAAAGAACAATGAAGTAGGACAAAATGATACCTAAAATATCAAGTAAGATGAGACAGTTTGACAATATCTTACATGATTGTACTTCCTAGATAGTAGCTAAATTTCTCCCTACTGTTATTGATCTATATAAAATAAATTAATAAACAAAGTATATTTAATTCCATTAATAGTGTTCATTTGCTTCTGAAGAAAAGGTTAGATTTATTTCAGTTCAACAATAATTAGCTAAGCAATGCTTTCAACCTAAAAGTTCATATTCATAGTTCAAACTTATCAGCCAAAGTTTGAAGGCTATGAATATAACCTAGATCAGTGGTCTTCAACCTTTTCACACCTGTGGACCGGCAAAAATAAGGATAAGATTTCGTGGACCTGCAGAAGTGTACAGATAATTTTTTTTAAAGATATCAACTGCTTAGCCTTAGATGAGCATAATTGTTATAACTGATCAAAACAACACACTAGTTACGCTTACCTTCAGATGCTGAACACTCTTTCTTGAGTTGCTCAGTCATACTGCTACAGAAAACAGTACATTCTCATTAATGTGCCTGCATTGCTACATTTATTATTTCATTATTAAAACATGCAAAAATAAAATGTTATTCTCCTGAATGTTGGGAAATATCACAGCTAGTGTAATTACATGACAATGTTTATGATAAATGTAATATCTGTATTTAATGTTAAATATACAAGATGAAGTTATATATATATTTAGTTTGTATAATAAAAAACTTTCTTTTTTTTTTTTTAAATTTTGAATCTGGTGTTATTTTAATCTCATTTTTACCCAATTAAAAAAAAGAAACAGAATGAAAAGTTGTTTTGGTAAAGTGTCACATAGAAATAAAACAATCATTATAAAGATGTCATTTTGCTAAAAAAAAAAAAAAGATTATAGATTTATGTTCTCAATGAAGAGAAATCATCATCAATGATCTGTCTCTATATTGTGAAGTTTACAATTTCAAAAAGAAATGTCACACACAAAATAAAAAGATGATGCAAATGCAATAAAAAAATTTGTTATATGTGACCAATAAATGAGCTGACGCAATACAGAAATGCCTACCAGGTATAGAAATTGATGTGTAAGGAGTGGTACAATTATCATGAGATTGACGCTTAGTCTTTTAAAGATTGCATTTTCAGATAAATTCCTTTGATTATTATTTAGTAATTATAGTATTATCTAATAATTTAAATAAAATTTTGATTTATAATTAATTTTATTTAAGCAGTTGCGATGAAAAAATAAAAATTGTTTATATTAATTAAAAGTTTAAAATCGTATTATTTTGTTATTACAAACTTTCCTGCCAGTCTAGCACAGACTGGCAGAAAACTTCTGCGGACTGGCGCCGGTCCAAGGACCAAGGGTTGAAGACCACTGTTCTAGATTGAAAGCATTGCTCGATTAATTATTATTGAACTGAAATAAATCTATCCTTTTTTTCAGATGCGAATGAATGATATTAATAGAATTACATAGTCAAAGAAAAGAAGTAAATCCTTATAGATTTACAAAATACATTTAAGCAATAAATAGTCACACTAGCAAGGACTCTTTCTAAATTTAGTTTGCAGAAGCTATCTGTTGTATTTCATCAATGATATTTATTGGATAGGAAGACAAAGTGAAAGCTATTAATAACCATGTTTGCAGCTAATTAATTTGTTACAATCTTATGTGAATCATTATATTTTAATAGTTAATGAATATATGTAAATTTATGTTTATTAATTGTAAACTTACATAAACTTTTTTTACTGTAAATATATTGTGTGTATATGTATGGTATGTTCACAAATTTCTATTCATATTTAAAATATATTTTTTATGATAAAGAAAAAATATAACCAAACAAAAATTAAATTTCAATTACTATTCATAATCTTTTTAATATTTTTAATGAGGTTTAAAATTTTCTTAAATTCTCTACTAATATGTATTCTTAAAATCAGTTTTAAGTAATTTATTTATTTTTACTGTGATTTTAATTGCAGTTGATTCATACAACATTTTGGACAAGATATGATTCAGAAGTCACTAATGAAGATATTGATATGAATAATGTAAAGAATGAAAACAAAGAAAAATATATTCCAAATGGAAATATCGCTGAACAAGTAACATCAGTACAACCAGGTAGTAAAGTTTTAAATTGTTTTATAAATATATAACTACCCCCCCCCCTCCAGAGTTATATACTTATAATTTGGAAACTTCTATTATTAGAATAAAATTAAGATGATTCTTAGCTTTTTACAATTGAGCAGATTATGGTTTTTGCATGAGTTATAAAAAGTTATAATTTAACTAAATAACATTTTTTATTTAATTTTGGAATACACATTTAAAAAAATGAAATGAACACTATACAATAAATGTCTCATTAAATAATAAGTTGATGAAGAAAAGCAGAAATCACTGAAGAAGAAAGCATAACTATTGGCTACAATAAATTATTATTTGTTTCAGAAATACATTTAAGATAAAACAAATATTTTAAAACAATATTATATTATTCATAAAATAAATTTATGCAATGTATAGAAAGTATACTTCAATCTATTTTAGAGGTATCTACTATAAGCTTGAACATTCATTGCTCACCTAATAGTATAGCAGCATAAAGTTTCTATTTTCAGATGGATTTCTGATTTTTACCTTCATCACTGAAAAGTAGGATTCAAATATGGAACTTTCACATTCAGCAGCTTCTTTATACTATTCAAGCTAATATCCTGAAATTTTAAAAAAAGATAATTTCTTTGAAGAGTTATCTCTAAAATAAGATATAGAGTACATTATTATACAGAAAGTATTTATATATATATATATATATATATTGATCTGGGTCCCTTGAAGTGTCTCCATCAATGATACCCATGGCGAGATCGAGCTATACAAAGCATAACTGACCATATTTGCTGACTATGGCCCATATTACTGCTGGATTCATCTATATTCCAAAGCATTTTATTTGTTTTGAGGATCAACCTCAGGCACCAGCCAACCATAGATTATACTCAGCAGGCTTTGGACGACAGGTACACAATCCAGCGCTTGAAATATCCCATGACTAGTTCATACTCTGTCTCAGGATCCAGCGCATTTAGTTAAAACATAAAAAATAACTCTACACTAATTTATTGGTGATGCAATGACAAGAGAGAGAAAATAGACAAAATAACTATTAAGCAAATATCAATATTTATTCAAACATACACATTTGTAATATAACATAATAATATTGAAATTTACATATAAAAAAACATATAAGTAATTACTCAGGCTAAATTTTATAGTCCTTCTTTAATTAAAGTTAATTTTATTTAAAATAAAGTGTCTATAAACAGTGATCAAAATATATTTAGTTATTTAAAGTATCTTTAACTAAGTTTTCATGATTGTCAGTTTCCAACCAGCTGGCTTTTTGGTTCCATCGATGGTTCCATGGTTTTTCTTTCAGTTTTCTGTCAAACAATGGGAGAGAGAGAAAAAGAGAGTTTGCAGCAACTTCTACTTCACAATCTTGGCATTGACTCCAGTTATTGATTCAGGCGGGATAGTTGATGGCTGAGGACTTAGGGCATGAAGCCCTGTCGAACACTCTAATGGCTTTTGCGGCTTCTGCATTAATGTTGACTGCAGCAGTAGTTGACTGGATTACTACTGCATTTACAATTTCCAAATATTCTGCACTCTTTAGAAAGAACCTGAACTCTGGACTAATAGCAATGCGAACTGTACATCACAAACCCGACCCAAGAATAATAGCCAAATTGCTCTTTATATATCTTTTTCTTTCTCATTGTTTTTTCACAATTTTTAATGTTTATCACTCTTAACTGCTTGAATGTTGTTAGCGCTACAATAGCGCTGCTGGCGTTTTTCATATGATGTTTTGTTTTCTTTCTTTACTGACGTAAAAAGTATAAGCATGACATAGTACAAAATATGAGCTTTCAATAGCTTAATCACGTGGCTTTCAAAAAATGTTTATTTCAAAAAAATCGTTTGAAATTTGGATTTTTGGCAAATTTTTTAATCGACCACAGTATTTAATTTTTTTTGTTTTTTTGATAATTTTTGTACTTATTACGAAGCGATAAAAGACAAAAATGGTTTACAGGCTGCAAGTGAAAATTTCTCTGGTGTTATTCACAAGAAAGGCCTACAATACAGCTTCAACGTAATGTCATAAGTAACATTTTTAATTTTTTGATAAAATTATCTTTTTTATTTATTTTAGTTTGTAATTAGTGTGCATTAGTTATATAATTATTTATGCTCATATAGAATTCATATCTATAGTAATTTTCTAACGTTCTACTTACACTATTATAAAAATAATGTTTTTCAAAAAGTATAATTTATTATGAAAATCATTAATTATGTTTATATAATATGGTTTACAAGTAATATGTTATAAAACTAATAATCAAATGTATACAAACATTGCATACACAAACATAATCAAATTCTGATTCTTGTTTGTTTTTGTTTACTCTTGTTCATGCTTTGGTTTTGCTATATGTTTCATAACATTATTTTCAAGTCTATAGCTACCAAATACACTATATGCAAATAAGTTATATCTATGTGGTACAATAAATATAATAAGATAGCATCACTTCTGTGCATAAAGAATATAAACATCACTGGTGTCCATAAAGAATATAAACATCACTGATGTACACAAAAAAATATAAAATGAAGAGATGAAACTCATTTTATCAGTGATATAGACAGTAGCCTACAATTTCTAGTTTTAGATGGATAAGAAGCCTATTGCTATGATGATTTCTTTTGTATCTTTTATTAGGATGAATCTTTTTCTTTATAGACGCCTTTGACATTTAGAACATTTGGGGTACAAGATAAAATTGAAGAAGTCATATCCAAATTCTTTTGGAGATTGTGAAGCTGTGGATTAACTCAGGTAAGACGTTATACATGTTTAGAAAGATAATTTTGTGAGGAATATAAAGAAATTATCACTGAAGATATGTTTTCCATTTTAGTTAATGTTAAATTTCTTTTTTCCTTATTTTTTATATAGTTATCACTCTTTATTTTATGCTTATTGTTTTCCTTAATGTTTCTAGCAATGTAATTGTTTTTGCTCTAACATAATTAAAACTGAAGTTATTGTGAAAATTGTGTCTCAGGCCAGTATTTTAAAAAATTCAATATGGCAGCTTGAAGCTGAAGTAGTTAAATCTATTTTTTAATTAAGATCGTAACTGAAAGTCTGTTTTTAATTATTTTTACATTTGCTTTAATCTTAATCCTTCGTTCAGATTCTCTACTACCACGATAAGATAGTGTACAATTTTTTAATTAATTCAACTATTGATTTTGATTTTATTATCAATCAGAAATCTTATAAATTAATTAATTACATTTTTGAAAGTTTTCTTTTACAAACAAAATTTCATTTTAACTTTTTATATTTACTTATTTATTTTTTAAAAAGGAGTTATCTTTAAAAGAGAGAGAAAAAAAAAATTTTTTTAAATCTTTTTCTAATTCTATTTTAGATTTCCCCCAGCCCTCTTTTTAACAAATAGTTTTATTATATTTTAAAATTAAAATATCAGCAATCTTTTTATTTTATTTTTTAAACTATGTTTTTAGAATCACTCCTTAATTAATTATTACTTTTGGACTAGTCTCGTTTATTTTCATTTTATTTCTTTTTTAATAAATCTGATCATTTATTTTTAAATGATAACATATGTAATATAGAATGTGTTTTCAACATATATATTTGCTAGCAGTACAATATATATATGTGTGTGTGTGTGTGTGTGTTAAAACTATATATTATTGGAATTTAGAAAAAAACCAAGGGTTTTAAATTATTTTATTCTATATATATAATTATCATGATGATAAATATTACTATTTAGAGTTAATTCTAGTTTAATACAAGTTAACATCAAATTATATTTAGACAAGCAATTCACTTATATAATCAGATTAGATGTAAAAAACAATATTAGAATGAATACATTGAATGTTAATCTATGAATAAGCAATAAAGTTTGATATTGGAGGTCTATATGAAACAAAAAGAGTTGTGAAATGAGAAAAAATAACAATTTTTTTTTAATCTCTGATACTGTTATAATAGTGTAATAATTTAAATTATGTGCCACGTAATCTTAAGAATGCTTCTATTATTCCACTTTCTAAATATAAAATGTATAAACAAGATTGCAGCAATTATTGTGGAACATTATTCTTTCCAGGATTTTTGCTGAATAGGTTATTTCTGGTCATAGATGAGTAGTTACCAGAAACTCAATGCAGTTTTAGAGAATCAAGAAGCTATATAACCCTTTAAGCGATCTATTGTTTAAAGATCTCCTCTAATGGTTTTATTAAATTTCAAATTATTTCTTAAATATGTATGTTGACAAATGAGAATTATTTTTAAAAGTATTTTTTTCAGCTCATCAAATTTAGAAAATTAGTAAATTGCATTTGATTCAATTAATAGGATAGCCTATGACTTTGAAATTAGTTTATTCTTCACCAAATTTATTCATATTATATATCTTCAACATAATAGCATGCAAGGAAACCCTATTACTACAGATAAAAAATCTGGGGCATTTGAAATAAAAACATGTGCTAAGAAATGATGTGTGCTTGCTCCAACATTGTTTTCAATTTTTATGACAGTGGGTCTTTGGAACTGTTTATTAGGCAGTTTAATCAAACAGGGATTAAGATATGATATAGATTTTATGGTGGAATTCTTAATTTGAATTGATAAAAGGCAAAACAAGAACTTTTTTTTTCTTGGATTCTGGATTTGTAGTATGCTGATGATTGTCCTATTTTTACCAGTTCAAAAGATGGTTAACAGAATGTTCTTAATGTGCTTTTTTTAACAACTTAAAATAAGGAAATAATTATTGCAACTAAGTTGTCTGAACATAGAGCTGTCATTTTACCTAATTTATTTTATGGAAGTGATACTTGGATACTCAGTGTCACAATATAAAAACATTTAGAGTAGTTTCATTTAAGGATACTCATAAAATTCTAAAAATACAATGGCAAGATTGTAAACTAATCAATATGTTTTTCAACCTGTTCGATGTGATATTATAGAGTCCACTATTATAAAATCACATCTTCATTGTGTTGGACATGTAAAATGAATGAACATTGCAAGATTTCCTAAAAGGTATTTTATGGTTAATTTGAGCATGGTTTTCATAAGAATCTCTGTTTAAGATATAAGAATTATCTCAAAGATATTCTGAAGAAATGCAATGTTAATTGTTTTCATTGGTAAGGGATGTCAATGAACAAAATACATTGAAGAGCTACAATTCCATATGGTATTGAAGTATTTCAAAAAGAAAGACATCATCACAAAATATCAAGCAAACAAATAAATAGAGAGCATATTGTATTTGTGTTTCCCATATTGTTTTGTATAATCATTACAAAACTCATTTTTAGAGGATTTTTTTTTTCTACAGAGTTAAAAGAGCATGGTTCTGAAGATTTAACTGACTAGGTTTGCCCAAAATATTAAAATATATTAATAAAAAAAATTTTAGTTAAAAGAAAAAAAGATAATATGGTGTTTTTACTTTTGTAATTTGGATATTTATAAGTATTCAAACATTGTTTTTAATTAATTTTAATTATTTTGTTTTGCTTGCACCAAAAAATAGTTGTTATTTTTATTAGATTTTTGTAGTAGCTTATCATTATTTTTAAATGATTCTCACTAAATTAATATTTGTTAAATTGTATTTTAGATTTACCAGATGAAATAGTACAACCATCACCTAACTTCTTCCGTCGCTTTGCAAACTGGTTTTGTGGCTTCGACACAGATTCTTCTGTGGTTGCACTCTCAACTGAATATGATTCACGGCTTGAAAAAATTTCTTCACTTAAACAAGATCCAAGAGCAAAGATATTTTTCCAAATAAATCTTGTAATTGTAATAGGAATAATTATATTTATTTATGCTTTTTTTGCACCTAACAAACCATATTTTCTTTAATAGTATCAGCAGAAGTAGTAAAAATATAATTAATATAAACATTCTATTTTTATAGAAATATCTGTATTTACACTCTAATTGATCAGAAAATTGTTTCCATGGCATTTTAGTAATATTATCATATATAATTTTGGTATTAAAGGGCATATATTATCAGAAATTATAGTACCTAATTACTGTAAATACATCATAAGTTTTAATTTACATGGAAGTAAGATATAAAAAAAATAGTTTTGTTTTCAAACTATTTTAACTGGACATATGTCAATTGCAATAAAATTATATAGAACCAGGTTATATTTATTGGAATATGATTTGACCAAAAAAGGTTTTTGAAGTCATAGATTTTCTGCTAAAAATAAATTGAATTTTCTAATAAATTCTATAACCATCCAAAATTTTTTATCTAAAGATAATATTGCTCTTTCCATGGTGTGACTAAGAGATGAAATTGAAGAAAAAAAATTATATAGTAATTTATATTTTTCATTTTAATTGTCTTTTTGTTGGTTTATGAAATGTAACAAACACAATTTCCTTTGAGAAACATAGCTGTAGGCAATTTACAGCTAAATCCGTCCTATATTTAGATCATGGATAAATAGAAATCATCATAAAAGTAATGATTTTTAATTAGGAGAATAACAATATATAAATATATTGAATTGTGAATAAAAAAATTTCCACATATGTATAACTTTGCCTAATTATTAGAATATATTTATTTTTGATGTTGAAGAAACAGTTGCGTATAAGAAAATAGCTATCTATAAATAAAAAATATTAATCTCTATTATGTATAAGAATTAAATTGAATGCACTCAAAAAAATTCAAGTGCTACATATTGAAAAATAATAGTTCAAAGATTAAAGAAGTTTTCAATTTATAAATGAAAATAATTTTTCATTAATAAAATTTTGGGAGTAAAAAAAAAACGATGTTCAAACTAAATTTAAACTATCAGTCTATTTGAGTTTTAGGATATGATAAAATTGAAGATGAGCTAAAGATTTTGTGTAAAAATCTATAAATGTTAAAAGATTGTAGATTGATTGCACTTTAATTTATTAAAATGATTTTTTTTAATGATTTCTTGTTGACAATTCAAAATAAGGGTTTCAATGGAATATAGGATTAAAATTAAATTGCTTCAATGTCTAGTAGCATTTTAAATTTGCCTGACATGTATAGAATTTTTTTCCTCTCATTCCATATCTAACTTATTTATTCAATGCTATGTCTATCATTAAGTTTAAACCTGTTATTGATGAAAGGAATTTAGTGATAACAATAAATAAAATGACTACAATTAATAAAGAAATTAGGATACTAAAATATATGGATATTGGCATCAGATCTATATAAATATTCAAGTAGGATGACTTGATTCAAAACCTTAGGCAAATTTGTTTTCAGTTGAAATTTAACTGTTTGGTGGAATCTATTGCTTCTAGCTTTATATTAGAAAGCCTCATTGACAGAGCCAAAAACCAGAAACTAATTTGAGAATGGGGTTTAAATGCAATAAAGTATCTGATAATCACTGGTTACTCAAGTTTATAGTACATGACCCTAAAATAGGAAACTGCTGTTGTGTAAAAAATTTCATTTTGTGATGAATTAATGACTAGAGCTCATTAAAATGTACTTTGATGAAGCAATGCCAATCTGTCATTGATTTTTGATTGATACTATGAATATCATTGCCTTGAAAGAAGATGCAATTTGTACGAGGACTATTGAAGAGAGAACTTTACCCAGAAGTGATTGTTGTAAATTAACTTTTTATGAAGAGTGAAAAAAGAATCACACTCTTCAATTTGTATTAGTTTATAATGAAGACTATCCTTAATGAAAGCTTTTCCTCATGTTGTGATCAGATTGAAAAACCTGAACTCTATTTATTTATATAAAAAAAAGTAAACTTTTATTTATTTATTTTTAAAAATCAATTTTACATCAATTATTTTCCTACATGCTATTTCTTGAATATGCTGTAACTAGTTATTAAAAGGCTTCCCAACATGGTAAGAGTTAGCTATGCCTACACATTAATTCCTCTGTAAATCGGTGTCTTTCACAGGATTTTTTTTAGTTTTATTAGAAACTGGATCTAAACTGAAAATATATATTTTGGATACCTAAAGTACATTCCTGTAACATATAACATGCATTATGACCAACCATTATATTGTATATTTACATAAATAAGTAGATCAATATTCTTTATAATTTTTTTTCGGCAGTACTAAATAAATCAATCCATATTTGAAAGCTGCTCTTTTTTTTTTCATAAGTCTAAAAAATATATTTATATGCAAGAAATTCTTTATTCAACAAATGGTTACTTATAAATGGCCATTTTTATATCACGAGATTAAAACTAATCTCAAGTCTTTACAAAAATTAAGTTCTGTTTTATATCTTACTGATATTCATTTAAGTAACATTTTCATTTCTGTAGTTTATATATTATTCATGAAATATATTTCTTTTCCTCTCTTACTTAGTTATGCATTATTAATATTTTTTATACTATCAAGTATCCATTGTGTATATTATATTAATAATTTCTACAATGAAATTTATTGCATGACACCATCAAAACTTAGGTGTTTTCATATTTTTTCAAAATGCGTTAAATTTATCACAAAACCCTTTTTGACTTTATAAACACATTTCTAATGCCTCTTTTAAAAAAGTATCATATCTTTTTATTTTTAGCCATAAAATGGCAGCATTAATAGCAAAACTTATGGTAAAAGTGTATTAGACAAAGAATTTTAGTTTGTTTAAAAAATATTTGCAGATAATATTAATGAAAATACAGAATATGGTCATATTTAGGTTCATACCATTTACAACCTTCTTAAATACTTTATCAATACTATTTATTTATATCAAAACTAAGTTTCGACTGTCCTGCAGTCATCATCAGAGCTACATTATTCAAATATATAATTATATAAATAGTACACTTATACACATATTCATATATATAATTAATTACACATAATAAAAGTAGACATTTTAATCTGACCATTATAAATAATCAATTCTCGTTTTATTATTTTACTCTTAACCACATTTATTTTATATTACTTTATTTTTAAAAATTATTAATTTTAATTTTAAAAAACTTTTAATAATTCTACTATTTAATACATATTAGTATTATTTTACTTATATTTTAAATCAACTTCTAACCTTTTTCTATTTTTATTAAATATTTTTATAATTATCAATTAACTTTTTCCACATTATAAATTACTTTTTTACATGACAAAAATTACCTACCTCTTTACAATCCTATTTCTAAATACCCAAATGATAAAATTTCCAAAATTTTTACACTTGTTTAACACCTCCCTCTATTGTTATTTTCTTCAACTTTATTTTTTAACCTTTTTCAAATTCAAACTTATTAATAATTGCTTATAAAATTATCTTTACTCCAAAATCCCTTCAATTTTATATACTCCAAAACTGAATGCAAGTCATTTAAAAGTAAAAATATAAAAAGTAATTATGTAGAAGAAATAAAATTCAATTTATACAAAAATGACTCAACATAAATGTGATAAAAGATCACCTATTTATTTGCATTCATTAAAAATTGATCATAGGTTTGAGAAGGATAGTATAAAAATGATTAATTATACAAATAGAAGGGATAAAAAAATTAAAGAAGCAATATTAAGAATATAAAACCAAATCTTAATAGTGATTTTGGGTTAAAGACAATGATTTTATAAACAATTATTAATAAGTTTAAATTTGAAAAAGGTTAAAAAATAAAATTGAAGAAAATGGAGATAGAGGGAGGTGTTAAACAAGTGTAAAATTTTGTCACTTGGGTCTTTAGAATAGGATTGTAAAGAGGTAGGTAGTTTTTGTAATGTAAAAAAGTAATTTGTAACATTTGAAAAGTTAATTGATAATTATAAAATATAAATAAAATGATAATATGTATTAAATAGTAGAATAAATGTTAGTTAAAATTATAATAAATAATTTTTAAAAATAAAGTAATATAAAATAAAAGTGGATAGAATTATTTAAGAGTAAAGTAATAAAATGGGCAATGATTATTTATAATGGTCAGCTTAAAATGTCTATTTTTATTTTGTGTATTTAATTATGTATATGAATATGTGTATAAGTGTATTAATTATATATTTGAATATTATAGATCTGATGATGATTGCAGGACAGTTGAAACTTAGTTTTGATATAAATAAATAGTATTGATAAAGTGTTTAAGAAAGTTGTAAATGGTATATGTTAAAGTAGAAATCAATACATAGGAAAAAGAAGAAAATCATATTCAGGTTCATTTGATAAAATTTATTGCTTCATTTTTAATCATATTATTAACAAACTTGCTATAATAGCCTTAAATGAAGTTATGTTTATTTTAGGAGTTTCTTTTTCATCATTAGAATGACTAAATCCAAAATTGAATCTATTAACTTAACAAAAAAAAATTGCATTTATGAATATAAATTAATTTGTGTTTTTGTAGGCTTGGATTCAGTCAGTTAGAATGTATGTAAATTTATTAAATTTAGTTTATCTCATTGGTTCTATCATGCCATTTTGGAAACAAATGTTTTGTTTATACCTGACAGTGGTAAATTGAAAAAATATTCATCAATATATAGTAAAGTGATAGTAATTTATTATGCGTAATATATTCTTTAAATATCTATTTTATCACGCACCTCTTCAATCATATAAATAAAAATACCTGAATATGGTAATTGACTGCCAAATGTATTTCTGGTTGGTCTAGTTCTCTTCAATTGGTTCATATTATAACTCTTATGTGTCTTCATCATTAATTGTTCATTATTTAGCAAAATCAACTTAGTACAATTAAATCTATAAATATGCCAAATTCCTTGCTTTAACAATACTATGGTAGGGTTGAATAATAATACATTAATCTTCAATTAAGTCTAAAGTTTATGCTTGATTAAAAATATAATAATCTCTAGTCTACTAAAAGTTTAATAATAATCATTAATGTATTTATCTAAAGTGGATAGTATCAAATATGTGAATGCAAGAAATTAGGCAATAATACATTAAATTATAGTAATTTAATAATTTGTTCTATAATCAATCATGTGCCAGCTGGTATATCCTGCATAAAATCCAAATTAAATTCTTTAAATCTTTATTTCAAGCTCTCCTTTTCAAATACTCATAATTATTTTTATTTTTTTCATATCATCCATCAATACATCTTTTTTCCCACTTTTTTCTGTTGATAAAAAAAAATTTTTTTTTAATGTCATTAATCTTCCCAGCCTATCTTTTTCATTTTTTCCCCAAAATTCATATCTTGACATCTTTTCCCATGTTTTTTTTTTTTCTGATTAATCAAATTTCTGTTTCGTTTTTAATAATGCATCAACCACTTTCTCAAATTTTTTAAACTGTACTTCCTTGTCATCATATTATGAAAACATTTTTTTTTTTCATGGCAAGATTATAGCATGATTATATATATATATAATTGTATGATCAGTTGTGGAGAAGTTTGTGTGATGCTTGAACACCCAATAATTATTTTTGGGAAAAGAAAAAAATCTTTTCCCAATAATTATTATTAGGAAATGAAAAAAATATTTTCCACAGAAGTTAATTTTAAATATAGGAAATTACTAATTGCTAAAGGAAAAAAAATGATTTGTTATATGAATGTTTTTAATACTAAATATGTGCATGCATGTAATTAACTATTTTAAACACTAAGAAAGTATTCTTTACATATGTATATTTTTATATATAAATAATTAACACTATCATAAATATTTTTATTTTTGATTAGGCAATATCAAGAAAAACTTGATATATTATGAATTTGTATACTAAGTATAAAAGTTATATCTTATAGATATTTTCTGAAATATTTGGGTTTTTTTAATGTGTAAGTTAAAATATAAAAATACTATAGATTTTTACTATAGTTTTTAAGATGGCTAATATCTTCTATGGCTATTATTTAAAATAGATGAGAGAGTAATACCAAATATTTTGTTACTGTGTTCATAGTTATTTTATACATATCTATAATTTTTTTTTTAAAAAAAAAAGTATTGTAGTTAGCACATTCTATAATGGTATTTTGGACGAAAATCATACAAAAAGAATTTTGAATTTGTAAAATTTAAATATTGCCATATTGTAATTTTTACAATATATATATATAGTCTCAGCTTAAAAGTGTGCAGAAGTTATAATTTGATATATATTTTAAAGGAGAATATTACCTGTGTCTTTCCATTAGCTTATAAAGTCCAATTACATTTGACATTATCTTGGTATCAATTATGTTGTCAAACTGAACAAACCACAAAGCATATTGTACACATGATTTAAATATTTCTTGATCTATACTATGCTATGCAAGAAAATGTGTTCAATGCCAACACGTCCCCTCTCCCCACATAGGTGCCAATGTCTACAGCTTTTGGGATACTTTTAGCTCAGACATTTTATATATATTATATATTTGAAGTATTTATAATAATCATCCATTTTTTGCATTAGTTCTAACAAATACTAAATTCTTATTTGCAATTAATTTCTTTATTTTTTGTTATGCTAATAGCTTTATTTGTGAAACAATCTTCTTCAAAGCTGTATACCACATAATCATATCATACACACAGAATAAAATTGTCTATATATATAATATATGAAGAAAACTTATACAATTAAAACTGTTAGCATAAATATATATATAAACAAAATTAGTGGAAAAAATAAGTAAATAATGTGATCTATTCTGTTGCCATAATAATTACTGCTTGTCTTGGCAAAATAGACACCAAATGAAATATTGGGCCAATCTGCAAGTTTGTTTGTTTTTTTATCTTTTAACTAATTCATTTTAATTATTGGAGTGAAATAAAAAAGTTGATTTTGTTATTTATATATTTATTTGTATAAATTTTTAATGTAAAATTCTCAAGGTGTTACACATAAATGTAAAAATAAAATGGATTTTTATAAAAATTTGCGTTTCATTATATATATACACTTACACACATATATACTATTGGAAAAAGTCGATATACTGTAAGATGATGTTTACTAAATACTTATAGCAAAATATATTATGTAGTCAATACCAGTTTTGTTTTATTATGTATAATTTCATACTGCAAAGGCCTTTCCAATAGTCCTTTAGAAAAACAGTGAAGGCTTCACTCACAAGCTAAATCATCTGCTGATTGGTGAGGGTTGTAGTGATTTTTCCTTTTTAGTTTTATTTGTTTTCCTAACAACTAATTAGATATTAATTTACTTATTAATACTCGATTGTTAGATGGGCTGATTACTTCAAAGAAAAACTCTAAACTTAATAGCAATCTGAAAATATTTTCTAAAATTCATTCAACTTAGATTTAAATTCTAGGTTCTATGCATATTAGGCAGAATTTGCTCCCACTGTGCCAGAATGACCTTCGTTATATGTATACAATTATGTTAATCAGTAATGAATCTTAAAAAATAAAAGTAATGTGATTTTTTTTTGTTTGTTTTAAAAAAGCATTATTATTAAAAGTAAAAAAGTACAAAATTCATGAAACCAAAAATTTAAAAAAAAAAAAAGCTTAAATAAAAACACTTACTTGAAAATATAAAAAAAAAAATCATACATAACAACCATTTAAAATATATATATATATTTACATTAAAAACCTTTTTTGGCATGATTTTGTACAAAACTGATAAAAGATTGACAGGTCTGTAATTTCTAATATCTTTTTAAAATATTAACATCTTTTATTACCTTTTTAAAATATTAACACTGCATTCTTCCAATCATCTGGTATATCATTTGAATATAACTTTGCCAAAAAAATTTCTATTTCTTCACTTGTTTCTTTTAAGATATCGATTATAATTCCATCATTACCTGGAGCTTTTCCCTTCATAGATTTAATTGCATGTCTCACTTCTTCATTTAAAATTCTGGGCAATTCAGAAGATATAATAGATGTAGGAGGTACTCGTTCTTTATTACTATATCATTCTTGATAGAACTCTTCTACCCATTTCATGGTCAGTTCTTTTTAATAATCTCTTTTTTTTTATTGCAGATGTTTCCTACCAATACCAAAATATTTTACATTCTTGAGACTTTTATTCTCTTCTACAGTTTTTCTTGCTAATTCACAATTATTTTCTTATATCATTATCAATTCTTTTATGCATCATTTAACAAAATTTGAGATATTTAATCTTTCTTAATGCATCATTATTATATATTTTCATATTCCTTCTTTTCTTAATAAATTCTCTAGTCTCAGTAGAAATTTGATTAATCAATTGCTGCTTTTTTCCATCAGCTATCTTTTTTGCAGTTTTTTAAAGTATATCAATTATTTTCCTATTAATATCATTCAAATCTGAATTATCTTCAAAATCTGCTAATATTTAAAAATGATTTGCAAGTTGTAATTTAAATTTATTAATGTTTGTAAAGATTGGGAATATCAACTGTGAATATTGTTTTTCTTAATAATTTTTATCTCTAGTTTTGCATTAACACATGTTAATGCAAAACTAGAGAGACAATCGATGATCACTACCTGTATTGAATTTATTAAGAACATTACAATCTTGACATGTATTTTCTGTTAACCAAAATATAATCCAATTCTGCTGTATCTTCATTTGGATGATTCCATGTCCCTTTTAACATTTTTCTCAAAAAAAATTCATAGTGTTTTTCTGCAAACTCCACAAGTCTATGTCCTCTCTCATTTCTGTTACCATAACTAAATTTGCCTACAACACTTTCAATTGTTTATCAATTCTAGCATTAGTCTCTCATAACAAATTTAAAATGTTATTTGGTCTGATCAAGATCAGGTGATTAAGTTAAGAGAAGCAATAGGGGAGATGAAACCAAATAGCTCAGGAAGAGAACAAAATGTTCAAAAAGTGGTAGTTCTCAGTGTATTAACAGACAAGTGTGTGTGGCCTCAAAAAATATATATTCCTCCATAGATTAACTGGCCATTATATATGGTAGAGTCAATCTCTGGAAAATTTAAAGGTACATTATATATGGTACTAAGAGTCCATATTTCTAGGTGGATTCTATGTCCTGAATTTACATAAAATAAATCCTCAAGATGTATATTACAAGAGTCCCATAAAAATGAAAAATGGGACTCAAAAGTTAAATGATTATATATTTGCAATTTTATGCAAACCACAATATCTGTAATATAACCTGGCATCAATTTATTTGGTTAATAATATGATTTACAAAAGGGAAAAGGAATAGAATATAAGAAATTTTGTTTTTATTGGTTATATATATGGTTAAAGTAAAGATGTGATTTTTATTAAAAGAGGGGGAAAATTGTGCCCATTTCAATTTAGCATGTGGATAAATTGTTGTAAGTACATAAAATGAAAAAAAATCAAACTTTCTTATAGAGGAAGGAAAGCTGTAGGGAACCCAAGTTTAAACCCTACAGGATCAAGTCCCAAAAGCCTAGGACACGGGGAAATATGCTGTTTGTATTGATATAACCCAAAAATAGTACATACCTTGAATTATTTATTTTAAAAGTTAGCATTAGAACCCATAAACAGTTGTCTGTGGACACAAACTATTCAGTTGATCTTATTCATATTTTGATTAACTTTCTTCAAAATTGATCTATACTTGCGAAATTCTGCTATTTTTCTATAACAATAATTAAGTCTAATAGTTCTAATAATTTTTTGAATATTAAATTATAGTTTGTGAAAAGCATTCAGATTATTTTGATAGACAAGTTTTCTAAATATCTGAGTGGGTACTTGTATTTTACATACATAAATTTACAGTTACACATATAGTAAAAGAAAAATTATATTAAAATCTTTTTTTAAAAAAGGAAATTGTGTAAAGAATTATATTGTGTTAAACTCATTGGTTAGAATTTCAATTGGCAGCACAGCTAAGTCTAAAATCAGAGATAGAGAAAAAAGTAATTAAATTTTATGAGGCTAAGATTTGAGACCAAGATGTGAAAACATTAAAGTAATGAATTCCTTCCAGACTAGTTAATTATCAAAAAATCAGGTGTTTCTATTAGTCTAGATATATTACTAACAGTAAATTTGAAACAGATGATCAGTTTTAAATTAGACTGGTTAATTAATAAAAATTGGGTGGTTCTATCTATTGGTTTGGATTTCTTATCAACAGTAAATTGGAAGCAGATGATTAGTTTTAATCAGATGGGTTAACTAATAAAAATCAGTTTTTCTATCTGGGTGGTCTATAAGAGACTTGGTGATATAAAAAAGCTGGCAATCACTTAGAAAAAAATTATATTGAAATTGTGAAGAGAAGTTACATGTTGAAAGAGATTGGTTTGAATTGGTCATTTTTATATATAATTTTGTTTGGAAAGTTGCATATAGCATAATGACAGGCTAAGTACATATATATGTTTCATCTGGCTGATCCAACCATCAGCCAATGCATATCTGAAAAGTCTGAGCCAAAAGTATTACACATATTGTGACTGATTGTGAAAAGAGAAGACTGCTCACCTGCATTTTAAATCGAAAATGAAAATAAGTAAACTAAAAAGTGTTAAACTATGCTAGTTCAGTTATGCCAGTGACTGTTTAAATCCCAGCAAAACTAAAACAACAGATATCCTTAATCTATTAAAATAAGTGCTGAAAAGAAATGAAACAACTCTAATGCCAAATGGTTCCTATGGAAGCAAGTAACTTCACTATCATTGCAGTAAAAGAATTACAGGCCAAGAAAGAATAGGACTGTTCCAGTAAACTGCTGAAATTGATAAAATATATGTATGTTACAGATTGGTGTATGTGGTTGCTGCAAAATTTATAAACATTCAACAAAGTGAATTTGAACTCTTGGAAAGTGCAGGTCTTAAGAAAATAAAAATGCTGGTAATATGAATTTTAATTATATATTTTCCTTTTTATTATATCAGGGACTATTAAAAAAATTTTTAAAAACAAATTCTTTATCTTTTATTATCTCTGAATTTTAAAATCAAAATAGAGTAAAAAGCAGAATTTTGGTAATAATAGCTAGTACAGTAGTGATGATTTTATGTATTCTAAGATTATTATACATATCCACTTATTGTTGTATTTTATTTTGTGAAATGTATTATTGTGGGTTAATTCAAAATTATGTAATATGTTAAAAGGTTTTTTTTTTAATATTTTATTCATAATGGGGATCCATACATACACACATGTAATAATATAATTATATTTGCCACATGTATATCTGTGTTGTATGAATGTTGAAAGTGATAAAGGTAGCATTGGAGGAGTTAGATTTTCTTTTTAAAAATCATGATTAGTGACCTCAATAGCTTAAGAGGGGGAGATAAGTAATTTAAAGCTTGTTTCTATAAATGCTTTTACTTCCCTAGAATCTAACTAACATTTTTCTAATTAATCATTTTACTTTATATGTTAAGTTTAAATTTATAAGGTTATAAAAGTATGTGCGTGCAAAGAGTGTATTTTTTTATGAAATATTTTCATTTGGATATAAATTTTCAGTCCAAATTGATGCACAAACATTATATTATGACATAAACATTGGGTACTGTCATTACAGAGAAAAGGGGAAGAGTTTAATATTATTGATATTATGACTTCAATATAAATAACTCATCATTGTTATTCATTTAATTTTTCATTTATATCTTTAAATAGTATGTATATTTTAGTAGTCCAGTAATAAATGTTAATTTGTTTTATTAAAAGAGGCATATATCCTTATTAATAGTATTCGTTGCTTTATTAATTATGATCATCACCACTGTTGAATATTAATGGTTAAGTTCTAATTTAGATATACTAAAGTTAGGCAAATCATTATGAATTTATAAAAGCTAAATTTTATGTTAGGCGTTAGTTCTAAAGCCGTGGTTGGAAGTACCATTATCACCATCATTATGTTTTTAAATTACTGATCTAGATAAATGTGTTTAATAGCCATAGATAAATAATGATTTTCACTGTATTTGTTTATCATTTGTGAGTCATTATAAGATAATAACCATTATTCCGATCATCATCATTCAAGGCAGAGTGAATTGCCACCATAAATCTATAGTTTGATATGAGCTAGCAAAACTTATGAAAATGTTGAAATGCATTTATAATATTAAAATCTAAGTGATAATTTTTGTCTGATGAATTTTATATGCACAACCAAAGCATAAGGTTATTTTTGTTTTCTTAATGTAAATGTGATATGGTCCTAAAATCCAAGTCCAACATCCAATTATACATAATGTACCAAAAAGAGTTCAAACCTGATACATTTGTAACTAGGTATAGAATATAATTTTGTCTAGATTTAGCTAATCTAGTGGCGCCCTGATAGACCATATTCACATAATATTCACATAGTATTCACTTAATATAAAACTAGAGATAAAAAGTGGGTAAAATTACTGTAGGATTTATTTTGAAACATTTTTATTAAATGGACTCACCGACTTGATATTATTTCATAAGTTACAATGTGATACTTTTTATTTAGGTTACAGTATATATATTTAAATGAAACAAGTGCTAGACATCTGTATTAAAAATATTGTTTATATACATAATTGATAAAGCAAATACATTTTCATCTATCTGCCTTTAAGCAGAGAATATACATTAAAAAAACATATATACATATTCAATATAAATAAAAAGATCGGTGAATTATTCATGTGCAAATATATTAAAAATCTATATATTTTGTAGATGCATGTATATATCAAAACAAAAAATTACATGACTTCTAATAAGATTCATTTTACTTTAGAACCAATTCTGGATGCAGTAAGTAAATTAAAAAGTACTAAATAGCAGTGTTAAGTGATCTTCATGGCATTTATCCAATACTCACTTTTTTGATTTAAGTTAATGAGAAAATTTCATATTATGTTAAAGTTTTCAACTAAAACTTAATTGATACCAGTATTAACTGACTCTATGTCAATTATTTAGTAACCTCAAGTATAAACTTAATGATAAGCAACTGCTGGTGTATTTGAAGTTTTTGAGAAAAAAAGATGTTATATACCAAAAATAAGTACTTTGTGATTTCATAACTGCATTAGACAGTTGTAAAAGGTCCATATTCATACTACATTAATTGTATAAGCATTAATGTTATCTATGTTTGTATATATATATATATAAACATGTACATACATATGTATTATAAACATACAGAAAAAAAATGAAATATGAATATATTCAATGCATGAACATTTGCTATAATATGAAAATTAGGAAATATAAATTAAATACTTTTATTTATTTTTTCTTAAAAATTATTTTAATAAATCCATATATCATATTCCCTTCAGAAGTTGAACAGCTGGCAAGACTTTATTAATATCTTCAACACCTAAAATAAATAATATATTTATATTCAAATGTTAGAAATTTAATGAAAATTCTGTTTATTTTTGTAAATAATTTTCATTTAAGATGTAATGCAACAAAATACCAATTAATAACAAATATTGCAAGTTGAAATTAAATCATCCAAGTAATTATATATTTTTTTAAATATATATAATATCAAAATATAAGCAGCAATAACTAATTAGTTATTATATATAAATTACATCACTAATGTCCTCATGCATATCCAAGCAGTAGAAATTTAGCAAACTTATGTAGTATTGACTTGACAATAGATTACTGTTATTCTATTGTTCTGTTTAAGCATGATAGCTATGGTGATCTCATCATTGCTACGGTATAAGATACATGGTATTCTTTATATGGTGTATTTGTTAAATCTAATTTAAAAATTACAAGTATTGTAAAATATAAAAACTAATAACTAAAATTTCTTATATTTTAATAAATACATCTGTTTATTATTGGTATGAATTTATATAGTATTTAAATATATCACTTATAACAATTAATTAAATCTGAAACATTGTATCAGAAAAATAAACATATCTTAAAAATCAATTAAGTTAAAATATTTTATTAAATAAGTAATTATTATAAGAGTTAATTAGTTTACAAACAGGTTCAAAGAATCACAGTTTATATAATTAAAAAGAAAATTTTAAAAACCTTTTTTTAAAAAATAAGAGCTTGACATAATAGATAGGCAAATATAAAAATTAAATTTTCAATAATTTGATCAAGTTTTGAATCATGTTTAATGTTTTTGCAAGAGAGTAATTGGTCGAGAGGTCAAGGCGACTGCCTTGCACTTGCAGGCAGTTGTCCGGGTTGCAGGTTCGCATCCCGGACGATGCTATGACACTTAAAAAGAAAAAGTAGTTGTACTTGTATCTTAAAAGAAATTGAGATGATTATTCGAAAGCTTCTTGTTAAAATCTAGACTGATAAACATAGAGTTTAAAATAATAATTGAGAAGTCCTGAAGTAGTGTCTATGAGGAGAGTTATAAGCAACAGCATAATCTTTCCATACATTTAAAAATATCATGGAATTTAGTATTTTTTCAGTATTTTAATCAGCATGAATAGCTAGAACATCACCCTAAGAATCATTTGTGCCTCTATTTTCCCTGAAAACAATTGCCTAAATATGAAAGAAATTGTCATTAAAAAAGGTAATACTGTAATATAAAAATAAAAGGAAGTTTTAGAAATAAAAATTACTTAACAAAAAAAATAACAGTTCTGAAAATAAGAGTAATATATTGTAAAAACAAATTTAAAAAATTAAAGCAAAGAACTTCGAGAACATTATATCAATATCTTAGGAAAAAGTTCTGTACAAGAATCCAGAAAATTGTTAGTCCAGAATATTTTCAGAGTGAAAATAAAAAGGAATCCTAGTAATCATCTTGCAGAAAGCAAGCAATTCAAAAAATACAAGCAAACACATAAAAATAAAAGACATTTGTTATATACAATTGTAAAATGCATTTAAGTAAGCTTATAAAAAGCTTTATTATCATTATTTAATGATATTGGAATAATTTTTTTGAATAATTTATGGCCAAAAGAAATATAATTTTGTTTATATCAATTTTTAATATTTGTTTGTTTTGTTTTTTGTTTAATTAATTTGTATCATATGTGTGGTCAATTGTAAGTATCTATATTACATTTTTGTTAATAATATAATCAACCTCAGGAAATACGCGTGAAGTTTCAATTCTAGCCATAAGCTCTCTGAAATAAATAGAGATGTTTAAAATTAAAAAACTTCAAAGAGTAGCAAGCTTTTATTTTTATGAGTTGTTAACAATTCCTAATTTGCAAGATATAAACCAAGAAAATAATTTCAAAGAAAAAAAAACATTTTTGTACCATACATGAATTCAAAATTTTTTTTAATTAATAAAAAAACTGGAATATTTATCAATCCAAAAATAAATACTAGCAATATTTAATTCACTATGGATGTTAAATTTGTACTCAATTTAAATTCACAAAAATGCTTTAATTTAAAATAGTCTGAGTTATTAATTCAATTTTTTTCCTTTCATAAATATTACCATCTTTAAATAAAACAAACATTAAACATACTAATCATGAGGGTCCAAGAATCCATAAAAATAAAAAAATGCTAAGTTTTGATAATGTTATTTATTGGACATTTTTTACCTCTTCTATATTGTTAAATTTCTAAAATTTTAAATTATATTTAAAACATTTCCTCTCATGAATTTTTTAAACTGAGTGAAGAAAGAAACTTAGTTATTTGTAAGCGTACAACAACTAAAATATTGAAGTGAAAAAATATTTCCATATAATATATTAATTCAAAACTTTATTTAATTAATAAAAAATCTAAATATTTACTGGATTGGAAATAAATAGCAAGCAATATTGTTAATTCCACAGACTATTAATAGAACACACAAATATGTCTATACATATATGCAATTAACTTTTAAGTTATTTTCAACTAATTTATGGCATATATATATTGAAACATTAAGGTCTGCTTTGCAGATCTTCGTTTCACCTTTTCTTACCTATTTCCTACCCTCATACCTTAGTTTGAACCCCAATCTATCGTAGTGTGTCTGCAATACGCTTATATACCGAAAATCCCGCCTAATTTTAAACCACGAGTACAATGCTCGTATTATATATATGTCATTCCCAAATAAATAAAAGGTTATAGATTATGTATATGTTCACATAATTTTGATTTATTAAAAAGTAGGTTATATAAGTCGTAATTGCGCACACACTATGGTATGCATTTTAAAAACATATCAAAATTATAAATTGTTAGTTATTTTGTTTGAATCTATTTACAAATATATGACTGTCGTAATACTTTGATTTAAAATAAAATTCATTTAGTAAATATTCGTTTAGTAAATAGATTCAAATATTGCAAGTTAAAAGTAAAATAATTTTCGTTTAATTTAATAAAAGTCATTCCAAATATTTCTTTAAAATAAATGAGGGACAATAGTTTAATTAGCTAATATTATATAAGTTTTATCTAAAAACAGCAGATGTCCACTTAAGGTTTTCTTTAATTAATAAAAGTAATTTTTAATTAAATCTAGTTTGTAATCCGAATGTCGACAGGGAAATTAACAAAAGAAATTAATTAATGTTGAATTCCTTTAGACATTGGGATAGATTTAATTACAGCTGATAAGTCCGATATATTTTTGTAATGCTCCAGGGCAGTTCTATTGTTAACGTCTACTATAAAAAGAATGGTTTTCTTTTGGTCTCCAGTTTTTCTTCTAATGTTTCTAAGAGAAATCATTCTGAGTTCTATTCTAATAATTTGTAAATCTTGACATGACAGAGTAGAGCGCGAGAAGGCTATTTCTCTCTGGAATGGTCATCTGCTGCCGTAGACCATCGGAAGTTATCACACAAACCCCGGAACTGCTGCTGCTGCTGCCAAAAATATGAACATTTCCAGATTTTGCTGTTAAATTATATAAAAACCTGCCGACCATCAATCTACATAAATGCTTCTCCAGAGGTAACCCTAAATTAACCCAAGAGCTCGTGATTCCTAACTAACATGCTATAGCTATTTAACATTGTTTTCTTATATTTCACATAACTTCATTATGTATTTCTTTAACGTCTTTAAATATATTCAACATTTTGCTCTCTATCCTTGGGTTAATATTTTCTATTTATAAAGCTTTCTTTTATTTTATTATGATAATGTGTCAGAATCATCTTTGACCGAGTGAACTATTCCCTTTATTGAAAGTAAGACGCCGCTATTAAGGCATATTTTAAATTTATAATTTTCCAATTTTATTATCTTGCAAATCACTCGTTCGAGGACGATTCTTTTCTTTAATATAATATAATCACATAGTTTAAAAGCTACATGTTATTGATTTTAATCTACCATGAGAGTATGTGTGAGGTCAGTGATTTAAATGTGTCCCCAAATGCATGATTGCGTATATAAATCTATACTTACTTTTCAAACCCGCAAGCATGCATTTTCCTATTTTAATTACTGTGTTCTACTTTAATTATAAAGTTCATCATTGACGTTGAGAATGTGCGGACCCTTTTAAATCAATTTCGGGGAATTTGACTGGGCATTTCTCTTAATCCGAGTAAAACCCATTTAGTATGTTTTTATATACACTAGTCTCATATTGCTGGTAAATGAATTGGTTGTTGAGACCGCTTTGTTTTATTTTCCAAGGATTCTTTACACGGCAAAGTCCGTTCTTTTCGCTTATTGCAAGTTTCCAGGCAGAGGGTGTCCCAAATGACACCCCTGGGAATTAAACGCAATCGTCACACAGTCGCTAAGTTTTGGCTGTTCATAAAATACTTTCCTACGGGTTAGCGGTGAGATGCCCTCCGTAATTATTCCGGATCTTCAATATTGTTTTATTTATATTTATTTTACAAAGCATCCGTGACTTAAACGTGTCACACCCTCCAACTTTAATAAATTCATTATCAGCAATACTGACCTCCCAAATAAATGCCTTGATCGCATTCCCACTTTGTTGCTTAGTAAGCTTTTGTCCGTGCTATTCTCGAAATCAATAAATATTTTATAACACTTAATTTCAAATATTTTCTTAAACTTGCATAATTGCTCAAAGCACCTCGCACATGTTCCTATCTCGTCAAGCACATTATCGTAATAGTATTAGCCCGAGGAATAGAATACATCATTTTGTTTTAAAGTCTTTTTGTCAGTTGTGGGAATATAATGCCAACAATTATTTAATACGCGTCCCTGTCTCATATAAGCAGACAGTGGCATTATATATATAATTTATATGAATAAATTTTGTGAAATTATTTAAAACTAAATTTGATCTCTTATTTTATTTGATTCCTATCACTGTCTCAGTCTATATATATATTTTCTGCATTTCTTTTGTAAATCCATAGACGTTAATTAGCCACTCAAACTTCTTTTAGTATAGAGTCTTTTGTTTCTCCCTGACCACCAGGCACCAGTCAAAGGTCATACTAGTAGTGGCATCAGATGCGTTGTCACGTAGATGGCGCTGTGAAATTTGGACTTTAGATTCGAACTTAGTATATCTAGAAGGCAACCCCTGCTAGAATGTTAAGTTTCGTGTCTGAGGTTTGAATTCTGCAGTGTGTTAGCGAGATAGACGATTCTGACTGTTACATAGTAAATTTTTTTTTTCCGGGTCCATGGCTTGTCCAAACGTGGAGCCTCGAATATTTAAACACCCACATCCCTGTAGATCTTAATTAGTTAAACACCCACATCCCTGTAGCTTAATTTTAGTATTTTATTCGTATTTAATCACTCAAATCCTTTATATTTTTGATATATATATATAATATTTTTCAAACTCTATATTATCTATATAGTTTATTTGCATGTATATTTCATATATTTTGTTTGACTCGGGCATTCAATTACTTATTGTATATAATCAGAAACTTGTCCAAACTTGCTATAGTGCGATACGAGCCATCTATATTTATCTGTATTTATTGTTTCATTTAAGTCATGCTATATACGCATGGCGTGAATTACTTAAATATTGTCCCAAGCGAATATTGTGACAATCTATGAATAGTTCAAATATTGTATTTTTCTATCAAAATAAAGTTTTTTCGGCTCAATGCGCAAGATAGCATAATAATAATTTTGTACGGTAATGACCTAGATATAATAGGCTATCGTATGGAATTCAGAAATGTAAAAATAAAAAAATTTTGTAATAAAAAAAAAATGTGAATGTTTTAACGAGTGCCCGTAGTTAAATGGAATACAGTAATTTAAAATTAATTTTGGGAAGCTAACAGTCTATGGATCCTTTTTAACTGGTGACATGGCGCCCAAGAGTAATTTCATTAAATGGAGTTACTTCTAAAATAAATTTTGTCACCAGGCTAAATTCTTTTATATGTAATTTGTTTTTTTTCAACGTGTGTAAATTTTTCTTAGACCAAATAATGAAACGTGAATCGGATCAATGATTATGTAAATAAATATATATGTTTGCAAATCTTAAATAAGAGGGAACGAAATAATTATACCCGGATCTAGCGAATGTTTATATATGTAAATAAAGTTGCTTGAGTTTAAAAATATATTTTAGCAAAACAATTTGACAGGTAGAATTTAAGAGATTTTTATATATACGGGCAGTTAAAAATATATATGTTGGCAGCAGATTTAAGCGAGAAATTTTAGCAGTAGTAAGAGGGCAGTAATTGGGGTTTTAGTGATAAATGTAAAAGCAGCAATTAGGCCAACAGAACCGAGAGGGAGATAGCCTATTAGCCATTAATAAAATTTGAAGTCAAACATAATAATCGCAGAGAATCAAACGAGGAAAAATAATAATAGTATTTTTTTAACCGTATTAGTTTTAGTAAGCTCAACGTAAAACAGTTTAAAAATTTTCTTTATCAGTGCTATACATTGTGTTTTAAGAGTACACCTATTCGTTAAAAAAAAAATTTTTTTTTTAGGATATATTAAATGATTAGCAATAAAATAAAAGGAAAAAAATCATCATCATCATCAATCACGATAATCATCCAAGGCCATGGATAATATGGACAACAACCACGATGATCAAGAATCGGACCCATCCGGATTTCTTGAATCTCCTCCAATAAGTATGAGACCTGTCCAGCAAACGAGTAAGGAAGATTCCAATCTGGATTATCTGGTGGAATTATATAAGAGAAGCGAAGAGAGGGCAAGAAAGCAGGAAGAGGAAGCCCAAAGAAAAGAGACGTATAAAATGTTTACCAGGATGATCCTCGACGAATTGGCACAAGTGAGAGAGACATAGGGCTCTCCAACGGAAACTGGAAGAATACTGCTCAGGAAACCAAAAAAAATGAGCGAATGCCGAGATCAAACTGAGCCTTAATACAATACCTGGACAATGAAATCCTGATAGCGAAAACAGAACCTGACGATACAAACAGTATCAACGAGGCAATGGACCGAAACCAAAGACTGTCAGACCTCTAACGATGATCTACCACCTCCTCAAGCGCATAGTAGTGGGATAGATACAATCCACAGAACCTTAATTCCAGACTTCGGGGTTCAAACCCAACCTGCTAAGATATTAACTGTTAAAATATTTCGAGGAGAAATAGGAGAAAACCCCCACCCACACCTGGATAGCCTGCGGGATTTCTTTCAATTTTATAAAACGGATCTGCGTGAACAGACTGCTATCGCTAGCCATCATTTATATGGCTATGCAAAAGATTGGTGGGGCATGTTGGCGAAAAAACCAAACAACTTTGCGAATTACGGTAGCCTGTTACTAAGATATTATTGGAGTGAGGATCGGCAGAGCGGAATTCTAAATACCATTTGCCAGGAGAAGTACGGAGCGATCAAGGAAACACACACGCAATTTTTCATTCGCCAGGTCAATCGCCTTCGACCACTTAGCACGTTTGCATTTTCTGACACTCATGTTATACGTACCGTTCAACAGAATATGCCATTACTGATACAACAGCTGATGGCAGGCAGCAGAATCAAAGAGGTGGAGGAAATGGCCGAATTCTTAATCACTCTGGATTTCAGTCCCTGGGCCAAAGAACCGCCAGACAAGGTAAAGAGACCTGATAATCTGAGACTGCAGTCATCAAATTATAAAAGCAGTTATTACCCACCAGACACAGGATTATAGTAGTTTTTTTAAAAAAAAAAACCACGAAAAAAAAAAGAAATGGACACGCCACAGGATAATATAAAAAGGAGATCGGATATAAACAGTGTTAAACTATTAGTTTTTTAAAATAAAATTTTGTTGAAAGGGGGAGGGAGATAATAAAAAATGTTCGCTAGATGGTAGATTTATTAATATGATCCGGGTATATAATTCAGTTTCATTTCTTCATTATATTTATATCCTGTACATTATGGGTTATCTTGTAAATTTTGTTTATGCAGGCTTCATAGGTGGATACCTGTTGTAAGATCTTTTTTTTTAACAATTTTTTTTGTTCTGTCACTAAGGGAATGTGAAACAGTAAGGTCTGCTTTGCAGATCTTCGTTTCACCTTTTCTTACCTATTTCCTACCCTCATACCTTAATTTGAACCCCAATCTATCGTAGTGTGTCTGCAATACGCTTATATACCGAAAATCCTGCCTAATTTTAAACCACGAGTACAATGCTCGTATTATATATATAAGTCATTCCCAAATAAATAAAAGGTTATAGATTATGTATATGTTCACATAATTTTGATTTATTAAAATGTAGGTTATATAAGTCGTAATTGCGCACACATTATGGTATGCATTTTAAAAACATATCAAAATTATAAATTGTTAAAGTTATTTTGTTTGAATCTATTTACAAATATATGACTGTCGTAATATTTTGATTTAAAATAAAATTCATTTAGTAAATATTCGTTTAGTAAATAGATTCAAATATTGCAAGTTAAAAGTAAAATAATTTTCGTATAATTTAATAAAAGTCATTCCAAATATTTCTTTAAAATAAATGAGGGACAATAGTTTAATTAGCTAATATTATATAAGTTTTATCTAAAAACAGCAGATGTCCACTTAAGGTTTTCTTTAATTAATAAAAGTAATTTTTAATTAAATCTAGTTTGTAATCCAAATGTCGACAGGGAAATTAACAAAAGAAATTAATTAATGTTGCATTCCTTTAGACATTGGGATAGATTTAATTACAGCTGATAAGTCCGATATATTTTTGTAATGCTCCAGGGCAGTTCTATTGTTAACGTCTACTATAAAAAGAATGGTTTTCTTTTGTTCTCCAGTTTTTCTTCTAATGTTTCTAAGAGAAATCATTCTGAGTTCTATTCTAGTAATTTATAAATCTTGACATGACAGAGTAGAGCACGAGAAGGCTATTTCTCTCCGGAATAGTCATCTGCTGCCGTAGACCATCGGAAGTTATCACACAAACCCCTGAACTGCTGCTGCTGCTGCCAAAAATATGAACATTTCCAGATTTTTCTGTTAAATTATATAAAAACCTGCCGACCATCAATCTACCTAAATGCTTCTCCAGAGGTAACCCTAAATTAACCCAAGAGCTCTTGCGATTCCTAACTAACATGCTATAGCTATTTAACATTGTTTTCTTATATTTCACATAACTTCATTATGTATTTCTTTAACGTGTTTAAATATACTCAACATTTTGCTCTCTATCCTTGGGTTAATATTTTTTATTTATAAAGCTTTCTTTTATTTTATTATGATAATGTGTCAGAATCGTCTTTGACCGAGTAAACTATTCCCTTTATTGAAAGTAAGATGCTGTTATTAAGGCATATTTTAAATTTATAATTTTCCAATTTTATTATCTTGCAAATCACTCGTTCGAGGGCGATTCTTTTCTTTAATATAATATAATCACATAGTTTAAAATCTACATGTTATTGATTTTAATCTACCATGAGAGTATGTGCGAGGTCAGTGATTTAAATGTGTCCCCAAATGCATGATTGCGTATATAAATCTATACTTACTTTTCAAACCCGCAAGCATGCATTTTCCTATTTTAATTACCGTGTTCTACTTTAATTATAAAGTTCATCATTGACGTCGAGAATGTGCGGACCCTTTTAAATCAATTTCGGGGAATTTGACTGGGCATTTCTCTTAATCCGAGTAAAACCCATTTAGTATGTTTTTATATACACTAGTCTCGTATTGCTGGTAAATGAATTGGTTGTTGACACCGCTTTGTTTTATTTTCCAAGGATTCTTTACACGGCAAAGTCCGTTCTTTTCACTTATTGCAAGTTTCCAGGCAGAGGGTGTCCCAAATGACACCCCTGGGAATTAAATGCAATCGTCACACAGTCGCTAAGTTTCGGCTGTTCATAAAATACTTTCCTACGGGTTAGCGGCGAGATGCCCTCCGTAATTATTCCGGATCTTCAATATTGTTTTATTTATATTTATTTTACAAAGCATCTGTGACTTAAACGTGTCACACCCTCCAACTTTAATAAATTCATTATCAGCAATACTGACCTCCCAATGTAACTCTATTATTATTATTCTCAAATAAATGCCTTGATCACATTCCCACTTTGTTGCTTAGTAAGCTTTTGTCCGTGCTATTCTCGAAATCAATAAATATTTTATAACACTTAATTTCAAATATTTTCTTAAACTTGCATAATTGCTCAAAGCACCTCGCACATGTTCCTATCTCGTCAAGCACATTATCGTAATGCTATTAGCCCGAGGAATAGAATACATCATTTTGTTTTAAAGTCTTTTTGTCAGTTGTGGGAATATAATGCCAACAATTATTTAATACACGTCCCTGTCTCATATAAGCAGACAGTGGCATTATATATATAATTTATATGAATAAATTTTGTGAAATTATTTAAAACTAAATTTGATCTCTTATTTTATTTGATTCCTATCACTGTCTTGGTCTATATATATATTTTCTGCATTTCTTTTGTAAATCCATAGACGTTAATTAGCCACTCAAACTTCTTTTAGTATAGAGTCTTTTGTTTCTCCTGACCACCAGGCACCGGTCAAAGGTCATACTAGTAGTGGCATCAGATGCGTTGTCACGTAGATGGCGCTGTGAAATTTGGACTTTAGATTCGAACTTAGTATATCTCGAAGACAACCCCTCCTAGAATGTTTAGTTTCGTGTCTGGGGTTTGAATTCTGCAGTGTGTTAGCGAGATAGACGATTCTGACTGTTACAATATATGAGATGTTTTTCTTAATATGGCTTTAAAATTATGGATGAAATTCTGAAACACAAAAAAAATATGCTGACCCATGTACAAAATTATTTGTTTTTTTTCTGTCAAATATTAAACAATGAAAAAGCTAAAGTGGTTGCAGAAGTGCAGAGACCCAACAATTTGAAAAAACTTCAAGCCTTCCTGGTTCTGGTTAATTACTTTGAAAATTTCTTAGAAGGAAAAACCCATATAGTCAAACCATTATATGACCTTACAAAGAATCAGAAATGGAAGTGGGAAGAAGAAGATGAAAAAGCATTTCTATTCACAAAATCAAAGCTTAAAGAGGGATTTTTTTTTTTTTTTTAATTTATGCATTGGGACTATCTTAAAAAAATATATATTAATATTACCATATATTGATTTTAAAAGAGCACCTAAAAATAATTATTTTATTTGGTAAAGGAGTTTTATTTAACTAGTTGATTTGATCACAAAAAAAAGTTTTTAAAACATGAATTTGTTATATCATTTAAAAAAAAAAAATTAGTAAACTCCAAAGTAGTTTATAATCACTATCCAAACTTTGTGTTCCTACAAAATATTCATCAATTTTATATATATATCTACATATATAATCTAACAATATACAAGAAAGACTCCTGCTTAATAGGATCATATAAATTGTTAGAATTTTTTTTAATTCTCTTTAAAAGAATAAAGAAGTCAAATTTCTTTGGATGATAAGAATCATAAGCAATGTTTCATACATTTAAGCTGATTAAAAAAACATAGCTATTTGAAAACTTACAATAATTAAAACCACTGTACCAGGGACCCTAGTATAATTGTATTAGAGTACCCATTAATCAAAAATGATTAATGAACTTTCTTATAAAGAAAAATGAACAAATATGTTTGTGAGTTCAGATTGATTAATTTTTTTTTTCTTATATATATTATAGCTCCTATATTTTATTATATCCTTTATTTCTTTATCTAACCATTAAAAGAATATTATTAATAAAACTGTTTATATGTTTAATCAGTTTTGAACACAAAGCTATGTTTGAAATAAATAATGAATATGAAGGAATAGATCTAAACATATTTTTTTATAATATGGTAAAATTAGTCAATGCAAGAATTTAGATAATGATACTACCTGAAATAATTTCTGTTGTTTTAAAAAAAAAATGTAGTTAATTTTTCTCAATATTACTAAAAAATATAAAATTCAAATCAAAGTAGACATGCTTATAATATTTGATATTGTTTTAACTAAGATAATTTTCTTAATTTCATCTTCCAAATCTCTCATGTTTTTAGTATAGAATTGGAGCTATATTAAAGGATTATTCATCAATATAAATTATATCTATTACCATTGTACTTAATTTTGATTTATCAACAACCAGCTAAGTATATTGATGTACTAATTTTGCTCAAAACTCATTCCAGTATATATATTTACTTCCATATGAGATGTTTGAGATTAATTTTTAAGAGTTTGCCAATTAATTTGCCATTAGTCCTTAATCTCACTTCACTTAGTTATGGCTACTCGTATCACACACTCCATTATATATATATATATATATATATATATATATATATATATATATGTAATGTAATAAATAAATAATATATAATAACATGCTTTTAGACAAATAGAATGATCACTATTAAATAAAGTATATATTATTTCAGATTGAAAAATACTAGAACATTTACATTCAATATTCCAATTTCCACTTTAAAAAAGTCATCAGTTAAAAGCAACTCTTATCATACTAGTTAAAGCACTTCAAAAGAATTTTTTAATCCTATTTAAAAAAATTTTTTTGTTATTATTCAGTTTACTTACATATTTAACATTGGCTGTTTTAACTACTTATTTACGATAATTATATATATTGTTTGCTTATTTATATATTATGTATCTATCTATCTACCGAATGTTTATTGTTTAAGTGAAAATGAGATAATTATTTCTACTTTCCATGATTAAATTTGATATTATAGTCAAATATTGATATTATCAAAATTAGAAGGATAGAAAGATTAAATCTTGTAGAGAATTAAAAGCAACATAAAACAAAAATAATCTAAAATTAATTAAGCATAATTCAAAAGCAAAGTTAATTAACTTGGAGTATTATCATAATTAAACACAATGAAAAATACAAAATAAAACATCAATTGTTATCTAGAGGAGGAAATATTTTAAATAATAAAAAAACTTAATTAATGGATTAGATTAAAATGATTAATTCTAGTTAATCAGCTTAAGATGTTTGCATTTACCCCACTGGATAAAAAATTCCAGAAAGAAAAAAGAATGGATATAAACCATCGCAGAGAAAGAATTTTTTTATCTTTCTAAAGACTTTGTGATCTTCTGAGAATTGTGATTTAAAGCAGGGAAAAATTCAGTAAGGGACATCATTTCCTGCGGACTTGGCCATGTAAGTCAGAAAAAAAACAGGAGACTGAATAGGTAAATTTGATCTTTATTATGATTTTCTAAGCCTCAGGGCTAAGAGAATGTAAGTAAATAGATGGCAAAGATAATAAGGAATTACAATACAGTCAATATGTAGTTTAGAGAATAGATTAAACATTTGTATGAAAATAATACTAGTTTATAGTTAGATATTTATAATTGAATTATGAATTCTCTAATGGCAACGGGATGTGAAATGTATATACTGAATATATTAAATTAATTTTTGCACATAGCATATTGAATCTATAGTTTATTGTGTTCTACATGAAATTACATATTAATGAATTATATGTTAGTCTGAGGTCTAGAATATTAAACTTTCTTAATAGGGAATTTGGAGATTAATCATAATAAAAATGGTACAGTTAAATTCTGAACCATGTGAACAACAAAAAGAACATCCACAACAAAAATAGTTAATCAAATTTTGAACCATATGAAAAACAAAAGGGCTGCTCAAAATGAAATCGGTAGTCACAGTTAAACTATGTGAAAATTGGCATAAGGAAATTCACAGAAAAAATGGCATGTTTTGGGCAAACTTGTACTGTGAGTTTTATGTAAATAATACTGATGAATGGCTGTTATATTTACTGCAAATAGAAAATGTTTTTAACCTAAATACAAATTACTGAAATAATAAACAGACTATGCAAACATGTTTTAGTGGACTATATATCATATGAGGAAATAATAAGGAAGTTGAATGACTATTTTAGTTCTGACCCATCTTGCCACATAGCTTGTCTAAATCTAAACAATACGAGACAAGCAAAGGGAGACAAAAGTTAAAGATTGAAATATGGAGAATTGGCTAAATATTGTGATTATGAGGATTCTATAGAAGAAATTCTCATCAATCACCTGCTATGGGATATGTCTAATGATAGATTCAAATAGAGTCAGATTTACAAGATAGCTATTAAGAAAGGAATGGCTTACGAGCTAATACTGAGACAAGTATACACTTTTCAACATAGAGCAAAAGATGGCTAGAAAATGGGAATTTATAAAACAGACAAGTAACTAACCTGAAAAAATCCTTACACATAAATTATGAAAAATTCACACATTATTGCGGTGGGAAAACAGGGTACATAATAAAAGATTGCAGCTGAAAAAAAAAAAAATGTTTCACATGTGGACTTGAAAGATATATGGCCTGAATATATTGTAAAACTGATAATGGAAAGAGAAAAATAGAAAAGAAAAATATCCAATAAGCAATTTGTAAAAAACATGGACATTATCAGAGTGAAGCAGTTTATAATGAAATTGTAACTCTATAAAAAAAAAACATTAACATGGAAATAGACAGCGGATCAAAAATATCTATAATAGCCAAAAAAACTGAAATGCATCATCTGCTAGCATCCCATTATGAAAAACAAATGTTAAAGCTAAAGGTGTCACTGGTCAGTCAACTAGAAGCACCAGTAAAATACTTGGGGAAAATAATTCACAAGGAAAATATTTTGCATACCACTGTATATAATAAAAGAAAAAATTATCCCTATAATTGATAGAAAATGGTTTTAAATGATAGAAATTCAGGTTAGAATTGTAAAAAAAAATTCCTTGGTTCAGAAATTTCATTCGTAATGAAATATCAGATTTATTTAATGAAAAGCCGGGTACAGTTTTAATAATCCCTATAGAGATTAAACTGCTTGAAAATGCATATCCAGTGATTTGTAATCCTTGCAAAGTTACATTTGCACATAAAATTAAAGTTGAAGAAAAAAATCAGGGATTAGTTGCTAAAAGCATACTTACACCGATCAGAATGAGCCATAACCAAATCTAATAGTCAGATCCAGGTATGGGGCAATAATAAAATAATAGTTAATAAATATTTAAACAAGGAAGCATATCAAGTGCTAAAGATGAAAGAGGTATTAGCCAGTCTTCAAAAAGCACCACTCTTTGCCCTAATTCTACTTTCTATCAAATACTCTACTACAAACAGGTCAACAGAAATACTGACCCCCATAATCCTGGTTGGATTATTTAAGCTATCAGGCTACCATCCAAATTATACAAACATTGCATCAAAGTCTGTTTAAGGTATGAGGTAAAGAAGAAAAATTTGGGTTGAAATTACATGCACACAAAAGTGTTTGAAAAACAAAAGAATTGGACATTTCTAGGACATATATTTTCAGACAGGTGAATGACCATCTCTGGAGAAAGTGAGATCAATAAAAAAAAAAAAAAAAACCATCCAGATTCAGAAATGTTAAAGAGTTCCAAGCATTTTTTGAAGTTTTTTACAGAATAAAGCAAAAATAATAAAATCACTTCATCAATTACTGATTTATCAAAAGTAAAATTGATCACAAATTCATGAAGAATATACATGAACAAAAGTGCTGCTCTCATCTGAAAAATTACTAATTCATTTCAACAATAACTTACAAGTATGTAATGACAAATGATTCAGAATGACAAGTAGGAGCAATTATCTGTCATCCAAGTTACAATAAATAACAACCAATGGCTTATTTGTCAAATAACCTTTCAAAAGCTGAGAGAAAATATAGCCAGAGTGACCAAGAGGCAATGGCTATTATGTTGAGTCAAAAAAGGTTCATCAATAGCTTTTTGGTTGAAATTTCTGAATAGTAACTGATCACAAACTGTTATTAGAGATATTAGGCAATGATAAGATAGCGTCAGCCCATTTAAGTATGCATATGAAATGGAGTAATGTATTATAGCATATGATTGTCAGTAATGAAATAGAGATAAACTATATAGATGTACTAGATTTGAAAATGCTTAATAGCAATACAGTAGTAAAATAGGCAATGGCAGACAAGGGTTATCAATTACTTATAAGTTGCATTAGGATAGGCTTGCCAAATGTTTTGTTCCAGCTTTTTGGACAAACCATGAAATCATTTTTGGTCTGCAAGGATTGTTTGTTAATGGGGTATAGGGTAGAACAAAATCTTAAAACTATCCAGATATTCAGGGTCATGTGCATGTCTGGTGTTGAACATAACAGACATTGAAAGTACATATTGTCAATCTACAATGAATATGCAGACTAAAAAAATATATAAGGTGGCTAAAAGCAATTAAGATATGGCAAAGAGTTCATATGGATTACTCATGCACCATTAATAGGAAATTGCTTCTTATATTCATAAATGAATATTCGAAATGTCAATAAAATAATAGAAAAATTGAAATAACATTTTTCATGTTACAAGTAGTAAAAAGTGATTGTTTCCAAAAATGGCACAAATTTTACTGCATAGAAAATTGAAAAATATTTCAGGAGTGAAAGTATTAAACATATCTGTAAGCTGTCATATCATCCAGAGTTGAATGAGTTGTCTGAAAAAGCCATTTAACAAATAAAAAAGGCACATAAAAAACTAATAGCATGAACATGCAGAAACTATGCCATATCAATAGTACTCCTTCATTTGTTACAGAAAAATCTCCAACAGAACTATTACAGATGGGCAGAAAATTATGAATGAAAATAATAATGTTAATCCCAAAAAAGAATGAACAACATTATTAAGGTTATATTAAAAACAAGTATATAAGCCAATAAACATCACATGATCACCATTTCTTATGTTTGCTCAGTACATGTAGAGAGTTTTGCCTGTTTTAGACAAGTATATAACTAGAGAAAAAGTTGAGTTTGGAACATAATAAACAAAAAAATGGCTAGAAAGGATAAAATCAGAAATATTATCCAACTAAGTAACAGAATGTAAGTAAACAATGAAACTGAATATTGGAGAGATGTAAATCACTTTCAACAGTAGTAGATACAGGAAACAACATAACCCAATAAAGGACTTTAGAAAATGAAACAAAGACTCACATGAAAAATAAGAAATAGTCAAGTTTAAAACAGAAAAAGAATTTTTCCCATTAAAAAGCAGATTGAAACAGATCGCTGAGAAATAGTTGAAATCAAAATTCACCACAAAAAAATACAAACTGACAGAAAGAAAACCTCTGTCAAGACAAAGATCACAGAGATACCAAAAGCAGATGTGAAGGCTAAAGATAGAAAATCATATGACACACAAATTGATTCATTTTCTGAAATAAGAGAAGGAATAAAATATTGGTATTAGTAAACAAAATTAGATATAAAGAACTTAATTAATGCAGATTTATATATACCATCACAGAGAAAGTGATCTTTCTTCAGAATCACAATCTTCTAAGAATTACAGTTTGAAACAGCAAAAAAAATCAGTAAGGGCTATCTTTTCTCAAAGACTCAGCCTCCCATAGATAAGAAAGTTGATTAGGAAATTGAATAAGTCATCCTAATCTTTATTATGATTTTCTAAGCCTCAAGGGCCAATAGACTGTAAGAGAACAGATGGCAAAGATAATATGAAATTACAATATTAGCCTATATCTACTTTAGAAAATAGACTAAAAAAATTGGTAAGAAAGTAATACCAGTTTACAGTTAGATATTGATAAAAGCATTAAACTACTAAATATCACAAGATCACTATGTCTTATGCTTGCTCATAACTGTTATTAAAATAGGTATAACTCTCCATACAGTAGTGCCACTCAGTGCAAGCCATGATTTTATGCACAAGCCTTCTGGCATCCATTGAATGACATTATTGTATAGAGAGTTTTGCCTGTTTTGATAATAGCATTATGAGTTTTCTCATGATAATGAGATGTAAAATATACATATGGACATATTACATTAGTATTTGCATTTAATATATTGAATATATAGTTTATTCTGCATTCAATTACTTATTAATGAATTATTTATTTGTTAATCAAATTCCTAGAATATTTAACATTCTTAATAGGAAACTGGGAGATCAGACATAACAATGGGATATATTTATTTAAACAGTATTTAAACACAGTATATTTTAAAATAAAATAAACTTTGCAATAAACATTAAAAAATTAAAGATTGATGATTTATGTAAGACTTGATTACAATTGTCAAACGATGGGAACTGATATCCAGATGGTGAAGCCATTCAAACAAAACTCCAATGACAGATTGTTATTTTTCAATTCAATACACTTTTCAATATTTTATTTAGTGTTTAACATTAGCTCTTCAAACTATTTAAAAGTACTCTGGGATGAATCATATTCATTTTCATATTATCAGTATCTGAATGCATACATTAGTAATATTATTTCAGTAATTATTAAAATTACAGTATATATCCAAATACTATATGTACTTATCCAGTCTTCAATTCATTCAAAATCATAATGACTCAGTGAATTTTAAAGTGAATTAAAATTTATAATTGAAAAGAAATAATTAAATAAAATAATTGGGAATCTAAAATTAAATAAAACTTCCCCTACTAGGGTTGATTATGTGTGGTTATACAATTAATGAGTATTGACTCGAAATACATCGATATTAAAATGAATAATTTTAAATATACTAACACTGTAAATTTATAAATATGGGAATTGTTATATGTAAAGCATATGATATTCAATAGGTATAATTATTATATTTCAGTTCCTAGAGGACATTTTAATTTCTTAACTGGGCAATGTATTAGAATTGAACATTTTATGTATTTTTTATAGGAGAGAAAAAATAAATCTATATTAAAAAAAATGAAATGCAAGAATATGAAAATAAAGAACTTATAAATAAATATAGAAATGTCAGCAGGAATTTTTTTAAAAGAATTACAAATGTTATTATAAAAAGTTCATTTTATAAATAATTAAATAAATAAAAAATATGCCTATTAAAAAAATTATGAATAATTATACTTAATTATGGTTTTGTAAATATAATTGTTTATATAATTTTTTTAACTGCTTTTTGGTAGTTATCAAAAAAGTTATTTATATAAAACAGTTAAGAGTAATATATTCATTCATTCACACCTTTCTTCTTTACTAAAGAGTGCATAAAGCTGTCTGTGTGAAATTATCATGCAGTGCAAAACCAAAGTTAGAAAAAATAAATGGGTATATGTAAGAAGACACAACAGTCCAGTAACTACCTTTATAAAGAAATCATATAGCTAGAAAATATCTTTTAATGCTGATTTTATTTTATCTGATGGAAAATTTTTACATGACTTATAACAGTAAATGTTGAGTACGTGGGAAAATTGTACCATTTACATTGCCATAATGTAACCTTTCAATAATGAATTGATTCTATACCATGTCCTTTATTTAACAATCTCAAAAGTTCCCCTAGTTTGCTGAAATGAAGCAGTAAACCATTTAAATAATTCAATGATAGGAAGAGGGTGGTTAATAAAAACATCTAAGAATGATATAAAGAATATTAAGACTGCTATGCAAAAAATTAAATATATAGTTTTAAAAAAGTATCTGGATCAGTAAACTTACTTAGTATTAAAGGTAAAGGTTTTTTTAAAGTATATAAGTAAAAATACTTAATTTTTGTAAAAAAAAATTATTAACTTTATTTTTATTAGCTAGAAAATTATTATATATTAATTTGATTTACTGAAATTTGCATTTAAATATTTTTTTCATTATTGTAATTCAAAGGCTATGATTGCATTCAGAATTACAAATGAATGTCAGTATGATAAGGCAAATGATAAATGAGTTAATAAAGGCTTGATATTGCAATCCCTTATAAATGTTTTTTTTTTTTTTTCAGTTATAAAGAGCATGCTAATTATATATCAGTTCAAGATTATATCTGTGTATACATATCATCACGAGTAATTTTTTATTAATCAAACTGTTTTAATAAATTAATTTTTTTGTTAATTAAAACTAAATTTAGTATCCACACCATTCTATTTAACTTTTGTCTCACTTCCATTGCATTCTTAGATAGTTTTGTTTATGAATCTAAAATATTAATCAGAAAAAAAATAAGACAATATGATACGAGGATATTAATTCATAATCAGTACATCTTTCTCCAAATCTTTTATTACTTTCTAACTTTTCTTTCTATTATGTAAATGATTATATTTATTCCCGTAATATATATGCTTATCATTGTGCAACAACTATAAATAAGACATCTCATTATCTTTCTACAATTATATTAAAATAGAAATATTTCTCTCATGTTTAAATATAGAAAATTTTACTTAATTTTAAGATAAAATAATTTTCTTTAAAAATAGTTTTTTTTTTTTTGTAAATCAAACAGATTAAATCCTTTAGTTAATGAAAAGTATAAAACTTTCTTTTTATGAGTGTTAATTAATGTCTAAACTTAAAGTACAATTAGACAAGATGTAAACATCAGGAAAAAAAATCTATATTGTGTATGATATCAAAACTAACTAATCTCACTACTATAATTCTAATCTTTTTATATATAATCCTATTATATTTTGCTGTTTCTTTTAATGTAAATCCCCTGCTGAATTATTATTAGGAAGAAAATTTACAACTAAGATAAATATGCTTCTTCAAAGTAAAGAAAACTTAACACAGAGATGCCATTCAATGCAAGCCAGAGTAATCATAGATGGGAATTTTATGCACAAACCCTCTTGCATCCATTGATTATTATGGCTTGCCCTGAGTGGCACTACTGTATGGAGAATTTTGCTTCTGTGTTAACAGCTTGTGTAAGCATAAAGAATGGTGATCATGTGATCTAAAAAAAGTTTTGATAAAACTGTTGTCACAAAATAAATAAATTTGAAATAGATGACAAAATTCTATTGAGAGATGTTTTGTGAAAAAATGGAATGATGCAACAGGGTTAAGTCATTCATCCACACAAATTATTGAAATATTAATAATTAACTGAATGAAATTAAAAATACACATAAACCACTATCATTCAAACCCAGATGAAGACATGGTAAAAATAAGTATTGCAGATGACTCTAGAGAAGAGAATCAAGCAGATGACAAAGAAAAAATAATGGAATATCAGACATCTAAAACATCCCACAGAGAAATAAATGTAGCTGCGGAAGTAGATGAAACTGCCAATCCAGATGTTTTCAAGAGATGTGTTTGAAACGGTAAAAGAAAATGCAAAACTCCAGAATATTTAAGACTATATAAATTGAATTTTTTCAGAGCAGAGAGGAAAAGATTGCTATGTATATTACAAGTAAAATGTATGTACACATATGTAAATAGAGAGTATTTTTGTATACATATTATTGATATATATATATATGTAGTTTTATTTTGAATTCTTATTGTAACTCATATACATATATATATATTTAAATGGCAGACAGATGTATTTAGAAATAAATCTTGTATAAAATATTTAATTAGCAATTATATATTACTTAGAAATTAAATCAGTCTGAAATTCCAGACGAATGGAAACTTTTAAAATATCAATAATTCTCATTGGTCACTCCAGACAATATTCAATAAATATTTTAATTACCTCATGCTAATATACATAGTGAAGTTAATGACAGAATAAGATAAATCGTCAATTAACATCAAGAATGTGTTTGAAGAGAAATTCACTTCCTGACATACCAAAGCAAATACGAACTGTGAACTTATTCTTAAAAGGCATAATGAATTGAAACAAATTGTTACTTTGATTTTAAAATGACATTCATTATTTACTTACCAGAATTTCAGGTTCAAGAATGCATATCTATATACTGCTATTTTGATAAAAGCCAAACAAATATACCCATTTCTTTTGGAATTTTAAATAGCTTTGACTTTCAAGGAAGTTAATATTGTATTATTTTCAAAAGAAAAAAAATCACAAATTATTTTACATTCTACAATACTGATAAGTTTTTTTAAAAAATAGACAAAACAACATTTGTGAAATCTAACTAAAGATAATGTACACATAGAGTGAGATTGGGAAGACATCGATTGGCAATTCTTATAATTAATAACCCATAAATGATCTAAAATCCATGTGCAAAAAAATTTTTTTTAATAATATATATGTATGATATCACATGATCAGGGTGTACTAATATGGCACAATATATATATATGATGTATATTTTAAGAAATAAAAAGCAATTTATCTCTTACCTACAATATCCATTATTTGTAATATAATAGTTTGAAAAACTGGCAAGAATTTATGATGCTGGTTTAACTTAGCTAAAATGCTATAAAAAAAAGAAAAAAGAAATTCAATAATAAAAAACCTTTACATAATTAACTGACTTTTCTACTTTAAATCTTTTAATGTTTCTTTCCCTCCATTCACATTAAAAACAAAAAATAGATTAATTAATAATGATCAATAAAGTATATTAAGAAAAGAATTTGATTGTTTTATTATACCAATACTTGATGAAGTATCATGTCAGTTAAATGTGTTAAATAGTAAGACCTCCTTCTCCTCTCCCTCCCCCAGAAACAAATTATGTAATTATTGAAAATTCAATGCATTCTTAAAATATTTGAAATTTTCAAACTATTATTAAAAAAATAAAAATAATGTTATTGAAAAATCAGACAGATGGTGACTGGAAAAGTCTGAATCAACATCTGCTGCTTATAATGTTAAATAGTTTAATCATTGAGTTGACAGATGTTACCACCATCTAAAAGCTTTATTGGCAATCTTTTCAGTCCTTTTAATATTGTAAATTACTGTTCATTTATAAAGAGAAAATTTAATAACTTAGTCACAAATATCAAAATCAATTAAAAAATTGTTTTGATTTTAAAAAATAGCTTGCTATCTAAAATTTTTTAAAAAGCTATGCAATCTATAGTAAGAGGCCACTACAACTGCCAACAATTATTAAATTAACATAATTTCCTTCCTTTTAAAGCATTCTTGTACTATCTTTTAATGCCTTTTTTTTATTACAAACTAATATAACTCACTAGAAATAATCTTTTTTTATAGATTATTCCCATTACTAAAAAAAAGAAAAACTATACAAAGGTTGTTGTATACTTTTGATATGATTAATGCAAAGAAACTGAGGAAGTATAAAACATATTTTTTGATTCTTTTTAATTGATAGTACAAGCTAGACATTTGAAAATTTAAATTAAAAACAAAATTAAAATAGATTTTCCAGAACTAATTAAAATTTTCATGCATAAAAATATTGCCATTCTCAAATACTAAAATGGGTCCTGTTATGCAGAGGTCAACTAATATCCAATAAGAATATGCAAAAGCATAAAATAAAATCAAGATGCTAAAATTTATTATAAAAAAACTTTACATAGTTAAAAAAACAAACTATTTATTATCTTTATTTAGAAAGATAATTTTATTAGAAATAAACATAAGTTAAAAAATGGTATATTTCATAAATTGAATTAATAAAGACAAATATAATATTATCTAGTATTATTTTATTAATATTTTGTTCTTTAACAATTGCATGAATGTTAATTCATTCAAAATAAACTAATTACTTAAACAAGTTTACAATTATTTTTATTGTGTTTAAGATATATACTTTCATATACATTATTAACACACACACTTTTATATATCCAGTTTTCTGAACAGACATTTAACCATCTTGATACATATTATTCCAGATTAATTCATTACAGATTCAAAACATATTATCACAAACCCGACTTAACATTACTTCCAAGTGCATATGAACTCCTAAAAATTTTTAGCATCTTATTATTTTGCAGCCCGAAAGAACATATTCCTTCATTTTTTTCAGCTTATTCTTAATATATTATTCTACAAATGCTTCAGCAAAGCCTCTTATCACATGATTTGGCTAGGAATTCATAAACATAAACTTCTGTAGCTTTTACAATATTTTCAATGGCCATTACATAAATTGGACCATTTTCTGTTTTCATCTATACTTTTATTGAAGACAATTCAATATTGTGTGTGTATATGTACATATTAGAATTCAATTTACAAGAGTCAAACTTTCTACTTGTACATCTTTGCTACCAACCATTATTTTAGATAATACATTAATGATTATTTAAATCAAGAAATTTTTACAAGCACAGTGTCAATCTGTAATTCTAAAAAAAAAGTGATCAACTCTCCATACATGTATAGTAATATAATATTCAATTAGGAATATTAAAAAAGAGTAAACTCTCGATCCAAGTCACAAGATAAAAACTTTAAAAAGATAAGAATGCTCATCTTATCTTGTTACTTAAACGCTATTAAATATGCAAATATTAAGCACCTTGGACCGAGACTATTTACATTACATATAACATCTAATATTGACACTTTAAGAATAATATCTTCAAGTATTGACACATGGTAAATTTTAGTGAACTATGGAACAGTTTTCAGGCAGTTTCATGAAGCAGACATCAAGATATGATATAGGTTTGATGATGAAAGTTTTTAATTTGAATGAAATAACAAAAAAAAAAATTATCTCCTGGTTGTTAGTCACAATATGTTGATAGTTGCTATTCTTGTTATTTCAAAGAATAATCTAAAGAATATTTTTTGCAACTTATAAAGAATTTGCAATTAATATTCAAAAAGATTCAGATGTTTCATCTGCAAGCATCTTCTGACTAATCTGGATCACTTAAAATATTTTAGAAATATTTTATTTAGAAAAGTAGCTTTAGATATTGAAGTATATTAAACTCCAGTGTATTATTGTTGATTTAATAAGTTAAATTATATAGTATTTTATCACAATGATGACTAAAATATAAAGGCATTAAATTTTTTCATTTACAATTGTTTCTTTATAATGTGATTTCATAATAGTAAAAACAATAGGTGTGTTTTTTATTTGCTGGATATGATCATTTTGAAACTATTCTTTTTTAAAATACTCTATTTTATTTGTGATAATATGTTGGACTATTTCTATTATCTATTAAATATTGAATATCTAGAAATTTTTAAACTTTATTTAAACATTTCAAATACAAACAATTGTTAGTAATAAATACATAAATAGATAACATGCATTAGAAGATTAAACAATGTTTTGAGAGATAAATAAAATTTAAATTTTTTTAAATGTTCAATATTTAATGATAGATGATGGAAACAGTCCAACACGTTATCACATCTAAAATACCATTATCATAAACTTTCAGACAAATACTCTATTTTATAGCTTTTATTGGAAAGATATGGTTGATGATAGAATGAATAGATAATTAGAATTACGAATATCTTTTAGAAAGAAAATATTATATCACAAGATGCTAAAAAATATAATATTAATTACCATCTATATTCTTTATTACTTTTTACAATCCACCACTGACACTTTCGATTGTCAATAATGAATTGTAAAAAAGCATTGTAAAAAATAATAAAAAATATCGATGGTATTAATATTATATGAATTTAGCAATGCAATAAGAAAGATAAAGATGCCAAAAAACAGATTAAAATATTAATATATAATACATATGACAATATTTATTTTTGGAATTAGAATGACCATATTCAATTGTAATGTCTACTAATAATGACAATTATATATATATATATAAAACAGTGACGAAAAGCAAAAAGACTAGTTTATGTGTAAATTATATATAAATATTATGAGAGATAAACAAAAGATGAATATAAGTATTATGGATGAGTGTACTAGAACTTTTCTCATTCACATTATTCATGATTTGAAAATTTAACAAACAATGTATAATGACAAGATTTAAACTATGCAAAGTGATTAAAAGAGATTTAAAATCTTAATTTCCATTAATAAATAATATTTACTAAAAAAACACAAAATTAAGAATAAATTAATATTTAGCATTAAATAAACACATCATTTTGAAAGTAAATTACATTTTAATCCTTATTTATTATATTTTCATAAGATTTAATTATTTACAACATATTTCCATAATAACATACTCACTGAATATTGAAAAAATTAGATTAAAATACTATTATCATTTAAAATTAATTATGGTTAAATAAATACATTAAGCATATGATATCATTCAATCATCTTTCTTTATAACATTTTTATTACATAAATAATAATAAATGAATATGTTATCATGATGTAAATATCCAGTGTGAAAACTAGACAACAATCTTGAACAAATCTTCCATTTAACAATTAGCACAGGACATTAATTTATCCTTTCTAATTTGCATTCATCTTTCAAAATTAAATGGTTTGTTTCTCAGGAGTTCATATGAAATTTCACATGAAGTTTAAACACTAGAAGTAATTAAACTGCCAACGAAGGACCTCTGGAGTTTGCGACTTTATCACTACTCTAAGCCAAGCAGTGGATCCTTAATACAATGTAATTCCTTATTCATTCCTTTTATCCCTCTATCAAAGAACATCATCCTAACTACTGAAAATCCTACACCTTCATAACTTCCAATAATACACTATTAACGTTTTTTTAAGAAAGTTACAATTGCAATTAAAAATAAGAAATAAATTCTTATAACAAACTATCTTACTTTTTTTTTGATTATGTTATTTATTTAATAAATTATATTCAATTTAAGCATGTATCTATTATTCAGAATATTATCAGTTATCTTCCATAAACAACTATCATTTTCTAATCACCTCATAATTATTTCTTTTTTGCAAGATAATCTATTAACCTTTTTTTTTTTTATCTTTTACAATTCTTCCAATATATCTTCATAATTCATTTATTCCTAAACATATGATCATTCAATTTACGCAATAAATAATTCATTTTTATTCACTTTTATATTTTCTACAATCTTAATTTAATCCAACTTAGCTTTTTCATTCATGTTCAAATCCATATTTCAAATGCCTTGAATTCACCACCTCCCCCTTTTTAGTATACAAGTTTCTGCATTTTACTAAGTTTCATTGCAAATAAAATACTTAATGAACTTTTTTCTTTTGCTAAAATCTCAGCTTTTGGAAAAATTCTATGAACAATAAAATAGCTGCTCAAAACTATTATACTTTATTATCTAATTGTTTTTCTAATCCCTTCACTATCAATTAACAAATTCTAATTTTCTCAAAATCTAATCTATTTGTTTCACTAATTTATGATAAATAAATAAAAAAACTTATCAAAAAAATATCATCATTCTTAATATTTCATTAGATTCATTTTCTTCTGAAAAAATTCTCACAACATTAACAAAACAACACACAATTTTTATTTTCTCTATTGTATATAAATAATAAAACATTAGATAATTAAGGGCTCTATTTCACATTCTACTTCTATCCTATTCTGCTGCAGCAAATGTTATTATGTTCATCAAAATTGTTTTAAAAGATATAAATGGGATTGTTCCAATAAGCAATTTAAAAAAAAAAAAAAAAAGGTAATTATTTAATAAACAAAATTGATTTAAAAATTAAAATGTATATCAAAATAAAATTTTATTCATTTTTTTCATTACCTGTCCAATGATTCCTTTTCTGTTAAATGTTTAAAAGCAGTGTATTCCTGGCCAGACAAAGTATTTTTCATATCTGTCACAATATCAACAATGGAAGCAATTTTGGCTCTTTTATCTAGGAATATCATTTCATTATAAAGACATTAAATACATATATTAGACATATATACACATACTTATGTTAAACAACATTAGTGCTCAAAAGATTCTTCACAAGAAAATATCAAATAATAATTGAAGAAGATATTTCAATTCATTCCATTTATAGTTAGATACTCAACTACAACTAAAAATTTTTTCAGTTATGTATCCATAGTATGAATATATATTATCTATATGAATATCTTTTTTTTAAAAAAAGCTTTATAAAGATAATAAGATTTAAAAAGTGTTATACAATCATTGCAAGTATTCTAATAAAATTTATTATATCTTTTATGACACAGTTTGATGATAATGACTGTTTTAGAAAAATAATAAGTTAAGAAATGGATATTGTGTTACAATGAGGTATTTACATTACTAAAGTTTCTTGGACTAAATCATCAAAAGAAACAGACTTAATGAATAATATTTCTGTAGTGTAATTCTCATCATACCAATATCACAGAAGGTAGGGACTGGTTTCTATCCACTTTTAACACCTTATGTGGGTGGTGTAGTGAAAATTACACTACAGACATAATGTTCCTTATTGAATAATTTCTAGTCTAATGAATAATTAATAAAAACTATTAATATATTTCCATTAAGTAGTTTATATCAAAGTTATAAGGGCACCAAGTTTGACACTTATCATTTAAACTGTAATTTTCTATCTATTGAGTTGATTATGTGCCTCATGATATACAACAACATAATAGTATGTGTGCACATATATGTAAAAAATTGAAAGGAAAAGGAAAAATAAACACAAACAAAAAAATTTTGCAAATATTTTCTATATTACACTGGAATGGCAATTAATAATTAAATAATTTTGAATTTTAAAAAATTTATTATAAATTAAACATTTTAAAAAGGTCTAATTAATATTTTATTAATTCTGATTTTGAACTTAAAACAAGCGTGTGTTTAAGGTACAATAGATATACTGGTAATTATAAAATTCCACTATCTATTTCAAGAAATTTTTTTGATTAGATAAGGATCCTACAAAATTGTTTTTAAAAGGATTAATGTAAACTGAAAAGATACATTTTTCAATTCAAGATAATAAAAAATTAATTTTAATTAGTGTTTTTAAAAGATTGGAAAAAAGATTAGGGGAGTTTTTTAAAGAGTTTTACAAAATTATGACAATTACTTCTACCATGAAGTAACAACTGAAGGCAAGACAGTGCAAGTCCAGTTGCTGCTGCTAGTTCATAACAGTAGACTTTGGATTCACATGAAAGCAAGACCCAGCTTTCATGTGGTTCATAATCCATATATATGTGTGATTAGATGACAGACTGAAGGGAGCTCACAACAGTCCAACAGTTATTAGATTATACCATGACAATAAGCTAGTCTACTGTTTAGAAGGGACCAGCTTACCTAGAGTCCATCAGCTTGCTTCAGAATTAGTTTATATATATACTGTTTTATTATATGCAGAAAGGCACACACAAACATACTGCATCATATATATAATGTACAATTGGTGAGTAATGTGATATATATTGAGAATGATAGTATTTTAAATAATTCCTCGACAATATTTAAAATCTATTATTTAAAAGTAAAACAAGTAAATAATTATTGTTTGAATTAAAAGTGGAAAAAACAAAGGATTGATTCATAATTTTATTTTAAGAAAAAAGTAAACTCCAAAAATCTTTCTAGATTAAAAAAAAACAAAGTATTTTTAAAGACATTACAATTAATTAGGAGTAACCTGTTAAAAAGAAAACTTTTGTGGATTGTCAAAGAAGTGACATTTTTTTTTTAAAAAAAAAAAACTATTTTTTTTACCATTAGTTGAATGAATTAATACCTTTGATTCATACAATTTTTCTTATATATAGATACATATATGTAACTTTTATATTTTCAACATGGAATTAATTGTGAAGAATATATTTTAATAAGTTTATTAGTTTGACAAGTTAAGTCATATGATATAAACATTAGTGTTTGCACATATATATATATTAAATCTGTCATTATGTATTATAAAAAATAAATTTCATTTATAGGTTTATGACAATTCAAATGTGTTCATAAATTATTATATCACATATCTGTATGCTTATATATGTATTTTATGTAAATCTATTGAAACATTTGTAAATTACAATGCAATAATAAATTTTTTTGGTATTAATCAGTCAGAAGGCTTAATTTATATGTATAGTCATATTCTGCAGAGCTTAATTTCATTTTTATTGTTATTAATAAATTGATATTTCTTTGTTAAAGATATTCCAGTGAATTGACCCAATCATAGAATAGATTTAAAATATATATTATATCTCTTGATCACAGTAAGTTATAGAGCTTTTGTTTACTAAGCTGGATTCATGCATAATGGTGTTATATAAAAGGGATTTGTTTAGTGTTTATGGACATCCAGTTGATAATAATTCTGGATTGACACAAAGGGAATAACCTTTAAAGTCCATGCACTACATTTTATTTTAATTATTTATTTAGAAATTAAGTTTATAGTTGACCAGTACATTAATGGTACTAAGTAGTCAGAATATTTATGATGATCAGGATATTTTAGTATCCCAACATTATTTTTATTATGTATTCTGATGGATTAACATTTAAGTTTGTGCATCCAATTCTTTAAATAATTTGTCCCAAGCTGGCATGTGCTGAATAATTAGCCTGGTCTACAGAAGACCCATTTCAAATCCAGTTACAAGATTGACTGTTGATTTATTTTTGTTAATCATTCATGATTATGAATGATTATTGCTTTTGTGTAATGCTAATGAACTTATAGTTACTAGTGACATAGTTTTATGCTGATCTCCCAATGATCTCTCATGCTGACTCATTCCTCATATTTATTAATATTGTGTATATTTAAATGTGAGTCATTGACTTGGTGATGATGATGATTTTCCATCACCCCAGATTCATTCTTATTTTTCCCATAACATTACTATATATACTGAACAATGATAAACATATAAGATTGTGATCTGGGCAACTGATGAGGTTCAGCATAAAAGGTGCATCTTGGGAATCATATATTTTGCATGAGTGGTGTAGTAAAAATTATACTACAGAAATATTATTCATTATTGAATACTCTGTAGTCTAATGAATGACTACTAAAAATTATTAATGAACAGATTCTTACTTTAAAATATAAATCTAGCCAATAGTTTTATTATGCAAATTAAGCTTTGTAATCAAGATACAATAAACTATTTTTCATGACTGTTATAACAACAATAATCAATATGACTTTGGCTTTTATATTTGTAGTTCATAATCATAATAAAATTAACAAAAATATAGCTTAACTGAAATTGAATAGTAAAAAGGAAAAAAAATACTAAACCCTATTGATATATTAAAATAAAAAAATTTGGAGAAGATAGATATGAGTCAAATTAAAAATTTTTCCATTTCTCAACTGAAATTTATTTTGGTTTATTTTGATTATTTGTTATCATTTACTCTCTGTATAAACCATATTTTTTTTTTTTACTTTTTGTTTTCTACATCATCTATCACTATTCCTTGATTGTTGCTTAATGCTATTCATTTATATATATATATGTATATCCTTTAATAATACTCTTCTTGAGACTAATTTTTCTTTTTTTCCTCCTTGTAGTCATTTTCCAGGATCTACATTCATAAAGAAATAAAAATATTTGTGATCAGTGCTTCCCCTATGTTATCATTTTTATTCTTGTTATTTCTATATCTCACATGAAATACCCCAACTAATATGTATTTATAAATAACCCTTGGGATTACTCTCTTGAAGTGATTATTACTTTAAATAATTGAAGTACCTTCTAGTCACAGTGCTCAATGAGGAAGCCACTCTTCTACTGCATAAATTATCAAATGCTGTGGTTTGAAGGTAGATCAATTATTTGCAGCAACAGTAACTACAAAAGATTACATATTGTTTTATCTTTATATATATGATCATTCAATTAAATATATAAAAAATATATATTTAAAATATATATATATGAAATATATTAAAAAAGAAAGTTGACGTAGAGTTGAAGACAATTTTTCTCATTATCATCTGGAATAATTTAAGGTCATTTTTTGTTGTTGTTCATTTAACCAAATATTTTAATTTCTTTTTAATTTAAATATTGAAGAATCATCATTAAAAAAAGAACACACAATGAGAAAATTTTAAAATAGTTTTAGGATGAAATTAAATATTACAAATAGATGGTTGCAGTAAACAATATCAAGAAAAAAAAAAGAAATGAATTGATAGACCAAAATTAATATTTTAAATATTAGTTAAGTAGATAGAAATTGATATGAAAATGGGGTTGGGGAAACATTTAAGACTCCAATAACTATAAAAAACTGAAGGAAAAAAAAAGCTAGCGCAATATTGAATTTAAGGTATGGCACTCTAAAAAATAAAAGACATAGATCATTAAAAAAAAAAAAAAAGAAGATATATAAATGAAAAGTTTGAAATATTTTGAAATCAGGATTTTAAAATAAATGTATAAAAATAAAAAAAATATTATTAAAAAAAATATAAACTGAAACCATTACTCAGTCAGAAAAAAAAAAAGAAGCAAATGAAGAAAAAAAATTATCAGACTATTTACAGATAAGGATAGAAATTAAGATATTATATAAGTTTATGGAATCTAAGATAATGACAAGCACCTTTATAAACAATCTTCTCATCTCATTCTATTTTCAGGTTTCTTGTTGAGGACATCGTAACCATTGCCTTTTTTTCTATAAAAGCAATTTATATTTTTCAACAATCTTGAAATAAGTACAATTCTACTAACAAAATGTTTCATTGATCTCTTTCTCAAATAACCAATCAATGAATTCTTCATGCAGATGCAATATTTTATCTGGCACTCTTAGTTATCTAAGCTTTTCGGATTAATGTTTTTTACAGATAAATGAATATGTAAAAATAATTCAATAATACACCTCTCATCTATTTCATTATAAATCTCCTGTGTTCTTAAAATCCACATGCTGCTGAAAATAGTAAACTAATATTAAATGTATATATTAAATAATTATTAATTTTAATATCTATAGTATTCAGTATAATAAAATATTCTGTATATTAGACTTATTTTTAATTAGTACAGTATTTTCATGCAGCAACAATCAAAAATTAAAAAAAAAAAAAGAATATTCAGTACTTAATTTTTCTCCTTTACTAGTGCAGTCTCAAATGTAATTCTAAATAGATAGTAATCAACCACTACACATGTGCTGTTCTATCATAATAAACAAATATCATTTTTGTTGAATATGAGAAAACTCTCAATTCAAGCCACATGATAGATTTTGAAAAGATAATGACCATCTTATCTTTGTATATAAATACAGTTATATAGGCTAATCATAAGTATCTTGGATTGAGAGCATGAATATTTTACTTCCATTTTCTTGATTACGCATACTACTTTAACATTTATTGTGTGATAATATTAAGAGATGTTAGAATTAATATAATTAAGATATTTACTAACACAGTTTCAAATGTAATTCTAAACAGATGGTAATCAACCACTACACATGCACTGTACAGTCATATTAAACCAACTTTGTTTTGGTTGAATACTAATGATTGGCTTACAGATGGCTGCTCATATTTTCGAAGTCTATCATGTGGCTTGAATCAAAAGTTTCATCATATTCAACAAACAATGGTTTAATGTGACAGTACAGCATTTATGTAGTAGTTGATTACCATTGTTAAAATTTTTCTCCTTTAGTAAATTAAAAAAATAATATTAATAAAAATATTCACTTTAATACCTATTAAATAGATATTTTAATACATTATTTTATATTAAACTCTTATTTTTATTTCAATACAACAGAAGTCTTTAGAGTAATTGAAAAAATTAATATTTATCCTTTTTTTTTCTTTGCATTGACACCATATTTAATTACATTTTTTTCTTTTGAGATAAAAAAAAAAATGTTGACTTTTAATTATGCTCTGAAAATTCAACAATTAACATTTATCTTATTATGTGATACAACAAGAGCTTTTAAAATTTAAATGATTAAAGAATTTTGTTGCTATTTTCTGTGAAAAAAAAACAAAAATCATGAATTAATAGGAGCATCTTTTAACAAACTTGGAAATAAATATGGTGAACAAGTCATTCAGGCCTTAAGAATTTTCAGATATTTATTAAATTGCATTTTTTTTAAAAAAAAATTAAAATGTAAATATATAACCTTGTTTTGGGGCATCTGGCCATCTCCAAAGACAGTTTTCATTTTGATTCTCAATGTGATTTCAGTGGGCAATCTTATCTTGTTGTTAGTTGATAAATCAGTTTTATTTCACATGCAATGCTTCTATATTTTGTTTCAATTTTCAATAGATGGCAACTGTAATCAAGATTTTTCTTATTAACAATTTCTCATGTTTTGTGGTAAAAAGAAGTTTACTAATGGTTTTCTTCAATCATATATAACCATATTCAATTCCTCTGCATCTTTTTATATATATATATATTTTTTGCATCTTTTTTTGCTACAATTTGCTATAAAATATTATGCACTTTTTTCTTATTCAAGGTATTCAGTATTTATTATCTGGAAACAGAAATATTCATTTTGCTTGTGCAACTTAATTGCATTTATTTTATATCAAATAAAATAAATTAATCATTTATTGCATTTTTTTATTATTATTACTAAATATATATATACAAAAGAAATATGCTGAAAATACTAATAAACTGCATTACTAAATGATCACTGAATTGCAACTTGCAAAAAAAAAAAAATTAGAGCAAGATGACATCCACTAAAATATTCACAAGATCAGTATTTATTTACTGTACTATGCTTTTTTTTTTTAAGATGCACATATTTGAGATTAAATAAAAATGTTATTTAAGCAAATTATAACTCATGTTAAATAATAAAATCTGATAGTAGGGGAAATGTCAAGGATTACTCTTCCCCTTGCAATTTAATCTGAATTTTAGAAGTTGCCAAATTTTACATAACCAAATCTTTGCTATTAAAAGTCTATATGACTTCTATATTCATGTAAATCTCATTATTTAAAATTATTAATTGGATTTGCTATTTTAAAATCATTTTATTTTAAGCTACTTATTAAAATTTTCTTTTATATAACCTTCATTTACCCTTTCCCTTGCACATTTATCCTCATCAGAATGTTAATTTCTATTTCTAAAGTATTCCCATAATCTTGAAAGAAAAAAAACAGCACAATCTTATTTATAATGATAAATATAATTTACATTATAAATCATAAAAATACTGCAATAAGTCATAACTAAAGTTTGCCAGCTAAAAATATTTTTTTGAGCCCTGCACTGCTAAGTTGTGCACTTCTAGTTAAGCCAATAAATTTATGTGATTATGAGTTACAGATAATGGCTTCATCATACCTAAATCAAGAATAGTTCTCAATGAGTTAAGAATATTATTTATTTCTCCTAATTGACAGAAAATTTCCTGCATTCTAGGATAGACACCATTAAGTGAAGAAACATCAAATAGAGTCTGGAAGTGCTGCACCATACTAAGCAAAGTGGAATATGAAGGATCATGCCTACATTCCTGAAATATTAAAAATAAAAAGTACTTAACATTATTAAGAAATCAAATTTCATTAGAAACTATATGTAAAAACTGAAAAAATAATTATTTCATACTATTTAATTAAATAAATGTTATTTTTAAAATCACATTAACTATTAATGTTTTGATAAATTTAGTGCCCTGTCTAAAGAGAATATGATAATTCAATCAAGCAATAACACTGAATATTGACAGGCAGAGTTTACTCTTCATTGATAATCTTTCAATAGAATTTATTAAAATGTTTTATATTATTAAACTATATAATATTACTGATAATGACACCAATAAAAATAAATAAGATCATTTAGTTTTTAGAAAATTCTATACTTGAAAGTATAAATGATATATATAAATGGTTAAAATAATTATAAAATATAAAAAAATATAAGATATATGTTTTATATATATATATGAAAAAAATAATGTTTCATCAGATCAAACTAGTTCATAAGTTATTATAGAGTAATATATTATTGAAAACATACTAATAACAAAATTAGGTTGTCATCTGATCCTTCGTGTCAGCCGCCAGAGGCGCGATTTCTAACTGAAAAACACATTAATATATAGTTCCCGGGATAGCGATTCTCTATTAATATTGACTTTTTTTTTTTTGGTTTGTTTACAAAGTTTACTTTTTTTCGTTTCTGAATTATTTTTCCCAAATAATATTTTTGACGATGGGATAATAATAGTTTTTTTTTTTTTTTTACCAAAGGGTCTTTTTTGGTGTGTGTTCAAATAGTAATTTGTGTTTTTTTTTTAAAAAAAATAATATTACTGTTTTTGTAAAATTGGATTGACAAAATTCAAGAGAGAACGGGGTTTTATGATGGATCTTTAAATAATAATTTACGTTACTTTGATAGGTTTACATTGATTGCCGAAAACAATTATTGGGAGAAGTGTTGTTTTTTTTTTTCGCGCGCGTGTGTTTATGTTTAAATAAAATTTAAAACCATAACTTTTATCAGTTTACATTTGATGGACGACCGATTGGACTTCCTTTCATTTATAAATTATGGTTTTGGTTCTACAAATAAATATTTTTGACAATGGGACGATAATAGTTGTTGTTTGTTTAATTTTTATTGACAAGAGCGGGTGTTTTTTTGGTGTTATTTCAAATAGTAATTTGGGTTACGTTTAAATAATAAGTTGCGGTCTTACTTTGATCGGTTTACATTTGATTCCCGACACTAATTACTGGGAAGGGTGTTTTTTTGTGTGTACGATTGTAGACAACAATTATTGGGAGAAGGGGTGTAACCGTTTAAAGAATAGTAGTTTACGTTACTTTTAGTAGTGGTGTACATTTGATTGCTGACAATAATTAGTGAGAGGGGTGGGTGTTTTTTGGTGATTGGCGACAACAATTATTGGGAGAGTTTTGCGTTTTGTTTTTGTTCGTGTGTATGTTTAAATCAAAATTTAAGTTACTTTTATCGGTTACCATTTGATTGAAAACCGATTTGACTTTCTTTTTTTTTTTTCATTTATAAATTATTTGGGTTTTCCCAAATAATATTCGATTTGACAATGGGACAATAATAGTTTAGGTTTCTTTAATTTTGATTGACAAGAGCGAGTCTTTTTCGGTGTACGTTCGAATAGTAATTTGGGTTATGTTTAACTAATAATTTACTGTCTTACTTCAATTGGTTTACATTTGATTGGCCAGGACAATTAGTGGGAGGGTTTTTTTTTGTTTTTTTCTATATGATTAAAGAATAATTGACGTTCCTTTTATTTGACCGTTTGATTGCCTATGACAACAATTATTGGGAGAAGAGGGGTTTTTTGGGGCTATGTTTAAATAAAAATTTTAGTTACTTCTTTTATTTTACATTTGATTGCCGACGCCAACAATTATCGGGAGAAGAAGGGATGTACGTTTAAATAAAAATGGAAGTTACTTCTTTTATTTTTGACATTTGACGAAGGTCATTTACAATCTCTCAAACAAGCTTGCCTTTACGAAGTGAACCTTTCCGTCGGCAGATGTTTTCGGACCTCAAATCTGTATATATTTGCCGCACAATCCAATCTTTTCTTTCAGCAGCAGGATGTTTTTTTCTGCTGTAGAAATATTCCAGCGCTGGTGCGTGTCTGGCAATTCCCATCTTTTAAAGTTTTCTGTTATGGGAATTAGCCATATTTTTTGTCTCGGAAAATTTCTCGCTAAAACGTGACTCAAAGCGTGATTTTTAAATTTTTACGCTATTCCACCCTAATCGAAAATTTAGGAGAAATACAAATTTATGAGGAACAATCACGATACTGTTAAAATTGATAAAATGTAACAGTACATCGATTGGTCTTAAAAAAAACAAGGCACCGATGAAAATTTAAATAATTTTGACACGATCAAAATAAACACCCTAGTACAATATTGTTACATCAAATACATAACGCAGCATTACGATATAGTGTGTGACACAAACAACTACGGCATTTTCCTCTGCTTTTAGCATCGGAAAAAGCCACACCATTAGCCGCTAAGCCGAGTTAACACTCTTTCTAGATTTTATCATAGAAAGGAGACTTAACTTCCGAGTTAATACTCTACCTTTTAGCGTAGAAAGTAGACTTAACTCTGAGTTAACAATCTTTCTAGGATTTCTTTTAGAAAGAATGCTTAAAGGCTTGGGTGCGGCCGCGGAAACGGCATATTTCTAGAAATTTAGCTAGAAATCGCGCCTCTGGCGGCTGACACGAATGATCAGATGACAACCCAAAATTATATACTGTAACATTTTATGTTTGGATTTAGGCCTTATATTATGTACTATAAAGTGCTAGTTAATCAAACTATAAAAAGAATAGTTATATTTCCTGATTAACTGACCTAATACTTTATTGTGATTTGCATTGCCAGCGGAATCAGTTTATTTATTTATTTTTTAAAAGGGTGCCAGGGTCTGTAGACCCATTGATACCCATCGCATCGTCAATTTGAAACAAATAACTAAAATAAAATCAGAAATTACATTTTATCATCACTTAAACAATTTATTATAAGAAATTTCCATAGGCTTAACTATTAAACAAGCACATTGGTAAAGGTAATTTATACATTTCTCAAAACTTAATAATAAAATCAAATAAACTAAAATTAGGAATGTACAATAAAAAGTTGATATTAATGTTAAATATTTTATTAAGACAAATTAAAATATTTAAATGATAAATTGTAAATTACTAATAAATTGGAAAGCACATACACATACTCATTGTGATGATAATGTACAACAAATAATTAATTCAAACAGTTCATATTTCAATTCTCTTCTTAATTTCTTCTAGAAAGCAATTCACGGATAAAATGTCTTTATTGGTATTTGGATTTCGCAGTTAAATTTAGTTTGCAAAAATTTAATTAGACCCAAGGAAAGTTTGAGTATTAGCTTGCCAGTAAGTTCCGCACATTTATGTAGATCATTGATTATACCATGTATAGTTTTTCTTGGGCTGAAAGAGCTCTTTGTTAGTTTATTCTGTTAATATTTTCACATTCCTGACCCATTTTAAGGCTAAACTCGGAAGCCTTTTGGAGTGACCTCTTTATGCCTAAAGGTGTCCGCAAACGCTCCTGTTTCCACTCCACATGATGAATTAGTTCAGCATATTAGTCCGGGATAGACCATTTTTTCTACCCAGAACTCTTGGAAATAGCCATCCAAAAAGAAGAACAGACAAAAACAAGACCAGCTTGAAGTTATTTAGTTTTTAATACACTTGACCAATTTTGAGATTTCTGCGCATATATTTTTATCTTTGTTTTATTCTCAGAGTATAAGTTGGTCATCTTGTACATTCCTTATTATTTTTTAGTTACAAAGACTTTTTTTATATAAATTACTTCAGCCATCTTTAATTATTGCATAAAAGATTTTTCTTTGATTGTAATATCTTGCATTTAAAATTTCCTTCTTTTGTTTATCTGGATAAACAATCTGTATTTCTTTCCAATTTTAACTTTAATTAAATATTTAATATCAAACACAAATAACTTTTATTGTACGTATCTAAAAATACAATTATACAAAAAAAAAAAAACTAAATTGCATCCATTGACAATTTTTAAATTTTACTTCTTTTAGCTTTTAAATATTACTCAATGCCAAAACACTCATCAACTATACATATTTTTATATAATTCAATACATATAGTCTACTTTGAGAGCATGAAAGATATCAAATCACATATGACTGTTTCTTCCTTGTGCTATCTTGTTTTAAAATAACAACTGTGAATTTTTTACATAACAATATATATTTTGATACTGTTGCACTTTCAAAATAGACAGTATATATAGCATTGTTACTTGCATAAGGAATATAAGTTCACCATCCCAGCTTGATGATAAACTTGCCAGTTAACTTTGTAAAACATATAAGCCTTTGTTAGAAAAGCTCAGTTGGTTAGAGCATTTGCCTTAAATTCGATATTCAAGAATCTAAAGGTGTGAGTTCGACTCCTATGCAAATACTGTCATTGATCAGGCCAGAAACACCTGAAGAAGAATGGAAAATAATACTATTTGAAACATGGTGTCATTATTAACCTATGTTGTCTATTTTGAGTTATTATTAATAAGTAGTTTGTACTTGAAAAATTTAATAAAGTATAAAATATAAATGTTGTTTGAGTGATAATATTTGATATAAAGCTACTTGTTGTTACTCTATAAGTTTATTGCAAATATATATATATATTGTAACAGTATCTAGGTTCAAACCCTGTTACAAGAAAATGGTAAAGCACATACACATTACCCTCAATACAGGTATTTATTCAGGCTGTCATTAAAAGGTTAAAAATATATATATATAATTAGACATATGTATGTGCGTGAATTAAATTTTGAATTTTTTTTTTTTTTGAATATTTTTTTTTTAAAAAAATAAATGGATAAGGGATTAATTAGTAATCATTGTTTATTTTAGAATGTTTTACTTTTAAAATATTACAAATTGGCAAAATTACAGTTGTGCGCAAATATTTTATATATTGTTTAGGATTGTTTAAAATATTGATTTTAGTTTCAATTATATTTCAAATTAACAAGCGTAGCGAAAAAGAAATATTGTATATGCCTTCAAGCAATTCTGTGTTGTATAACAATCGTTAATTACTTCAAAAAGAAAAATTCCAAGAAAAGCCAAAGAATGTTTTGCGAATAAGAAAAGATACCAGGAATGACGGCACCACCAAAACAATGGAAATGTAAAATAAAGAAGTAAAAAGTAATTTGGAAAAGGAAAATGTATTCAAAGAAAAAGAACTAGATCGGAGATCTGATAAATTTCTTTTTTTTTCTGAGAAAGGACAAAGCAATTAAAAAAATAATTAATTAATTAATAAGAATTGGAGAAACGGCAAAGACAGTTATTCAGTTAGATTGTAACCACTGAGCGAGAGAGAATCATAAAGATATATGAATGAAAATGTTTAAAATGACGGGGTAAGTGCGAACACGTGAAGGGCTTTACCACCTACAGCCGATGCGAACTGATTATACATCGCCTGCCCGCAAAAAAACCTAGAAACCTCGTGAAAACTCCGTATTGCTTAACACAGGATGAAATAGAAGAGAATTGTGCATCCAAAATATGAATTAGTTCGTTTTGAAAATTATATTATATAAGACTTCAATTATGGCTCATCCATTACTTACGGACATCTAAATAACGGAATTTTACAGAAAGAAACTATATTGCGCTCTCATAAAGCAAACTGCGAATGCTACAAGATCATAGAACTCAACCTAATATACTATGTGATTCATTATATTCTGATCCCACACCCCGGGGTTCGTAAGGTAACATGAACTATATTTTTATATAACTCAGAATTGCTTATGGCTATCCTCGTAATGACTCTATTAAATTATTTCATAACATGAAATTATTGCATACAACGGTATACTAAATTTTTTTTCTTATATATAAATTAATATTTGTTTGTTTTAGATTAAATATTTTATTGCTTCATTTATGGTTTGGGGAATTTCTTATATATATTTTAAATGGGAATGATATGAATTGATTTTACATAGATTATGTTTAAATATTAATAATAAAATTTTACACATATTTACTTTTGCGTTAAAGTTACTTATTATTTATCGTTTACATTCTCCTATCACTTCACCTGCCAAATAAAATGCAAATGATTCAAATATGTCCGAGATGAACAGATACGTCTATGAGTGCATTATAGGTTACATCCAAACCCATATTTTTTTTTGTTATTATCTCCATTCATCTGATAGGTTTTCCTCCCCACCCTGGGAATGAGCTAGCTTGGGTCAGGCACCTCGTTAATTGGGAAATATAATTCCACCATAATAGTGAGTTTGGCACTTGAGGTCATCGATCAACTGACTCATAAATATATTCTCCCGTAGATTTTTTTTATTTAGATCTTACTCAAGAGATAAGGGCTACTGCAAACTTTCATTTCATTTGTCTTAAATCCTATTTACGCAATATTTAAAAATTGGGTCAAGTAAATAATACTTATATAAAGAAATCGTATCCGAATTTTCTTTGGTGGATAGTATTTAAATATTACTTACAGGTGTTATGGTGACTAGACAGCCATAGAAATTCCATCTACTCTATGGTATGGCTCACGTGTCCATTTTTTTAAAGATCTATTAATAAGTTTTTTAAGTCATTAAACATCGGAAGGGACAGTTAGAAGGGGTGACCAGTTAAAATGGCGCCCAACATGGGGCTACGAAAGTAGGAGAACAGTAGGTTAATAAAAAGAAATTAATATTTTTTTTGTTTTTGCATGAGTTTAATTATTTTGCCTCGCAAATATTGCTTTAGGAAATAAAGCACCAGATAGGGGAGAAAATAAAAATGAGAGGTAGAGGTTCAACAGTAGGGCAGGTGACAGTCAGCATAGTATTTTATGAGCTGGGGTGGCGAGCCCGGCATGTTATATATATAAAAAAAAGTTATGTATCTCAAAGATAAAGTAGGAGACAGTCAGTATAGATATGATAATAACAAGAGTACAGAACATAGAGGTGATGGAAATGAAGGTATTTAGAGGACAGAAGGAAGAGGGCCCAAAGGAGCATATAAATAGCTTGCAAAAATTTTAGGAGACATAGGACACCGGAGGAAGTTCAAAATAATCTTAGCACAGGTCCACCTTCAAGGATATGCAAAAACATGGTGGGATTGTTACACAAACCCCAAACATACCAGGAGTATGAAAAGACCCTGAAGAAGACGTTTTGGAATGAGGAACAGCAGGAAAATATCAAAATGCGAATCATTAATCAGAAGTTTTTGGAAAAAGGGAAGAAAACTACATAGAATTCTTCAGATGACAAGTGGCCACACTGAAGACATTAGAGAGTGATAAGCTATCTGAGAATCAGATAGTAAAAATGGTGTGTCGAAATTTTCCATTAGAAATAAGATACTGAATAGGGATTAAAAGTAGATCAGCCAAAAAAGTTGACAAAATGTTAAATCAAATTGAGGTAGATGAGCAAATGAGGGAGATTGAAGATAAAAGATTCACGGATAAATGTCAAACGTATGTGGCAGAGGAAGAAGAAATGATACACATAAGAACACATTGGGAATTTGGTGTGTTCATGGGATGATAGGGTTCCTCAATATGCCAAACAGGAATGCCTAAAGATTCATATGGAAATCAATCAAATAGAAATAGAAACTCTCATCGATTCAGGGAATCAAATCTCTGTGATGTCAGAAACACTATATCATAAACTGATTAGGCAACAACCTGACATATGGACCCTTCCACTGAAGGCCACATAAGTGATAATGGCAAATAATAAGAGGGCCAAAGTAGAATCTAAGCAGTTATGGGTAGACCTATGGATAAATGGAAAAACTTTTGCTCATGTATTCCTTATTATGAAGGACCTGATTCATGAGGCCATATTAGGATCTGACTTCCTACACAAATACAAATGTGTCCTGGAGTACGGAAGGGAAACAGTTACCTGTGAAGGAGAAGTAATTAAATTTCTGGTGCCGGACCTGTACCATTCAATTGGGGTCATGAAAGTGGAGAAAGATTCAATGGACAGAGTAATAGATGATAAAGTTAAGCAGGCAAATGTGGCCAATCGAGAAGAAGAGCATGCACTGCAGAAAGTATTGGAAGAGTATGGCCACATTTTTTCAGATATACCGGGTGTAATTCAAGGATTCGAACAAAGAATTAAAATAAATCAGGACCAGCCGTTCCAGTCTAGGTCATACCCTGTTCCACATCAATACTGGGATGATGTGAAGGAACAAATCAACCAAATGATAGAATGGGGAATTATTTCAAAATGTTCCTCTCCATATTGTAATCTGCTAGTGGTTGTCAAAAAAAAAGATGGGTCAAGTCAGATTGTGTTTGGACGTGAGACAACTTAATCGAATAACTATCCCAGATTGTACTATTCCCCCTTCTATGCAAGAACTGTTAGGAAGATTTCAGGGAAAGAAAATATTTTCAACCTTTGATTTGACGGCCAGTTACTGGCAGATCCAACTCCATCCTGAAGACCGCAAATATACCGCCTTTAGATACGATGGGTATTCATATCAATTTAACCGTATGCCATTTGGTCTAATAAACCACAGTGCAGGGCTGCTGAGATGTTTGGACCAAGTGTTGTCCGAGGAAGTGAAAAAATTGGTCAGTATGTATGTAGATGATGTATTAGTGGCATCGGCAACCATCGAAGAACATTTTAGGGATGTAGAGATGTTTCTCAAAAAATGCCGAAAGAAAGGAATCAAGATTAATTTTAAAAAAAGCATGTTATGTAAATATGAAGTTACATTTTTGGGCCATGTGGTGGGTTCCCAGGGGATGAAACCCCATCCAGACAAAGTCTTGGCCATTAGAGAATTCCTCAATGTACATCATGGAAACAAATTAGATCATTCCTGGGCCTCTGTAATTTCTACAACAGATTTTATGAGGGATTTGCAGAACAAATGGAGCCTTTGGTCAAGATGACAAGAAAGAATGTCCCATGGAAATGGGCTCAGGAACAAGAGAAAGCCTTTGAGAATATAAAAAGGTTTCGACAAACGAGTCATGTTGGCCTATTCCAGATTTTGAGAAGCCGATCATTGTACAAACAGACAGTAGTGGGTATGGGCTAGAAGTTACACTATCCCAGATGCAGGATGATGATCAGATAAAAGTACTGTACTTTATAAGCCGATTGTTTAAAGGACTGGAGTGTCACTATACCACTACTGAAAAGAAAGCCCTTGCGATTGTCTGGGCCTTCCAGAAGTTCAGTACACTCTTGTTGGGATCAAAAGTGGTTGTCATTACTGACCATAAAAGCTTGGAGTTTTTGAACCACAGCTACCTCACCAATAGCCGGCTGATTCGATGGAGTCTATACCTCCAGAAATATGATTACACTGTAAAATATTACAAAGGGTCAGAGAACATTGTACCAGACATATTGAGTCAGAACCCTGCTCCATCCCAGCCATGCCATTTAAGTGGAGAGAACTTGCATATCGCCAGTTTAAACCTGAAGGTGAATGAAGCAGTGGAACGAGACCTGGCCCAACTATCCCGCCACCAACGGAAAGATGGACAACTGAAGACACTGATTGAACAGCTAGAAGAAAATGGTACAACAGACTTAAGTTGGGTGGGAAGCAAGGCAGGATGCTATCAAATGAGACAATCGATATTGCAATATAAAATTCAAGAGGAGTGGAAACCTGTCTTACCACACCAGATGAGAGATGCTGTTATCACCCACGTACAACAACTCTATGGCCACTATAGCACACCCAAAACTGAGCGTTTGCTCCGGGAATGGTTTTATTGGCCAGGAATGCACACTAAAATTATGGTTGTGATAAGCCAATGTAAAATATGCCAAAAGGCAAAGCCAGCTAATAGGAGTTATGTAACACCTATGACTTCCATTATTCCAACCAAGCCTCGGGAAATGATGGCCTTGGATTACTATGGCCCATTGCCAGCCTTTAAAAAGAAGTATCTCGTCATGGTCTATGACTTATTCTCGAAATTTGTAGCCGCGTACCCGATATCCCAGGCCAATACTAAGAACACCATTAAAATGCTAGAGAATAAACACTTGTGGGAAAACCAAACATTTTATTGTCTGATCATGGCACTCCCTTCATATCAGGGAATGGTGTAGATGGATACAATGACAAGGAATTAAGCGCATATTGACATCCATCCGTAATCCACAATCAAACCCGTGTGAGAGCGTTATGCGGGAACTGAGTCGGTTGTTTATAACATATCTCTCAACACACCATCGAGGGTGGGTCAAGAAAGTTCCACAAGTCGTCGACTATATTAATTGGTCCGTCAATGAATCGACTAGGTTTGCCCCAATACGGCTGCATTTAGGAAGACATGTTCCTCGATTGATAAAAAACTCCTTGTGTGGATTGGAAGAGCACCCAATAGATTTAGAAGCTGACAGAACTCAAGCTTACCAGACCCTTATGAAAAGAAGTCAAAAGAGAAATAAAAGATCATCAGGCACTCAGCACCGATTCCAAATAGGAGACAAAGTAATGGTGAAAACACCACACGTTAGTGACCCCGGAAAATTCATCTGTCGCAAGTTCTGTAATTTATATGAGGGTCCATTCACTATTGTATGGTGACAGGGAAGTAATGCATTTTGGGTGGACACTGGGTCAGAGATTAAAGGATGCTACAATGCTAGGGCTTTAAAACCCGTACTATAATGAATCTATTATCTTAGACCTCAAAATAGGGATGCCTCATTTTGAAGTCTTTCCAACAGGGGGGCATTGTAACAGTAGCTAGGTTCAAACCCTGTTACAAGAAAGTGGAAAAGTACATACACATTACCCTCAATACAGGTATTTATTCAAGCTGTCGTTAAAGGGTTAAAAATATATATAAAATTAGGCATATGTATGTGCGTGAATTAAATTTTGAATTCTTTTTTTTTTTTACTTTTTTTTTTTTTAGAAAATGAATGGTTAAGGGATTAATTAGTAATCATTGTTTATTTTAGAATGTTTTACTTTTAAAATATTACAAATTGGCAAAATTACAGTTGAGCGCAAATATTTTATATATTGTTTAGGATTGTTTAAAATATTGATTTTAGTTTCAATTATATTTCAAATTAACGAGCGTAGCGAAAAAGAAATATTGCATATGCCTTCAGGAAATTCTGTGTTGTATAACAATCGTTAATTACTTCAAAAAGAAAAATTCCAAAAAAAGCCAAAGAATGTTTTGTGAATAAGAAAATATAGCAGGAATGATGGCACCACCAAAACAATGGAAATGTAAAATAAAGAAGTAAAAAGTAATTTAGAAAAGGAAAACGTATTCAAAAAAAAAGAACTAGATCGGAGATCTAATAAAATTCTTTTTTTTTCTGAGAAAGGACAAAGCAATTTAAAAAAAAATTAATTAATTAATGAGAATTGGAGAAAAGGAAAAGACAGTTATTCAATTAGATTGTAACCGCTGAGCGAGAGAGAATCATAAAGATATATGAATGAAAATGTTTAAAATGACGGGGTAAGTGCCAGCACGTGAAGGGCTTTACCACCTACAGCCGACGCGAACTGACTATACATCGCCTGCCCGCAGAAGAACCTAGGAACCTCGTGAATACTCCGTATTACTTAACATAGGACGAAATAGAAGAGAATCGTGCATCCAAAATATGAATTAATTCGTTTTGAAAATTATATTATAGAAGACTTCAATTATGGCTCATCCATTACTTACGGACATCTAAATAACGGACTTTACAGAAAGAAACTATATTGCGCTCTCATAAGGCAAACTGCGAATGCTACAAGATCATAGAACTCAACCTGACACACTATGTGATTCATTATATTCTGATCCCACACCTCGGGGTTCGTAAGGTGACGTGAACTATATTTTTATATAACTCAGAATTGCTTATGGCTATCCTCATAATGACTCTATTAAATTATTTCATAGTATGAAATTATTGCGTACAACTGTATACTAAATTTTCTTTCTTATATATAAATTAATATTTGTTTGTTTTAGATTAAATATTTTATTGCTTCATTTATGGTTTGGGGAATTTCTTATATATATATTTTAAATGGGAATGATATGAATTGATTTTACATAGATTATGTTTAAATATTAATAATAAAATTTTATACATATTTACCTTTGCGTTAAAGTTACTTATTAATTATCGTTTACATTCTCCTATCACTTCACCTGCCAAATAAAATGCAAATGATTCAAATATGTCTGAGGTGAACAGATACGTCTATGAGTGCATTATAGGTTACCTCCAAACCCATATTTTTTTTGTTATTATCTCCATTCATCCGATAGGTTTTCCTCCCCACCCTGGGAATGAGCTAGCTTGGGTCAGGTGCCTCATTAATCAGGAAATATAATTCTCACCGTAATAGTGAGGTTGGCGCTTGAGGTCATCGATCAACTGACGCTCATAAATATATTCTTCCGTAGATTTTTTTTTATTTAGATCTTACTCAAGAGACAAGGGTTACCGGAAACTTTTCATTTCATTTGTCTTAAATCCTATTTACGCAATATTTAAAAATTGCGTCAAGTAAATAATACTTATATAAATAATTCGTATCTGAATTTTCTTTGGTAGATAGTATTTAAATATTACCTACAGGTGCTATGGCAACTAGACAGCCATAGAAATTCCATCTAGTCTATGGTATGGCACATGTGTCCATTTTTTTTAAAGATCTATTACATTTTTTAAGTCGTTAAATGTCAGAAGGGAAGGTAAGAAGGGGTGCCGGTTAAAATATATATATAAAGCTAGTCAACACTTAGACAATCCCAATATCATTAACAATCTACAATTTCAAACTGTTATCAAGGCAATTTCCTTTTAATAATACATATATAGATATATTTCACATAAATATAAACTGATAAGCTATCAAAGCAGTTAAACAAATTATACCTGTAAATTTTATTATCATTGTTGTGACACTGGTGTTATCTCGTCAAGTAAAATGCACAGCCTAAAAATCTACATATAGAATAAATTAGACTTTTTATACTAGGACAACCAAACTGCACCATAGTGTAAAATATCATGCATAGCAGATTTATTAACATCATCTACGCAATTGTGATTAAATATTATCAAATCATGTCAACACTTGGATCATATAAATAGCATTTCTCTAGAATGATTTTTTTTCTTTGATTCATAGGTTACTTAAAGCCAAATTAATTATTGTGATGAATTATTGTTAATTGTCCTCATTTTCTTTTGCTGACAAATTTTCCAAGAACTATTCATTTTTTCTAATGAATTACATTAGCTGAAGATATGACTAAAATAACTGAATAATTTTCAATTTAATTATTTGTGCTTAAGCAAAAGATTAGGCCTATTTGATCAAACAATTTGTTTATTTTTCTATCCACAACTCAAAAGTATCAATGCTTTTCTAGTCTTCTTATCCAATATCCAACATTCATATCTATAGAGTCCCAAGTCGGATTTTCATTTTTAAAGATGGATCTCTATATTTAAAATCTTTTCCAGGTCTTCACTGCTACTCATTCCAGTGTTGGTCTGCAATGAATATCCTGACAAGTGAATCCTTTGATCAGTACCAGCGGGAGTGTATGGAGATTTATAATATTTAAGAAATAGTACATTATCGGAGATTGACTTCCGTTTGAATAATTTTAATGTAACATATGTAAATATATATCAATAATGGAATCTGAACAAAAAAATAATTGCATGTTTATTTTTCTTTACAGAATATTAATTTTTTGTATGAAAATTATTTTTCTTTTGCTGCAATCCACATAATAATTAATTATATATTGTTATATAATTTGTTTATATAATAATTAAAAGCTATACATGGTAGTTTGTAATCAGTGATAATTATCTGATTTACTGCAAGTGAAAGAAAAATAAAAGTCATAAATAAATAAGAGAAAAATATATAAAAGATAAAGTTTTATCATATGTGGTAGATAAAATTTTTCTATGTTTTATTGTGATTAAATTTGTTACAAATCAGACAAGAAATCCATTACAATATCTACACTTAGTTCTTCATTATTGTTATCTCACTGTTGAATGCATTGATAAAAAGTTTATTTAATAATAGATTTATCCAGAAAAATAATTATGATTACTACAAAAATAGTTGAATTATTTTATATTTAATAAGATTGCATTTTAATTATTAATGATCTTGAATTTAAAATATAACTTTCTGAACAAAAAATTAAAATTATTTCCTTTTGAAAAATAAACAACAACAAAAAAAAATTTTATTGTTAGGAGATATAAAACGCATCTTTGAACTGTGACACTATATTTGAAACATTTTACAAAAATGCACAAGATTACACATTAATAAAGTTATAATCAATATATGTTTTGTTGGCTAATGACCAAAAAAGAGATTTTTTTTTCCACACAATTTTTCATTGATTAAGCAATGTACAAAAAGGTGGAAATGAGAAAAGCAGTTCTCTCTTCTAAAATAAAATAGGTAGAATAATTTATAAAATTATTAACAGTAATTTTTCAAAATAACAAACTGTATATAGTTATTAAAAAAATCATATAATTTAATATTAACTATATCAACAAAAACTTAATCATTTTACATTATTTTGATATGTTAAATTAATCTAAATGTTAAATTAATTTAATGGAAAAATATTTTATTTAGTTTCTAATTTTGGAATACATTCTAAAATTCTGAGATGTAAGCATACAATATTTTTTAATTATTTAGAAAACATTTTCAAAATCAATCATTTTTCATAATGCTTCAAAATATAATAGGAATAACAAAAACTTACATATTAGACCTGCTGCCCATGTTTCTGATAGCAGAACGGCATACCTTTCTTCAGTTTGTGGGGGAAGGGGAGGGTATATGTGACGGCAGAATGTTGTAGCTGTGATTTTTTAATGTAGCATATTAAAAAAGGCATAACTTTTAAAAATGTATTTTAAAAATCATAACTATGGCATTCTGCTGTTGCAGCCATTTCCCCCTTGGAAAAAGGTATGGCATTCTGCCGTTGCAAACACAAACAGTAGATCTAATAAGTAAGTATCAAATAACACTATTTAATAACATTTTTTTATATAAATTGTGTAGTTTTATATTAACTTTTGGTATCTTATTATGATTATATGAAAGTTTGTTAAGATGGCATTTTATTTGTAATTATATTATGAACTATTTCCATCATCTAATTGATCTGTTAAATGTGTTTAGAAGAATTCAAATTTTAATTATATAATGGAATTGGGGGGGAAGGCTTCGTTTGTATTTACTGAATTTGGAACCAATATTTAATATTTATGCTATAAACTAAATTCCCACTGATTAAAAAAAAATGATTGTAATGTAATCATAATATTTTTTTAATATTTTTTGACTTTTATATTTTTTTAATATATCACTTTTAATTTAATTTTGCAACATTTTTTAAAAATGAAGATGAATATAGTTAGCACAAGAAATCATCCAAAGAAGAGAAGATAATAATAATAATACTCAAAAGATTGTGTTCTATACTAATTTGCACGTCATTATTACCAGATAAATGTGAATTTTTCTAAAAAAATGTAATAATTCAACTAATTGATGAAAATAATTTTAACATATAATTACTTACATCTTATTATATACTAATTACATGTGATTAATCTCCTCAAACTAAAAAATTTGCTTCAAGCATCTCCAAAAAATAAGTCTGAAAAAAACTATTGTAATCATTAGTTTCCAGATTAAAATTTATTCCAAAAGCAAATTTATTGGTACTTAAAGATTATCTCAAACATCAAGATTGATTACAGATAATTCTGGATACTAAGGTTGGCAGCCATAGTTTTTTTTTATTATACATTTTCAGGGGCAGAGTTACAATAATAAAAAAAAAAACCATTCAGATAATTACCTGTTTATTTCTAGACATTTCAAGATCCATTAGATTTCTGCTTGAAATAGAAGTTTCCTATAATGATACAAAAAGAATTATAATAAATTAATAAGTTTTAGTAGTCCTTCATTAGATTAGAGATTATCCATTAATGAATAATATTTCTATAGTGTAATTTTCAATACACCAACCTCACATACGATAGGGATTGGTTTCTGTCCATTTTTAACACTTTGTGGAAAATTGAAAAAAATGTATATTTCCCAAGATGTATATTTCATGCTGAATCAGTACTCATTAACTGACCCAGATCACCATCTCTTACAATACCTTTATCATTGTTCAATACATATAGATATCTAATTATTATAGTTTAATTAACAAGTGTCAAACTTAACTGCCTTCACAACTTTGACACAAACCATTTAATGTAAATATATTAATAATTTTTATTAGTCATTCATTAGACTAGATTATCCACTAATGATTCTGTAGAGTAATTTCCACTACACCTCTCTCACACAAAGTAGGGACTAGTTTCTATACGATTTTAACACCTTGTGAAAATTACACTTCAGAAATATTATTCATTAGTTATAATAAATTATTTTAATTAATATTTATTAAATTTTATAAACGCATAAACCAAAAAATTCTAAATTTGTTAAAAAAGAACCAAAAAATAATGATAATAAAATTATTAGAGAAACATTTTAAATATATTATAAATACTTTTTTTTTTAACCGATAAAAATTTGACTCTTTTAAATTCTATAAATTAGTTTTCTGCTGGCTAATTTTTACATCAACAAATGACATATTACAGTTACAGAGTAAATAATTACCATTTCAAACTAACATGGAAATGACAATCATTTTAATGTGATACAATTCAGCTTTATTTAATCTATATTGCAGAATTTTGATGTAAGCTAGAGTATACAGCAAAAATTATTTGATAGCAGATTTTGGAAGACGTTTGATATAAAGCATATACTTCATTCAAGTATATAATTAAAGTTTCAATATTTTCCTTCAGATTGCAGTTTAGTTCCTATGCATTTTAAAGATATAAGTTTATGATCTTGATAGTGCTAGAATAAACTACATTAAAAAAGTGGCAAACACTAGCATACTAATCACTATTACTAATCACTTTATAGTATGTGATGCACTATGGTTCTTCTTTATCAGAGTCAGGAATCTTTCAGCCAGTATGCCCAGCGAAACTTGTTAGTCACCTTACATTCCCTTTCTATCCCTCTCCTTAAGTTTTTCCCATATTCTTCTCTACCCTGCTCTAACCTACTTCCACATTATCTTTGTCTACTCTATAGCCTTTATATCTAGATCCCCCTTATATTTTACCAAAACCAGCATAAAAACCAAGAACCTACTTTCTATATAATCATTTTGTTTATATTTTTTCTCCAACAACTTCATTATTTGTACTCTTTTTGCTGGTAAGCATTTAAATTTAATTAACAGATGCCTAATATTTTCCATGCTTTCCTTATATAACTTACAGGCTAAATCACCCACATTTTTCCATTTATGTGTATATTCTCTTGTTGCTAATGATTCTGTTCACGCCTTAAACAGTTTATGAAACTAACTCACACACAATATTCTGTTTACTTTTATATATATTTAAATTCGCTTTACTTTCCTACTAGTTCTCCACCTCCCCAACTTCTTATTTTTTATTAATGCATCTATTCTTCTATCCCATTCTTTGTCACTATAACACTCAATAATTCTCCTAACACAATCATTCCACCTTTATATAAGTATACTGACATAAAGTCTTTACCCAAATCTTTTTCTCATTTGTTGCCTGTCCTTTATCGTAATCCAATTAAATACTATTTTGGTTATTTTCTTATTATCCATAGATTGCAATCTACTGAACATTTTTATTTTGCTTTTTGCATCTCTCATATAAAAACTTGACTATCCCATTTCTCCTTGAACTGCCTCCTTTGCCGTCTACACATCTGTATCTAATGCATGTCTTTCGACTTCTCTTTGTATTTTTTTTTTAAAAAATCTAACATCATTTTATTAATACATAACACATCATTACCAAAGTTAATCCTGCTACTGCCACTCCCTTCCATATAATTCTTGTTACATCATATTTATTATATGAAAACTCTGCTAATTTCTTTATCAGTACCTTTCTTTTCTTTGATTAATTTATCAATTTTTCATCCCATTCATTCAAGCAATTTCTCTGATTACTTAAGACAATTCCCAAATAATTATACCTATTCACCACATTTAACTTTATATCTCCCAATAAAAATTCTTTCTCTTCTCTTTCCCCAGCATTTATCAATATTACTTTTGATTTTTCTTCATTAAATTTAATCCCCATCTCTTTACTCATCATTGCACACATCTTCAGAATAACTTCCATATCTTCCCCTCTTTCTGTGCATAAGAATATATCATCAGCAAATAAAAGACCTGATAATATACACATGGCCTTGTCATCTATTAATGATATCTCTACCCCTCTTCCTAGTCTTTCTATCACTCTCTCTACTTCTCTCAAATATAACAATAAACAAAATAGTTGACATAGGGCATCTTTGCTTTAGTCTCACCCCACACGTAATTCTGATTCTATAATTATTTTCATACAATCTCTTAATAAGATCCATTAAAGCCCTGTTCATTCCCAAATTTACTTAACTTATCTATAACCAATTTATATTTATCATTTGCCTTCTCTATATCTATAAAGATCATATATAACTGTCTATCTGCAATCCTACTCATATCTAAATGTTGTGTGACTACAAATAAACTATTTCCTGATTTCCACTATATTATTTTCTTCGATCCATTTTGCCACCCTTCCAGCCACCATATATGCAAAAACTTTATATAACACTGATGTTACCACTATCAGTCTAACTGTCTATGATCCTTATCCTTTTCTTTAAATAATAGCTTTACTCTTTGTATTATTCCAGCTATTTGGAAATTCTCTCTTCTAAGCCATCTTATTAAAACAAGATAATAGATTTTAATTTTGCTCTATTTATCAAATTCATCACCATTTCTGCTGCCCATCCATCCATCTTACCTGCCTCATTAAATTTGTTTTCTGTAAATCTAATATTACTATAAGCTTTTATGTTTGTTATCATTATATCTTTCACATTTAACACCTTTTCTATATCCATTACATACTTATTTAAGACTGTCTCTAATTCTTCTCTAGAGTTACACTTTTTCTCCTCATCATGTATTTCCAAAAAATTTTTACTTCCATCTCTTCTACTTCTATTAATATCCTCCAATAATTTTCTATTTAATTTCATTCTCTCTCTAAAATTATCTATTTTAGCCAACTTCTTTTTTAAAAAAAAATAGTTTTCCCATTTAATATTAACATCTTTTTCACTTTCTTTGTTTTTAATGACACATTTATAGTCTCTACAAGTTTTTCCTCTCTTTTGCACTTTTACTAATTCTCATTTTTTTATTACTTTTATTCTTCTAAATATTCTCACTTAAAACCCTATTTGCCACTTTTTCTACTTCACCACACCAGTCCTTATTATATTCATCTCCAACAAACTCTTCCATGACTTCTACTTTTATTTTATATTTTTCTAACTTATTCTTATCATTCATTCTTCATCCATATCTTTCACAATCCTTTCTACTTTTATTACTATTTTCCATCACATTACTAATATTTCTATTATAAAGAAATTATGATCACTATTACACACTCTTAAGTCAAAAACTTTAATTTCCGATCTTTATTTATTTCCTCTTTCACTATTAATACATAATCTATTATGTGAAATATATTATTTCTAGACCAGGTATATTGCCCTCATAAATATTTGATAAATTTCCAATGCTCAAATTCACTCTCTGACAAAAAATTTTCAAAAGCTGTACACTTTTCTTATTCACATCAGCAATTTCTTCAATATGCCCATTCATAACCCCTATAACTATAATTTTATTCCCCTTTCTTTTGAAACTCTGTACAACCTTAACTAGACATTCATATATGCTACTGTTCCACTCCATTATAGTTTGACTTTCTCTAATGGCCATATACATTATAGCCACCATCCAATCGTCTTCCTAACCTTATCTCAAACCAGAAATGTTCTTGACACTTTACAGTATTTAAATTTTTTTTTGACATAACTCTTATACTACCACCCCTTTTCCTTTTTATTTTCTATTTATACCATGCCATACCAAGTCTTTCAGTGTAAGTTCTTCTTTTTCTCTTAAGTGTGTTTCCACTACTGCTAATACCTCAAGCCCTTCATTTTTAACTGCTTTGTTTATTTCCAGATTCTTTTCTGGTCTCCTACGACCTTGCATATTCAAATATCCAATTTTAACAATTTCTTTCTTTCTTACTATCCTTTTAAAAGTTCTTTTGATTCTTTCTTCTCTATTACATTTGTAATTAGCTTGTTTTACTGCCCCATTCCCTCTCCACATCTACATTTATATCTAAATCATCTACCCTTTGTTTACTTCTTACAATCTATCCATTCTTAACCTTCTTTTTGATAATACTGTAATCTAAAACCCTATCTCTTTTATAAATTACCCGAGGTATAATACCCCTCTTTAATTATTTTTGGACAATTAATGGTTGCATCTTCCATCTTGGATTTTATAAAAATGCACAGTATAATAGAGAAAACAATTTAAAAAGAAAAAGTTTTAAAAATTACATATAATAAAATATTTTAAAAATTCAGTATTTTGCTCATATATATATATATATATTGTACCATGAAGCAAAGTACATGTTGAAATTGTTCGTTTACAATTATTAAAAAATAAATATTTTCATAAATAATGCAAGAAGTTTTAAAAGTGATAATAAATGATAAAATCACTATCAGTAAATGATTGAAATAAAAACATTTCATTTAAAGAAATTTATAAATCAAAACCACTAATGTTTTACTTCCTTGTTTTGCTAAGTGCAATCCATCTTTACTATATAATTCCCTCTTACTAATAAAAAATCCCACATCCACAAACACAACATTATTTCTCTCGCATAATTTCTTCAATCTTTCATTTATAAAACATGCCCTATCTAACATATACCTATTGATGAATCTTGGTAGTAATCCTACTACTCCTACTCTTCCTTTAACTTTATTCAAACTACTAATCAAACTCTTCGTATTCATCCATTATTCTCTCTGATGGCTATGACAAATTATTTGTTCCTACCATAACAAAAACATATCTATTCCCTTGTTTCTTTACCATATCTGTAACATCCCTAATTCTAGCACCAGGCAAACATGCTCTTGCATACCTATTTCTATTTTCCCTTGCAATTACATCTCCATATAGTAACCTATTGTTTAGTTACTCTCTCTTCAGATATAGAGCTTAACATATGTATAATGATAATCATTCTATTTTGTTTTGTGTGTGTGTGTTATTTTGTTTAATATTGTTACAGTTTGTTAATTAGTCTGTTTTGTTTTTTTTTTAGATTCCACAAGGCAAAAAAGATTTATTGTTTTTTTTTTTTATAAAAAATTGTTGTGTCATAATTTATCTCAAATTTGGAAGCATTTTATATTTTAAATAAGAAAAAATATAATTTTAATTTTTTTGGGGTTATTCAAATAAAATAAGGTATGTAGGATTTTTTTAATATTCCGCACACATGATTCTTGGTTTCCACTTCTCAAGCAAATAGTAACAAATTGATATTAGTATAAAATTATATTTTGCTTTTAAAAATATTTTTGCAAAAAGATTCAAGTCAACTGCTGGTAGTTCCAACTGTGCAGGATTTTTTCATTTTACTGTGAATCACTTGAAAGTAATTAAAAACAAAAATTGATGAATAAAAATTTTATATAATAACATCTGAAAAAAAAAAGTCAATTTTCAGCAACAAAATTTGTTACTAATTCAATCATTATCATCAGCAGTAGCCATTCACAAATAAGTATGACCACTTCAACTTCAAAAGATAAAGATTTTTAAAAATTTATTTAGACATAAGTTTTGTAATGATTATATAAACCAATCTGTAGACCACAAATATGTCTACATATGGAACTTGCTTGACTATTTTTGCAATGCTGTCTTTTAATTTAATCTACAGAAAATTTTTATTTCTGGAATACTTAATTATAGCTCTCCAATGTATTCTATTTTCTGCCCTATTATCATAATGAAAACAATAAACATTGTACTTCTTTAGAATGTCTTTGAAATAATTCTTACAAGCAAGGATCTACTTTTACCACAAAAACCATGCTAGGATATCTCATTCATGTCCAAACCCATAAAAGTGCACTTTTACAATAGTGAAATCTATAATATCACATCCAATAAGTTGAATGACATTGAGCTTATGATCATGCAATTGTAGTTTTAACATTTTATCGAGAATTCTTAGCTGAAACTTTTCTAATGCATTTATACTGCATCAATAGATTATTCAAGTCTCACTTCTATACCAAAAATTAGATAAAATAACAGTTCTATATACAGCTAATTTAGTTGCAATAATTATTTGCCTCTGATGAAATATTCTACATTTTATTTTTATTAAAATCAGCAACAATACCTCAGAGTTTGTGCTGTATCTTAACATCTAAGTCCATCTTTCTATTTATAAAACAACCAAGATATTTAAACTGACCTACATTCTGAAGTTTGTAAGTATCTAATTGTTGAGAATTTTTCTTACACTACTGATTTATAAAGAAAAAAAATTAATTATGAAATTAAAGTTTATATAAATTACATTCAGAACATAAAGCATATTTTGAAGATTGACTTTTAAACTAGTAAAAAATGTCACATTGTTAATATCTTGTTAAATCAGAATTCAAGAAGATGAAGTTCTTGTTTTCACTTTTAATTGATTCAAATTAAATATTCTGTCATCAAACCTACATCATACCTTAATCACTGGTTCATTAAGCTTCATATAAATAGTAGCTATTGTCATAAAAATCGAAAACAATGTTTAAACAATTGTCCATCCTCTTTAACGCCAATTTTTATTTCAAATACCTCAGATTTTCCACCCATAGTAATAATGATTCTTTTCATTCAATCACATTGAAACTAAATAATATGAATAAACTTGTGTCCACCAATTAACTGATTTTAAACAATGTGACCAAAATCAATAAAAGCAATATATAAAACTCTCCTTTGTTCCTGACATTTTTGTTGCATTGTCTGCCTGGCAACAAAACCCATATCTATAGTAGTCTCTGATAATCATTCATCTATGAAAAAGCAACCTATTCAACAAAATCCTTGAAAAGTACTTTTGCTATAGAAGATAATGATATTCCATGATAATTATTGCAATCATGTCTAGTCTGTTTATTTTTAAAAGTTGGAACAACAGAAGTATCCTTAAAATCAGGCAGCATAACTTCATGGGTGCACATATTCTTAAAAAAGATCCAATATTAAAATTAACGTATCACCATGAACATTTAAAACTTCTCCAGATATATTATCAGGATCTACAATCTTTCCAATTCTAAGATTACAAAGAATTGTTTTGACTTCACTAAAAAATAAAAGTCATCATTTCAATTCTTGAAATGTCCAAAATATTCCTTTCACCAATTTAAAATATGTCATCATATAAGAAAGTGTCATTACAGAATTGGATGCAATAATATTTCTCAGATTAATATGTTGCTTTCATTGAATCAAAACAAGATCTAAAGTGACCATGATCAGCTAATGACTATACTTTTTCACAGTTTTAATCCACTGATCATTTTTAAGCTTTCTTGTTAGTCATTAAACTTCTGAATTTAAATCTTTATATTTATTGTGAAACTCCACATTAATTTATTATTCTGCAATGTACATGCTTTTTTTTTTAATTAAATCATTGTCAGAAGATCAGTCATGACTTTTAGTTTTAGCGAATCTGAAAGAAGATTTATTGCTATTAATAATACAATCCTTAAGAGAATTCCTTGCCTCAATAATACAATGCTTAAAATTCAAATTTTAGCAATTTTAATCTGTAAAAGCACAAACATCAATTTTCTTGTGAATATGATCAAAATAATATATATATATATTGATGCATATTTGTATATTTTGATGCAATTATCTTTTTAATCTTAAAATATAGTAATCTATGATTAATCTAACAATCTGCATTTAAATTTCTCTTATATTCTGACTATTAATTATAATATAATTTACTAAATACCAGTGTTTTGATTATAGATGCATTTATGTTTCTCTATACAATCTGTCTGTGATAATCAACCTAACAGACCACTTGAATTTATAGTGTCAATACTTTTATTTGCAATAATTTTTAGTGAAGTCTATAATATTTGTATTAACACATGCATTAAAGTCTTTCAGAAGAAAAATTTGATCTTTCAATAAATAGTATTGTGTAATAATACTATCCAGCAAAGAATAAAAGCTTTCTTTCCCTAAGTTCTTTGACTCCAATGTTGGAATATATGCACTAATAAAATGAGTACTGATACCATTAGCCTTTCATTCATAAAAAATAATTCCAAGAATTGAAAAAATTAAATTAAGCTTTACAGCAAATCCAAAACATATGCCTTCCAAAACAATTTGCAATTATTCACCTATTCAGTTAAACATCAATTTTCAGTTCCTTTGCTACTAGTGTAATCCTTCATTCAAGCCTAAAAGAATTTGTATCAAGGAAAGTTGCAAATTCCATCCACCTATATTTAGAAAAAAACAACAGATTTATAATATTTATTATCTTCAGCACTACCACTGTATTTTGCTTTACCAATGCAATTGGTAATATTATTATTTTTATCAGTTTAATGAGTAATCTGCTGGGCATGACAATCTAGTTTACCTGAATGAGATAGCTATTTTTAGATCACACTTTTTAGGTCACTTCCATAGTAGGCAAGGTGCCTGAATAGGGCTGCAATAATGTAATTTTTGCCTGGTTAAAATTCCTGTCTAAAATCCAGTTCCAACACAACTAATTAGTAATTGAACTGCAAACTAAGAACTATCATCTTACTAAGCTTGTCAATGAGATCTTAATTCTTGCAGGTTTGAAAAGAAAAAAAAAAAAGATTGAAAAAGGGAATTGGAGTTGGAAATATAGAATCCCACAAACACAGTTATTATAGAAAATGTTTAACAACATATTAAAAGCAATAACGGAATTCTATGATAGTTAAAGGAGAAACAAAAAGTGAGGTAGACTGTTTTTATCAAATCAATACCTGGCCTTTGCTGAACCAACATCCTATCCTTCAAGGCAGCATGAAGTATTATAGATGAGATTCTGTTTATCTGATACTCACAATTAGCACTCATATCTGGTCATTTTACTATCTACTACTTATGGAGTCTATCGGTAATGACCACAGTGCTGACACTATTATCTGAGTATTTATCATTGTAATAGTGGATATCTATGTTGTAAGGGGACTGTTACATGGCACACAATAGCATAGTGTGTGTGCACAAATATATATACAGTTGAAAGGAAAAGTAAAAAAAAATAATTTTTTTGTAGATATTTTCTACTTTTCCTGGAATAAAAATGATAATCAGGGATTAAATAATTCTGAATTTAAAAAAGAATTTTATTATAAATTAAACATTTAAAAAGGTCTAAATAATATTTTTATTGAATTCTGATTTTGAATTTAAAAACAAGCATGATTTTATTTTTGAAATCTTTTAATTAAGGCTTGTAAACATTTCACTATCTAGTTAAAAATCTTTGTAGATTATAAAATTTCAAGAATTAAAGTCAATTGAAATCAACTTTTTCCAAGCATATTTTTGATAAAACTTCAAACTTATTTTCAAAAGGATTAGAAAGATAAAAACAGTTTTTAAATTAGTATTTTTGTCACCTCACCTAGCTATAAAAAGGGTTGATAAAAATATCAGTACAGTCTGTTTTCCAGTTTGGCTTGTGTTCTTTTTATCAGAACAGTCTGGTTTTTAGTTTTGAGAAGCATTTGGCAGGGTTAGTTTGTGATTTCCAAAGCTATACAGATAGCTACCATGAAGCAGCTGCTCTATAATTCTTCAGAGAAGTTTAGATGCACCTAGAAAGAAGACTCACTTCTCTGTCTCTATAGCCCTAAATATGGACAAAGATAGCCTGCTGACCTAAAGCCCATTAAGCCCTAGACAGAAATGAGCTCATGGCATACCAACAAATTACCTGAATTATATCTCTCTTGATGATGATAATCCTGGACTATATTTTCCTGATGGATCCAAAACCAAGCTTACCAAGAGAAGTTATATATATGCTGCTGTGTCTATATGCAGAGAACCACAGATAAACATATATACAGTGAGTTTTTGTTTTAAAGAGTGCTTTTGTTTAAAATTATTTATTGAGAAAACAAAAAGACATTTATAATTAATTAAGACTAACACAAGTAATAAATTTGCTTGGATAAAAAAATCTAAGAGTAAAGATTTAATTCATTGATCGTACTTATTTATAAAGAAAAAAGACTATATTCATTAAAAAGAATCAATTGTGAAAATAATCTTTTATATTTATTTTGTTAAATTAAAATATTATGATATAGACATCAAGGTGCATATATATTTTTATGAGCACAACATATATGTTAAATCAAGAATTAATTATGATTTATAAAATTAAATTTTATTGTGACAAAAATGAAATATGTGAAATAGACATCAGTATGTGCCTGCAATTCAGTATGCACACACATGTATATTAAATGTTATTAAATATATATAAAACTGAATTTCATTTATAGATTTATGACAATATTCTATATTAAGTAATAAAATATATCGCACCAATGTGCAATGGTATGTGTAGATATTTCATGTAAATCTATTCGAACATATATGTAAATCACAATGTAATAAATCAAATTTTGATTTTATGTTAATACTTATATGTAAAATTTAATCATTTATTTTATTTTATACCAACTGAAATGTATTCATTTTTAAATTATAATGCGCATCTGTGCAGATATATATATATGCGTTTTATGTTAACCTATTGGAGCATATATGTAAATCAATGTGATAACTTGAATTTTATATTAATCATGTAAGGCACAATCTGATGATTTTTTTCTTATTATATATTAATTAAAATAAGGTTTATTGATATGTGTATAGCCTTATTCTAGAGACCTTAATATCATTTTTTTTATTGTTAATAATCTTGTATTCAATTGTTAAAATTATTCCAGTTTACTTGATTCTAAGTTTTTAGAAGAGTCTAAATCATCATCTTGGTCACAATACAGTAATAGAGCTTATGATCTCTGAGCTAGATTCATGCATAATGGTCTGATTATATGAATGGGGATATTCTTTAAAGCCCATGCACTTTATTTTATTTAGTCTTTAATTAGAATTTAATTTTATAGTTGGTCAGTACATTAATGGTAATAAGTGGCAGAGCACTGATGATGATCAGCATGTTTTAATGTCCCAGAATTATTATTTTTATGATTATATATTCTATGGATTAGCACTTACGATGATGCATCCAAATTATGTGTAAATAATTGCCCCAAGCTGCAAAGGCTCAATAGATAGCCTAGTCTATAATAGACCCATTTCAAGTCCCGTCACTAGATTGACTGTTGATTTACTTTTATTTGATTGTTGATCGTTCATGATAATGAATGGTTTATTTTGAGTATTACTTGTACTTGCTTTTACTTATTGATAATGCTGGTTGATGTATATTTAATGTTACCTTTAGTTGTTCTAATGAGTTAACTGGGCTGATCGCTTCAGATTGCTCATGCTCTAGAATATATAACAAATCTTATATAATTTTTGATAAAATCTCATGCTTTAATATCCTTCTTTATTACTTTAATATGATATACTTATGTACCTAAATATTATACTTATATATTTGGATATTAACATTACTTAACATCTCACTTTAATATCTTATATTTCTTATATATTACTTGATATTTCTAATATCTTTTATATCTTAAATATAATACTTTTTTGTAAATTTCGCTATTTGAAATATTTTGCACTTTGGAGATGATGATTTGCCTTCACTCCAGATATGACAACCCTTATAACCATTTCATCCTATTACAATATATATCCATTAAAGGTGCTTTCTTTATTTATATGTTAAACATTAAATGTCAACAACTAATTGGTAATCATATGTAAATTACATTAGCACAGTCCTCACTCTTAAATCAACTTTTGTCAAAGCAATTATAGTGTTGCTTTGACAATAAATTGTTGCTATTCTAATGGTAAGTTTAAGCATGAAAGCTGTGCTGATATGATTTATATACATCTATAACTTATAATAGCTCACTTCTGATACAGCCTCTCTAATAGTTTACTCACAGAAGAAGAGAGATTAAAAGCAAATTTTAGAAGCTTCAAATTATCGTTAAGAATTTTTAAACCACAACTGAATAAATAAGTTGGCTATGACCTAGCTACCTAAAGAAAAATCCTAAGTCTATAAATCTAAAGAAATTTCCAAATTAAAATACCATGGTATATAAGTATTTAAATATAAGATTTTTACAGGTTTATAGATTTAAATATTAGATTCATAGTGACTTCTCTCTCTATTCTTATAAACAATTTTCAATCATCACATGATCACCATCTCTATACTAGCACATAATTGTTGTAAACAAAGACAGAACTCTCCAAAAATGTTTGGCTGCTGAATTGAGTTCAGACCCACATGACTATAAAAGCTATTGAGCTTAGATTGAAAATATTATTATATTCATTCCCATAGTTTTGTAGTAAAGTAGAGTTAAAAGGTGGCTGCTGGAGGGTTGCATTAGATCCTAAGATCTAGGTGCAGTGCTCTCAGATCCAAGGCTCCTCACTGATGTCTGGGGATATTGGATGAGTAGGCACTAGATAGGGATTTTATGCACAAGCCTTCTGGCATCCATTGATTACTCTGTTTGGCACAGGGTGGCACTACTGTATGGAGAGATTTGCCTTTGTTTACAACAATTTTCAATCATGATGCAATGAAACAAAATAACAACAATTAACAATGGGGTTACAAGATGGAAGTACACGATCTAGTAGTAGTATTTGTCTGAAATATTTAAGCCAAAAGTAAAGTTGATTTTAGCTTACTATCAAAATTTATATAAAAATCTTAAATCAGACAGTAATATTTTATATGTTTGAAAATCAGAAATAAAAGAACTTCCAAATATTTTCACAATCAAATAGTTATAAAAACATTTTTTACAAGTTTATAGATTTAAATATTGGAAATTTAACAAAATTTTTATTTACATTTTTATAAATAATTTGCAGTTATGATATAATAAAGTACTAATTAAAAAGAGAAATTATAAGCTGAAATTACACTATTTAGTAATGCCAATTTTGAAATCATTATTTAATAATTAAAATTATTTATAAAAATACATACTAAGAAATCCTGTTACTTTTTCTAACATTTAAATACATATACACTACGAATATATGGCATTCCATGTCAATATATGTTTTTTAAAAAATGGACTGCCACCTATTCTTAAAGTTTATTTTTAAATAAATCAACATTCATAGGCAGTGCTGAAAATGACGCACAATTTTATTTAAAAATCAGATTTCTTTTTCTTTTTTTTAAAGAAATATATATATATTCACATATAAGAAATCCTTAACAGGGAGAATTTCTCTTAAACAGAACAAAATGGATATCATACACTTTCTTCAAGGATAATAAATGAGGGAGATTTCATCTCAAAAAAATCATTGGGCTACTTGTCTACAAAATATTTTTAAATTTAAGAATCAATCTTTTTAAAAGCTAGCAACAACCTAATCCATTGTGTTCTAACTATAAAAAATTTTCTCTGTTAAGGATTCTGAAAAGTCTATTTTAAAAAGTTCATCTTTTGATCATCAAAATTTTCACTACAATATATGTACACATTTCTACCCATTCTACAAGTAATTCTTAATAAGGCAAATTATTTTTATTTAAAAATGACTTATTTTAATTCAAATCATATAATGAATGTTTCATATTTTAATTTAGTTTAGTAATAATTATTTTGTTATTTGTGAAATAGAATAGACATAAAAAATTAAACCGCCTTACCTTGTAAATATTTTTAGTTTCTCGACAGTCTTTTGATAATATGTTTAATATACTAATTAGTTTATTCAATTTTACATTATGGCCTGATTCAATTGGCAGTCTTTGGTGCTGAGGAAAATGTCGAATTATTAAAGAGTTAACAGCTTTTTGAAGATGCTAAAAATATAACATTATTTAAGGATATGTTTATGATTATATATATATCAACATCATATAAATGCATATTGTTAAATATATATGCAACTACTACATTATCATCATTAGTTATTTTCTTTTCAACAGCTACAATGATAACAACATAATATGGATGTTCAAATATTTTTTCTCTTCAGATATTTTCAAAAACCTCACTTTCAAGATTCTCAGTTTCCTTTTTTTGATTTTTATCCTCCAGAATTTTTACCAACAAATTCTTTGATTTTCTTCACTTCCAAGTATATGACCAAAATAATTTCTACTTTTTCAGTTTTCTCAATAAATAAGCATCTATGTGTTATATTACTTATACATCATGGTAATTAAAAAATTTTAAAATATATGAATTTTTGTTTCTTGGCAAACTATTTAATAAAAAAACCTAAGAATTCTTAGTTTATCAATTTATTAAATAATAGAGAAAAGTATTAATGGTATGTATATATTTGGCAACCATATTTTTAACATATATGCTGAGTATATAAAAAAAATGTATTGATGGACACACATATAAACATGTATGCAACATTTTATCCAAATATATATATTCAGTCACTATATATGCGTGTATTATATAAAAAAGCAATTACTGTAATTAAATTCTTAAATCTTAAGTGTCTAAATATTTAACATTTTAGAAATAACATTTATAAACATTTTTCAGTTAACACAATTAAATAAAAAAATATTTATTAATTATTAATCAAGAAATCATGTAATATTCAGGTTTTAAAAATGACTGAATTTCAAACTAGAAACCTTTAGTTTTCGAATCCATCACTCTACTACTATGCTAAACTGCATAGAACACTTTTAATTTCAAAAATTTGAACTAGATTGATAGAAAAACTTACAGGTTTCCACAAAATTATCCATGAGTCAACATCTATTAAAAATGACATCAAAACATATCTCCTTTAGTGAACTTAAAGCCAACAAATGGCTTTATATAACTTCAAATATCATTTTTAGATACAATTGTATGACTTCTATATATGTTTAATACTTATATATTATGCTATTCATTAAGTTTATATTAGAATTCTATACTTAATAGCAACCAATATAAAAATGTAACCATTAAAAGGCATAAAAATATTCTCTAATTGTTAAAGTAAACTTGAATTATTTTATGAACCTGTTGTTAAGCTCCAATAAAATCTATTTATCTCTGTAATTTCAGACTACAAATATAAAATGTTCTACACAGAAACTTGTAATTCAAATAAACTGTATTATATATGCAAATCATAACAATCAGGTAGGTTTTCACACACAAAATATAACTGCAAATAGTATTGGAGAAAAATATGTAGGTCTGTGTATATTGTTACACACATTCCAGAACTGAAAATCCCTAGAACATGGATCCAAAATTTAACAGGTTGATGTTCTAAAGTAGTATGACTGTAGGTCTATATAGTTGGTTTGTCAATGTTTTGAATTACAAGGCATTTGTACTGACATGGAAAAACCAAATGCAAGTATTTAGAAAGAAAGACTTCAGGAAAGTCTTATTGTTATCAAAGTGACATTAGAAAAGCAAGCAAACTTCAATTTAGCCAGATTGGAATATTTTGTAATCAGTGATAGTCATTACAAATGCTATTAGGTTAGAGATTTATTTTGCCAATCTTTGGCCTGCTATCAAAGTGGTCATCAGAGTATATATTCCCACTGCTACAGTCCATCACAAGTTTGATAATATAGCAAAGATTGGCATTAAATGAATATGAACACCAGGTAAACACTGAGCAATCTTATAGGCCAAGGCTAATGTTATCTTCACCAATCCTTGCACATCATATGTACATTGCCAGATAATTGCCTAAGCTTTCCACTCATGTCAAATATTTGAGTCTTAATGTTGTGTTTGGCTTGGCTTACAGGTTCGGTTCCAAGCCAATAGACAAACAATGACAAACTACTCAATAATTAATATGTATAATTTATTAGTGACAAAAAAGTATACACATGTTAGTTAATAAAACATATATATATGATCTAAACAATTTAATGCTGAGATAGTCATGCCGAGTAATGGAACTCACTTCCAGCTATATAAATAGCCTGCCTCATGAGCTTAAGTAAGACTCTTCCAGATATGCAGCACAGCTTGCCTCGAGTCGGCTCCAGTTGTGCAGAACAGCTTGCCTCGAGTCGGCTGTGGACGTAGCAGTTTCCAGTCCTTAGGTGGACCTGCCTCACTGCGTGGACGTCGCGATAATGACTAGAGACTATACCTTTGCTGATGGCAGAGGGTTTATTGGACAGCCATTCAATCATTCAGGTTGACAGAAATAATTGCTCTCTGCCTTGCCTCCAAAAGGCTGACTATTTAGTGGTAGATCCCTTAACTCATTGGCAACACTCTGATTATGTGCACAAACCCCAATGAAGGATTTATCCCCATTGAATAGTGATTGGGCACCAGTCAATCAGGCAAGGAATCTGGAAGTCCACTTCTAAGAGCAAGGTCAGATATGACATTTAACATGTTATGAACTGCAATCAACCCTTTAAAAAAGCATGTAAAAAAAAAAAAATTTGGATAAAATCCAACTGAATCTACATATTAATAATGCAAAATATAAAAGAAATCTTCAAACATTAATAAAAAGAATAAGACCATTTGTAATCATCAAAATAAAATAAAAAGGATTACTGCAATAAAAATCAAGTCAATAAAAAAAAAGGCAGTTAATAAATAAACTGATGTTATATTGACAAATTCAATATAGAAAAAATTAATAAGAGTATAATGCCCAAAGTAGTGAAAGTGTTTATATACAACTAATCATTTAAGATACTATTGCTGTATACAATTAAACAAATTTTGAATTTTAGGAGGATTTAAAATTAGTTTTGAAGATTTAACCTTGTTTATCTTCCATTAGTTGCTGTTTAATAAAGAGAACTAATTTTGCAAGTTCTTATATATATTTTTTAGTGAAAGAAATATTTAAACAAACATTTTCTTCATTTATGGAAAAATGTGCCTTTTTTTTTTTTCATTTGATAAGTTAAAAACAATAAAGGAGTCAATTAGAAAGTTATCAAAATCTTTATACGAACAGCAAGTCTTATAAATTAACAAAATTTCTGTAACATTAATTGAAAATTACCTTTTGCACTTCTTTTTTAAAAAGTCAACATTAAATTGTTGTTTGATTAAAATTTTTAATGCACTTTTTCACTTTCATCTTGAGAAATAATCTCAGGATCTATATCCTGAATAACATAAAATCATAAATTAAGAGATCTTAAATTCAGAATGTACACATTATAAGCTCATCAAAGATAAGACAATTCATATGCTAAATGTCCCAAGCAAAGGCATTTATCGATAAAAAAAAAGTTATCTTCATAAAAGAATAAACATAATGGAAAATATCTTTAATGCTTTTGCTAAAAAATTTAAACCTGAACTTAAATATGTTCAAATAGTGTGGAAAGAAAGATAATAATACTGCATAAGAAATGAGCAAAAATCACTTTCCAAAGAGAAATGCTCAGAAGCTATTAAAACCAATGATATTGATTTTATCTTGCATTCTACATAGAAATCATAAGTTGAGACAAATTCACAATTGGCTTAATTTGATTTTATTTCTAAAATGAGATTTCTGAAAGTAAAATCATCTCTTAAATATGCATTTGCTTTAAAAAATTAAGAAAGATGAGATATTAATACAATTTGTCTACCTTACTTCAAATACTTTTTAGCAAAAACTTTTTTATTGTATATATACCAATTCCTAATGGGAAGAGCTCTAAGTGTAATTTTAAGCATTATTTATATGAATTAATTTGATAAAAATATAACAGAAAATAAAAAAGGCTCCTTTATTTTTTAACAGATAAATAGATGATTATTTGATGATTTTTAATAAAAGCCAAAGATAAATAAATTGGTTTATTAATGATATTAATAAGCTGGAAGGAAATATCAAATTTACAATTGAAAAAGAAAAAATAATTAAATTGCATATTTCAAAAACAAGTAATAAATAGAAAATAGTATATTCAAACAAATATTTATAAGAAAAATATTTGTAATTATATAACAAGATGATTGTCCAACATTGATAGGATATACAAAATTAATTGTATAGATTTATAATGTATTGTTAAAAAAAAAAAAAGATTATTGTAATTGAAGAGTAAAAGAGTAATTTCCCTGTACACATAATTAAGAAAAATATAGTATAGGACAAATAAAATTGATAAAAAAAAAAAAGAAAAAAAGTGATGACAGATAAATAAAAACAAATACTATTATAGTCAATAAGTTTAATAAAATTATAAATAAGTTTAATTGTAATTATAAACAAGTCTAATAAGAAATGAAAAAGAATAATTAATATAAAAATAGTTAATAAAAAGGGACAAAATCTATTAAATTTACTTGATAACAAATACATAGGATATAATAAACATAATAAAGAAATAATTAATGGAGTATATATAATACAATGCAAGGAATGTTTAGATAGTGGGATTGAGTGCAAATGTAGGAGAAACTAAAAATTCTATAAAGGAAACAGGATATAAATTTACAACAAGTTCAATAAAAATGATGATATATATAGACAATCTTAAAGAAAAATAAATAAAATAAGCAATACTAATAAGAAAGATAAAACCAAAATTGAACAGAGATTCTAGGATTAAAATGATATTATCATAAATATATTTACTTAAAAATATATATATATATAGAAAAATATATGAGAAAATTATTTATAAATAAAGATGGATTCATTTTTTTTTAAAAATTACTCAGAAATATAAATATGAATACATTTAAAGATGATATATATTTATGAGATAAAAAACTTAGCATATATTCAAATAAAAAACAGTATATTATGAAATATATATTTATAAAGAATTATATAGTAATATATATTAATAGTAATAAGAAGGTTATAAATGGTATGGATTGGTAAGTTAAAGTATATAAATTAAATACATATATAAAAAGAAAGAGTTGTGTGATAACAGTTATAATTAGTTTAAATAATATGAAAAAGAGGGAGTTAATAAGATAATTTTTTTAAAAAAAATGTTTGAAATTTTTTAAAAAATTGAAATAAGAGTGGGTAAGTTAAAAAGGGATTATATTTATGATTTTTAGCTGTAAAATAAAAAGATAAATATAAAATATACATATGATTTAAAAATTGAAAAAGAATATTTTTAGTAAATGAATTAATGTTGGGGAGAGAAATATATAAAAATAAAATAATAAGTATTTTATTAATTTGGGGATAATAAAATTACAATTTTAATTTATAAGGAATAGTAATAATTAGGGGATTATAAAAAACATACTAAAAGCAATAATATTTTTAAATTGATAGTTGTTCATGTATATATATATAGATAGGAATACACTTGTATAATCTATATTTATTTTATAATTCAATTTATTGTTGTACATTTTATTTTATATTATTTGGATTATTTTATTTTATTTGGTTTTAATTCCAATTTATTACATTTAATTGACTTTAGTTTTAAAGTGTTTTGTTATATTTTATTTTATTATATTTTACGTTATTTTTCTTTATTTTGTAATTTGGTTTACAATTCTTTTTTTTTTTTTGTATTGTATTATTTATACAGTTGTTTATTTTATTTCGTCATTATATCATAGCTCTGCGGAAGACTATAGGACAGTTGAAATATCAGATTGTGTGTATATACACAATAATAAATTTTTTGCTAATAAATGTTTCAAGTAAAGTGGACAAATTATATTTATGTAAAATATTATTGCAAAATAAAGAAAGTGGTAGATTTAATGACATTTATGAAGATGAAATATTATAAAAAAAATGATACATCTAGTCAAACATATAAGAGTAGTTTTTTAATTCTTTTTTTTTTGGTGTGAATTAAAATTAGAAAAATTTTTAATAGAAATCCCAAAGTTTGTAGTACATTCAGATTTCTTGAAGTGATGTGGATCTGATATGCTAAATGATAATAATAAACTAGAATTATTAAAGTTAATTTCAGAGTTCTCCATGAAGACAAATTTTAAGAAATATTTTATATAAAAAAGCAGAATTTAAAGTTAAAAGATATGATTTAACAATAATCTTAATAAACAAATGAAAAGTATTGATCAAGTGGATTTTTTTTTCCTAACTTTATAGTATTAGGAATAATTACATAACTATGACAGAAACAACAAAAAACATCAAAAAAAACAAAAACTATGATACTATAATATTAATAATCATAATAATAATAAATACTTCTAAGTTTTTTGTATTTTGACGCCAATGCCTAATTGCAGGAATAACATCACGCCATCTGGTGTCACACCAAATTTCATGCTTTCTAACTTGTTGGCTTGGTTTGAGAGGTATAACTTCAGTTAAAACATCATTAAGAAGCTATAAAACATATATTAAAAACTTTTTTATTCTTACACAAATATATCTATATAGAAAATACATATTGGTATATCACATACATTGTTAAAATAGAATAATGCTAATAAATAAATAAAAAAAATTAAATGTCAGATTTTAGGACACACACGTAAAAAAAAAACAATTTATTACATAATAATAATAACATTGAACAAAATTATAATTGCTATATGAATCTTTATAATTTGATATCTATGAGTGTGTCACATTAAAATATTTAATTTGATTTGTTATTGATAACTTATATAAAAGAATTACAAGATCATAATGAACAATAAAATAATTTGAAGATGTTTCCTTACATATGGTAAAAAAAAAAAAAATTTAGAGTAGTAATACAAATCTTTTATTTTTTAATTTTTCTAAAATTAGGTTTTTTGTATATATTTAAATGCTGGTTGGAAAAATCTAAATAAGTTTCCCCATATTAAATATTGCAACATTATATTTAATACAAATGTTGGAATATAGAGTTCTAACATCAAACATGTAATTCCCCTAATAGTTTTTTGCTTATCATAAAGTGTATCTAAGATCATCATTTTCATTTCGCACAATAATTGTGTAGAATATTGTAATAATTTTGGGAGACAAATTCTTTACTCAAGCTGTAAGCACTTGATTAATCATTGTTCTAATATGCAAACACTAACTGATATATCAAATCTGAATATCTTCTGACATAATATCATTTTAGTCATATAAACTTCATAATGATATACTTTTTAAGCAATCTCTGCCACTAGAATGTATACACATTCAAGCATGCACATATTAATATAATTCATGCCTTCATATATGAATATAAAACAACCTATTGGTCATTATTCAGTAAACATTCTACTTCTATTATTAATGCAAAGAAATTAACATGCCCAAATTATTTTAAATAATGTTGAATTAAGATTCACAATAATAATAATACAATAGTTATCTTTAAATATCAGCTTGCGCAGAATTCATCCATAGACACCCATGTTTATTCATTTATTTGTTATAACCCTCAATTTGGAAATAATAATTTTTTACCTTTCTTTTAAAACCATAAATCATTTTTTTATCACATCGAATCATAAAACATCCTAACTGCTAATTTAAAACATATCTATTTGGTTTTCTCTGCCCTCTCTTTCCTTTAAGTTTAATTATTTTAAAAATTACTTTTGGGTAGGGAGGGGGGTCTTTTATTTAATTCATAAATGTTCTGGATATTTATAGAGAAAAGGTAGTTCAATATATTTCAAATGTAGTTTTATTCATGCTTTCGATATATAACAATATCACAATCATAGCACTTTCATTTCTTTAGTATTCAGAATCTGTATATATACTTGTTAAATACTTTAATATTTAAAATCATTTAAATTTGTTTGTTTAATATTCAAAGAAATGTAAATCCCTTCAATGAACCCATTTCTTTGAGAGAGGGATGCTTGTGTGTTTTTTTTGTTTATAGCAAATCCATCTTTAGCTACTGCCCAAGCCTCTTTAATTTTTCATTTTCTATCTTCCCTCTCAGTGCATATAATTTCAGCTCTAGACAAATCAAATTTATAACCAAGGAATTAGATTTTTGGATCTGTACATTCAGAGGCAGCTTAATATCTTAAACTACAGAATGAAACTAAAACCAATAAACATAAGAGGAGTGATCCATTCCAATGTCTCACAAATACAATGGATTTAAAGATTTTTTATATAGGAATTTAAAATTGTGCACATGTGAAACAAATTAGAAAAATAATGTAGATCCATATATTAAAGATTTACAAAACCTAGAATATAATAATACTAAAATTTTCAACACAATTGATAAATTTTATAATAAACTAAAAAAAACCTTTCACAGCCTCAACTTACGGAGAATAAAAATGAATAAGCTTCCCATACATCCCAAAAATATCTCATATATTAAAAAGAATATGCTCTGAAAAATATGTTTTCATACTCTTCCTTCACTAAACAAACTGCTTAACAATTTGAAAGACAAATTGCTCATGGAATCAGTTCATCAAATTTTCTATAAAATTAAATGCAACAAAGCTATGTGTAATTTGGCATATTATGGCAAATTGGGGACTAATTTCTCAACAAGATTAGCCCAGCATAGATATTTATACAATACAGCAAAGAAAAGCAACAAATATTCCTCAATATTTATAGACCATGAACAAAATTCTTGGCCATAAGCTAAAGATCGATTTATTATAAACAAAGAAGATGCAAGCATCCCCCTCTCAAAGAAATGGGCTCTTTGAAGAGATTTAAATATCTTTGAATATTAAACAAACAAATTTACATAATTTTAAATATTAAAATATTTATCAAGTATACATATAGACTCTAAATACTAAGAAGTGAAAGTGCTATGATTATTGAAAGCATGCTGAGCATGAATAAAAGCTAAATTTAAAATATATAAACTACTTTTTCCGTAAAAATGTCCAAAACATTTATGTCAATATACCTTTTATTTTAACTTAAATTTTCTTTTTTTTTTAATTTTCTAAAATTATATACATAAAATGTATAACTATATATATAAATATTTACATTTGCATACATAACAGAAATATTCCTAGAAAATATAATTTCAAATTATCAATATTTGTATGATTGATTTTAGAAATATATATATAAAGCAAGCATTTGATAATTCTTTTAGTGTTTTATAGTTCCAAAATAAGTTGAAAATACTTTTACTTTACATCTTCAGGCCCATAAATGTATAACTTCCTAGCTTTTTTGCTAGCATTTTTTTTTCTTTTTCTATTTTGAGGAGTGTCAAAGCTTCAGGTTACCTAGGATTAAATCAAGTTCACTTTCATGTTTTATTGTAGCCATCGAAGGAAATTTGAAATCAATCACTTTCTGAGGGTCATATTTATACATAGTATCTATGAATGGAAATCTGATTTTATCTCTTAGTTTCATATGGTACTGGTATTTAGAATCTGCTCCATGTTTCTCCACAGGAAAATCTAAGTTTTACTTTACTGTTCCAGGTTGTTGTTAGAATTTGGAAAGACAATAAACTGGTACACTTCCTTTATAAGCTAGAATCTCAATGACCCTTTTTGTATTTTAAAATTTTATTTATACTCTTTTACCAGGTTTTCTCTTTATCTAGATTTTTTTTAAAAAGATTATTGACTCTGAGGATTAACCTAAATTTTTACTAATTCATATAAATAAGTATAAAAGAGTTTTTCTCTTTAATTAATCAAACTAAAATCATAGAATTCTTTACAGTTAATCTAGAATAATTATAGAATTTAAATTTAATAGAAAACTTCCTTTTTAAAAAATAAATATTAAAATAGTCTCCCAAAATTTATTTTTTGTTTATTTTCTTTTAATGATAAGCTATTACAAAAGAATTATTTTATTTAAAAACTTTCTGCATAAAAAAAATCATTAACTACATTAATTAATATTTTAATCAATTTAAAACAACCTTAATTCTAAGAAATGAAAGACAAAAAAACTTTAATTTTTTTTTTTTCATTTAAATATTTAGTAAAAAAATATATATAATATATATTTTATTGTTTTAAGTTTTACCTATTTATTTCTTTTTAAAATTAGTATCTATCAAATATTTTCCGTCATATAAATGTAATAGTAAGAAATTCAAGTCATACATCATGTGACTTAACTTAATAAGCTTGTATTACAAATATAATTAGCACGTCCATTATATTACATATAAATGTATATTTAACCTATTTCTCAAAGTTTTTAAATTATTAATTTTTTTAAACAATTTAAGTGTGCTTTGATTATTTATTAACAACAGTAACTATTCTAACCCTCAACTGCTCCTCCTCCCTATCCTATGTGCCTTGAGAATGAAACAGTTTCAATATATACACATGCAAGTATAAGACATGTTAAACCAAAAAGATTTATGACAGGAAACCAGATTACATTCTTATGAACCAATGATCTACAATAAGGGTATCCTATTTAATTGAGCAGTTTCATCTGGATTTTCATTTTATTAGCTAAGAATTTAATTCCAAAAACAAAAATATTATGTATAGAATTTGAGAGAACTTAATAGAAAATTTGTGACAAGAAGTCATACAGTAGATTGTTTAAAATATTTCAGAAATTGAATAATTGATGACACAAGTTCTCAATTTAATTTTTTAAATTGCTTTCAAATTTAAAATACTAATTGCTATTACAAAATTTTATTTCAAAAACTACATACAAAAAAAAAAAAACAAGATGGCAATTTTCTTGGCCAAGAATGTTAATAATAATGTTTTTTGTTTTAAAAAAATATCAATAGCAATAAGAACAGTGACAGCAAATTAAATAGTTCTTTTCATTAAGTAATATTAACTTTTTAAATAAGAAGAGTTTTTTAAAAAATTATATCTTTTAATTAAATTTTTAAATTTTGCTCTTTATGGTTCAGTAAAATGATAAAATGGTTAATTCTGGTGCTCAAGGTCATGAGCCAACTCTGTCAAACATATTATGAACTGCTGAGCAATGAACTATTTAACCACTATTATTATTCTAATTTTCTAAAACAAATTAGAAATAAAATTTTTGATGACGAAATAAGTTTTTAATAATCGTAAACAATAATTTTATAGACTATTAAAATTAGATATAAACAAACATTTAACAAGATCTTTTCTTAAAAGCCTTGTTAAATGTTTTATTTGAAGTATAGCTTTATATTGCTCAGAGACATAGATCATTATAAAAAAAGAGAGAAGACTGAAGATTTTAAAGATGTAGGACCAAAAAAAATTTTTAAAAATGGGTGGGGTAGAGGGCAGGAGTAAGATTAGCAATATAGAAGCATTATATTGGGCAAGTGAAAATGAATAGTTGAAAAAATTAGAGAAAAAAAGAAATGGATTAGGTATATATGACAAAGCAAAGGAAGTGTTAGAAAAAAACCATAAAGGGTAAAACAAAAGATAAATAATAAAAATAAAGATGTTAGATGATTTTGAGAAGAAGAAAAAAGAATACTTGAGAAATTAAATAAAGGGTTAAAAGGTTTACAGAAATGGTCTAATTATCTGTAAAACCATAATCTATCTTTTGGCATGATAAGAATAACCAAGTCATGGCAAAATTAGATAAACAAAAAAATAATAAAATGTAAAATATATATATAAGAAATCTATCACTAATGAATAATGGAAAAAAAGCAATCATTCTTAAATTCACACAAAAAAAAAAATCATTTGCAATATGAATATTAAAGAGTTGTTATTAAATCTCAACTTTTTATTAATACAAAGGCAAATCAAAAATTATCTGCACTCTGGCTGTACAATTTATTTTAATCAACTTTCAGAAAAAAACAAAAATATCATTTTTCAATAAAATCTCTCTACTATTCAATACACTTTTTCCATCTGTCAACAAGTTTTCTACTCCTTCATTAAAGGCTGAGCTATGAGCCACAAATGCATCATTATCTTCATCTCTTCATCAGATGTGAATCAAGCAAGTGATAGTCTGATGGAACAAGATCAGGACTATAGGAGAATTCTCCAATACTTCAAAATAATGTTTTTGGAGAGTGTCACTAATGTTAGCAACAATGTGTGGACATGCACTGTTGTGAAAAAACATAACAGCTTTGGATAGCAATCCTCTGCATTTTGTCCTCATTTTAAACTCTTTAGTGAGCATCTCACTGTAATAAACACTGTTGATTTTTGAACTTTTTCCTGATAATGTTTCCAGTAGTGGCCCTTTAAAATCCTAGAAAACCGCTAGCATCAATTTTCCAGCTGATGATTAACTTTTGAACTTTTTCTTGGTTGGCAATCGAGGATGTATCCATTCTATATTATGCCATTTATTTTCAGGCTCAAAATGTTGAATCAATGTTACATTACCAGTAATGATACTTTTTAAGAAATTTTCATATTCCTTAGTATATTTGTCCAAATTTGGTTTGCAAATGTCAAATAATTCTGTAATGCTCTTCCCTGAGTTGTTTTAATATCCAACTCGTACAGACTTTTCGAAATCCAAGTTTGACATGGATTATTTTAGACAGAACTATGGCTGATTTGCAAATGATTTGCCACATAATCCACTATCACTTGATTATATAACAAAATCAGTTTGTGTGCATACTCAATGGTATCTTCAGTCATAGATATAAATGGGTATGAGGTTCTTTCTAAATGGCTGTTTCCTTGAATTTTTTTATCCATTCATACATATATCTTTGTAACAAAATACTTTTCCATACAATGCATAATGTCTTTGATAAATATTGTCACCAAACACTCTCAGACCACAAAAAATGAATCATTGCATGCTGTTCTTCTTTCATGCAAATCATAAATGGGTCAGCCATTATTTCTTGCACTGTAGCCACATTTCAACTAACAAAACACACAGTAACTGGGGAGACAGTGATCTCATATGGAATGTGGTAATAAGACAATGCAACCAATAGAACTTTTAATATAACTAAAGTGCAGATAATTTGTGACTCACTCTTGTGATAACACAAAATTCTACATTTTTTAAATAACTATTATTTCAATTATTAGAATATTCAAATAACTTAAATAATATTAATTAAAGGGCATTTTCATGCAGAACAATTCATACGTAAACAAAAATAAATTATAAACATAATATTTCTTCCTATTTCTATGTTATTACTAGCAATTATTGTAGTAGCATGATGGACTATAAAACTGAAGATTTATGGACTCCTAGTTCAAATCTGTAAATTTTGATACTCAAACTTCACGTAAATTTTCATAAGAACTTCTGAGTAAAACCATTCAATAATTTATTAATGAGCTGAAATCAATTCTATAATTTTAATAAAATAATTTTTATTATTGACAAGAATTAAAAAATTTAATGGAACAATAAGATAAATATCTACCTTTGTCATTTTTGGATAAGCATTTAGTATTCTGTTTTGATTTCGCACATGTGAAACTAGGCAACTTAATTCTTCTACTCTTGTTTCAGCAGCTAGATCCTAATTTTTAAAAAAAATTGTATGTAATTAAACCGGCAAAAGCTTTATTCCAGTAAAATGTTATGAACGATGATTTATATATGAAGATAAAATATTTATATTCGTTTTTATTACAAACTTTGAGTAAATAAAAACAAAACTTACATAGTCATAAATAATAAATCTAATAACATTCATAGTTCTCAAAATTTAAAGTTCATAAATTGTTTAAATATATAACAATTGGTTTATACAGAAAATTGTGCCTAGAAAATTGCATTTTGTGTATAGAAATTATCAAAATCAGGAAGATCATGATATATGTATTTTGAATACAATCACAGTTATAAAAAAGCAAATTTTAAATAGTTTATTATTATTTTCAAATACAATATATAAAAAATATAATTTACTAAATAATATTAAATAAACACCAATGCATATTTAGTAATTCATAAGGATATTAAAAGATATTTAATATTTGATTATTGTTGATACATTTATAAAGTTAATTTATTAATATTTCATTTATAATTTGTCATCTTTAAATAAACCCCACACATTTTAAATTTTTCAATAGTCAAATTTACTTCTTTTTTCAAAAATTAAATTATTAGTGTTTAAAGCAAAATCTTACAAAAATATATTAAAGAGAAAATTGTTAAAATAATTTTTTTACATATTACAGAATTGATTTGTTAGTAGATCAGTTCTTTATCTTTTGAATGATAATCATTTATTCTAAAATGTTCATTTTATTTAATTAAGATATAAATATATGCATGCATTAATAGCTATTTAATTTAAAAAGTTAATGATTTCCCTACACATTAATCACTATATTTTTAAGATAAGACAATTTTAAAAAGTCAAGAACTTAAAAATGGTGTTTTCTATAAAAATATGATATATTTGTTGTTTGTGGTATTTTATATATATATTCTTATGATTTTCAAGTGTAAATACGTAAGTGAAGTAAATTAAATACTTTGTAAAACTTTCATTTTTTGTTGGTTAAAAAATTTTATTTAATTTTTTTTCATCATCATCATCATTATCAACCATTATCAATCCACTGCAGGATGAAGGTCTCTCAAGTTTAATCCATCTTCTCCGATCTTTAGCTTCTCTTCTCCACATCACCCCTACACATTTTCTTATTTCATCCATCCATCTTACATGTGGTCTCCTTCTGGGTCTTTTACAATCTCTTGGAATCCAGTTTAAAATTTCAATTGTCCATCTATTATCATCTCTTCTAGCAATATGTCCAGCCCAACTCCACTTCAATTTTTTAATTTTTTCAATGAGGTCAGTAACACCTATTTGTTCTCTTACCCATACATTGCGTTTTCGATCTCTTCTTGTTACTCCCAACATACATATCTCCATACTTCTTTGAGTGGTCTGAAGTCTCTGTATTGATCTTCTATTAAGTGTCCAAGTCTCAGATCCATAAGTAAGAACTGGTAAAACACATTTGTTAAAAACCTTTCTTTTCAAACACATAGGCATATTTCCTTTTAATATCAAGTTATTTCTACCAAAAGCACTCCAACCAAGTTTAATTCTATGATTAATTTCCTCTATTATGTTTCCATCTGTATTAATAATCTGACCAAGGTATTTGTAACTCTTAACTTCTTCTAATTCATCATAATCAATCTTTATTTTCATATTTTGAGCAAATCGATTAAACATTACTTTAGTCTTTTTAACATTTATCTTTAGTCCTACTTTCCTACTTTCATCTGATAACTCCTGCAACATTTCCTGCAGCTCGGAAGCATTATTTGCAAAAACAACTACATCATCTGCGAAATCTAAATGACTTAAATAATCTCCATTTACTTTCACTCCTTTAGTTTCCCATTTTAATCCACAAAATACTTCTTGCAGCACTGCTGTAAAAAAGTTTTGGAGATATGGAGTCACCTTGTCTTACACCTTTCTCAATGTTGACTTTCCCAGTATCATTACGTAATCTAATTGTTGCTGTTGCATTTTTATAAATATCCTTTAAAATATGACAATATCCTGGATCTATACCTTGATGATCCAATGCTTTAATCACTGAAGAAATGTTTATAGAATCAAATGCCTTTTCATAATCTACAAATCCAAAACATAATGACAACTCATATTCATTTGTCCTTTCTATAACTTCTCTCAATACTTGAATATGATCTACTGTACTAAAACCACTTTTAAATCCAGCTTGTTCTCTTGGTTGGTGAAAATCCAAGGTTCTCTGTAGACGAGTTGTAATTATCTTGGTAAAAATTTTATATAAAACTGATAAAAGGCTGATAGGTCTGTAATTTCTAATATCTTCTTTATCACCTTTTTTAAATATTAATATTATTACTGCATTCTTCCAATCATCCGGTACATCTTTATCATTTAGACATTTGGTATATAACTTTGCTAATATTTTTTCTGTTTCTTCACCTGCTTCTTTTAATATATCAATTATAATTCCATCATTACCTGGAGCCTTTCCTTTTTCATACATTTAATTGCATTTCTCACTTCTTCATTTAAAATTCTGGGCAATTCGGAAGATGTAATAGATATAGGAGGTACTTGTTCTTTATTACTATATAATTCTTGATAAAAATCTTCTACCAATTTCATAATGTCATCCCTCTTTTTAGTAATAATTCCATCTTTTTTCCTTATTGCAGATATAAATTTCCTACCAATACCAAAATGTTGTTTTACATTCTTAAGACTTTTATTTTCTTCTACAGCTTTTCTTGCTAGTTCACAGTTATACTTTCTTATATCATTTTCAACTCTTTTCCGCACCATTTTACAAAATTCGAGATATTCAATTCTTTTTAATGCATCATTCTTGCATATCTTCATATTCCTTCTTTTCTTCATAAGTTCTCTAGTCTCAGTAGAAATTTTATTAGTCAATTGCTGCTTTTTTCTACCAGCTATCTTTGTTGCAGTTTTTAAAAGTGTATCAGTTATTTTCATATTAATTTCATTCAAATCTGAATCATGTTCAAAATCTACTAATACTTGAAACCGATTTGTAAGTTCTAATTTAAATTCATTAGAATGTTTCTGAAGATTAGGAATATCAACTGTAAATATAGTTTTTCTTAATAATTTTTTTTATATAGTTTTATTTATGAATGTAATTCAAAAGAAAAAATTTTAACAAAATAACTAATAATTCATATATCAAAAATGAATAAAAAAATTTAAAAAATTATGATGCTATTACAAATTGTTAATTCTCGCTGTAAATATAAATACTTAAATTTATTTAGTGTTTGTTCTCAATATTATTACTATTATTTAATAAAATATATGACCATATATAAATTTTAACTTTTAACCTATATAGTACAGATTGAAATATTTTCAGGTCTTTCATTAATTCTTCTAAAAACATAAATGATTCATTTTTGAAAAGAGATTTTAATGTATATTATATTTTATAATAAATATATAATTGTTTTATATGCATATCTTAAATGGTGTACTCATTTAATTGTTTACGTACATTAAAACACATGACAATAAAATTTAATACTTGCTTAAATCTAAAATCCACTTTGCAATACTTAAAAAAAAATTAATTTTCTATTGTTTTCTTGAAGTTACCAGTGAATTAGACTGAATCATAGTTAATTCAATATTTTGTAAATTGATAAGATATGATTTGGATAGTTTTCATTTATATTAATAGTAAATTGATTTGGATATCTGAGAAATTGAATTAAAAATTCCATTTTTTTGACAGATTCTATAAACTTTTAAACAAATTGTTCATTATTAAACTGTATAAATATTTTTGACTTTTCAAAAAGTTTTACTAAATTTTCAAAATATTTTAAAGTCTCAAATTCTAAAAAAAAAAAATAAGCAATTTTATTTTTAGATTAGAAAGTTATCTGACAATTATTCAAATTATTTTTGTGATTTTGTTAAAATAAATATATTTCGGTCAAGCAATTAATATATCTTCAGAATAATAATGCAAGATTTAACCATCAAATCTCTTTATAAATAAATAGAATATCATACTTTTTAAACTGAAATTTATTTAAATATATCTGAGTATAACAATTATTATTTTATTATTTCTATATAATCAAATGAAGTATAAATTTTACTGGAACTAAGGGAAGACATTTTCAATAATATCTACAGGCTGCCTTCCTAGTGGTTTATACATAGGTCCTATAAACAAAAGAATATTTGATAGTTGATTTGTTCTACAAATAGGTTTGTAAGTAATTGTCTTATTATATGGTGATATGATTGTCATTTTCAAGACTTCACAAATCTTGAAGGTAATTTTAATCTATATTTCAAATAAAAGTTTTGGATTACCAGTTCAGTTTCAAAAATCATCAAAAGCAATTTCATCAGGCTGCAGAATTCCTGTTCGATTCACAACCACTAAGATATTATTATATTTTAGATGAACTTATCCAGAATGAAGTGTAATGATGGATTGGATAATATTTGAATAAAGTAAACTCAAATTATAGATACATAAAGATTTTATTCTTTTATAAAATTAATCAATAGTTTTCTGTCCTATGGACATGTCCAGAGAGCAGACACATCACAAATTCATCCATTTATCTATTCCATTCACTTAATTTCCCAGCCCTTCAAATTCAGACGTCTCTTCCTATCTCTTATATCATCCAGCAGAAACAATCTTTTCCATCCTTTCTTTTTGTTTCCAATCACCATTCCTTTCAAAATATCTTCATTAACTATTCTTTCTTCTTAATATATGTTCAATCTAGTTGTTTTTCTATTTTTAATTTCCTCAATCAATCTTCTTTTTTCATTTACTCTTTTCTTGTATACAATATATCTTTATTGCCACTGCTATGATATCAAAAATTACAATGTGCCTCTAAACTCAATTATTAATTAACTTTTATTAAAGAATCGAATTATTTTCTCAAAGGAAGCACTGTAAAACTTTAATAGATTTTAGAGATCTTATCACTTGGACAAATACTTTAATAAATAATTATATAATTGTAATTGAAACAGAAGTAACTACCTCCCACTAAAATATGTAATATCAACAACTACAAAAGTGGTAGTTAGTTACTTCCGTTTCAATTACACACATTTAAAGTTATAATTATTTATTAGTATATAATTATTCAAACGGAAGTCAATCTTCAATAATGCACTATTTCTTAAATATAAATTTCACACACTCGCCTGCCAATAAGAGTTTAAAAAACTTAGGTGAATCACTTAAGTTTAGAGTGTACATTCTATATACACCAACTCTTACAGATCATGCTTAAATCAGGGCTTGAATCTATTGTGTGCCTGATGTTATAATCAAATATTCAATTGTACAAATCTATTTAAACCATCGCAGGAGAAAGACAGTGTCTCATTTTTAACCACCTACAATTAGACAAACATGACTTATAAATGTAAATCTATTATTATAAAGCGCTGAAAACTTTGAAATTATTCCACAGAAATCAATCTCCGATAATGCGCTATTTCTTAAATATAAATTTCCATGCACTCGCCGCTGGTAAGAGTTTAAAAAACTTAAGTGAATCACTTAAGTTTACAGCATACATTCTATATACACCAACTCTTACAGACCATGCTTAAATCAGGGCTTGAATCTATTGTCTGCCTGATGTTATAATCAAATATTCAATTGTACAAATTGTATATAAGTAATTATATCTGATATGACTTTATCAGCTTTTCCCTAAGTAATTTTTTTTTTAATCTGTAAAGTTATCTTATACCCAGATTTAAAAGATAATTTACATGTGGTTTTATTAAATAGAAAATATAAAGATAACCAAAGTTATAAATAATTATTTATTATTTCCTGGTCTAAGATACTAATTTCCATAATAATGAAAAGATTAAAAAAAAATGTTGACATCACTTTCTATTATAAAATTTATTTCCAATTTAATACATAATATTATTCAGCAAAAAGTTATTTGATTCACTTATTATTTGAATTAACAAAGCTTTCTTGTTTCATTTGATCAAAATCTAAAGGCAATAGTTTATTGTATATTCAATCATCATATTAATGGAAAGAAAATATTGTAACTATCAATATTGATTTTCAAAGATACATATGAAAATCTATTGTTGTCCTAAAGCCCAGATAAGCTAGAGTTAGATTGCATCAATTCTTAAATAAAAGCTCGTTTGTTAAAATAAAAAATATATTAAATAGATGCATCTGCCTTTTTTTTTATTTAAAATATATTTTTGGTAATATTAGGACACAAATCTAATTGTATAGTTATTAGATTCTGTAAATTTCAAATAGGCTCATTAGAATATCTGAAATAAAAATTGTATTTTTTATATACATATTAAGTTTTCAAAATTTTGCCTTTGTATTTTTCCATCTTTTTATTTTTTTTTATCATTTTGTATTGTTTCTAATTTTCTGCTTGTTCAGCATCTTGAAAATGTTGTTGTTTTTTTTCCTGCGAGTTTGATTCCTATTGCTACAATATTATCTGAATATAAATAACTGATTTGTTTTTAAGTTGCCCCCCCCCCCCATACAATTTTTTTGTAATTTTGTTTTCTGCTGATATAATAAAATCTTCCCTACATAAAGACATTCTAAATTAATAATTATCATATATAATTTTAAAAGTCTTATATAAAATAAAATAATTAACAAAACTCTAATGACCTTTGTTTTAAAGGTTTACAGCTTCTATTGTAAGTTGTAGTTAAAATTACATTATTAAATCTAATTATTAAAATAAATGACTAAATTGATTTTACATTTGTTTATAAGAGGAAAGTAATTCATCACCAATTTCATTATTTATCAAAAAATTGCTATATTCAAGAGGAAAATTATTTTCTTCATCCTTTCTAAATGCTGGAGTTCATAAAAAAATAATAAAATATATAAGTATTCTTGCTGGTAATGATCCAGGATTATGGCTAGTTAATAGTAATATTACAGAATCATCCCTAATTTTGTTTTCAATCTAAATCTTTGATTTCAGAAAGAGATTGCAGAAGCAGATTGTAGAAATAATGCAAATTAGAAATCAATGACAAAAAGCTCAGTTAAAACAATCATAATATATATTAAGGAAATATATAGATAAAATCTAAATATATATATGTTTTAGAGAATTCACTTGTTCAAAAAAAAATTTTAAAAAGTCATAAAGTTTTAAAACTTGAATAATTATCTCACAGATGAGGTTATCATATCAGTTAATTAAAATAGACTACAAAAGAAGTGAAAAAAAAAAAAATCATTTGCAAAGTTAAATAACTAAAAGCATATATGATAGCAGGTGCTCAATGTCAACAGCTCTTATTCTAATTCATGTCTGCAAACATCAAGAGTGTCAGTCTGTATATTGTGTTAGTTAACTCTTGTAATCATTTATAATCACAATAAACCATGTTTTGTATATATGTGTAGGCTCTGATACATTACAGAGGTTAAATACACAAAACTACACTAAAATTATGTTACTACTCTAAAACAAAATGAAATTAAACCTAAATTACATTTTCAAAATAAACTTATACTCTCACATTTAACAACTAATTTTTAGTAATTTTTTTTAATTTAAATAAAAATTTGAGTTGAAGTATCTTTTCTAAAATTGAGTTTGCCAATATATTGTTTTTAAAGTAAGAATTGAAAATAAACTATTTGAGAATACAAAATGAAACAATAATCCTGAATGATGGGTCCAACCTACTTCTAAAATAACTAATAATAAGAGAGCATTCCATGATTCAGTCAATCCTCAACAATCCAGTCCAAATTATTAATATTTGGTTCTTATACATAGTCTATAACAGTAAACAGATGCTTCTTCACTAGAAACATAAATTTAAAATAACAATCTTGAAACAGGATAATCTCTTTATCTCACTTCTAAAAAGTCATGATGTAATTAATAGTATTTCATTTATTACCATTCTATAGATATGGTTTTTTTCTCCTTCAGAATATCCATGGTATCACTATTCATTTCTTTATAAAATATTTATATTTTGAGTAACTGATTAATTTTCTTTAGTACAAAATAATCTATCCAGGAGAAATATTTTTTGATTAATCAAAAAATAATTTGTAAACAATAATTTAAAGTATTTCTGGAATGCCATATTGAGTATCTGTACATAAAAATAAGTATTTAGAGCTAAATGTAAAAAGAACAGCATTAATAAAAGCAGGTGCTATATGTTTGTATTTTGTATTCTTAGTTATTAATTCATTTGATCCTTGATATAATTGTTTTTCAACGCTTTTAAATATCTGATAATTGACCAAATAGCATTTAATGAGTAATTTCCAGATATCAAGCTCATAAAAAATAATAACTCAAGATAATAAATAAAATAATGAAAATTAGTAGGTGCAGAAAGGCTTACAATGAATTAAAACTAAAAAGTGAGCACTCATGATCGACTATATAATTTTTCATTCACTTGTCATTAGCTAACTATTAGTTAAATTAATTGATTAGATTTCTATTAAAAAGATTTCTTTTCTATCAAACTCAATTTAAGTCAAAAATTATTTTCATTAAAAAAAAATTTTTTTTTCCACTCTCCATTTAAATGGTTATATTATTAATCACTAATTTTTTATTTAATATTACTAATTAAAGATATTCCTATAATGCAAAATATTGTGAATCTGAAATCATGTGTTTACCTCTTCTAATTAATATATTTAAATTTTTAAAAAAAAGCATTTATATCATGAAAGTAATTACAACAATAAATATATTTATTCCTTACTCATAATTTTTAAGAAAATAAAAAAACATAAATGAATTTAATTATTTCAACTGTTAGATACCTTTATTAACTGATGAGATGCTGTGAGAGAAAGATTTGAAATATCTTCTACTTTTAAATTGTGTAAAAGACTAATATATTCAGTGTCCCTTACTACCATATGACTATAAAAAAATAAAAATAATTAAAACAAAAAGATTTTTAAAAAAAAATAGTCATAAAAAAGCAATTATTAAAAATATTTATTTTAAACTTAGCTCTCTTATATGACTGCAGCTAAAAAGGTAACAATTTAATAATTATAAGATACAGTTTTAAAACAGTCACAGTAATAATAAGAATGATATCACCCATACCAAATAAACTTTGTTATCACATAATAAAAGACTATTGAGATATATTACAATTGTAAACAATAAAAATATTTTCTATTTCATATTGACATAATATTATCAATTCATACTATAAATGTTTTGGGCTTAATGGCTAATTTTTTTAAAGTAACTAAAAAATATATAGTGTTTCCAAATCATATATTTGATACTATCTAAATATCTGTACATATAAGCTTGAAATATTTAAAAAAATTTGATACTTTATTTTTATATATAAATACTTAAATTTACATATTTTAAATTGTTTAAAAAATTATTACTTTTAACCATACATATACATATTCACACTAGATGATGTGCCCACTCTCAAGTAGGCAGTTTTATATTATGAGCTAAGTTTTAGTAAGTACATAGTTCAACTAGTTGGCTATATAGCTGCATTAAAAATAATTAGATACCTGGCAGCATGTTCCTCAAATTTAAGTATAAAATTATTTAAGTAATGGGGAAAATATTTAATTTTCCCATGCATATTTTTTAACAATGGGTCTTCATTTAAACTAAATATTTTTAAGTTCCAAACTCAAACATTAAATTTGTTAAATAATAATATAATTTTAATATGGGAATATTTTAATAGTTATAAATGATTGTAGAAGAGAGAGAAAACTATAAAAAAAAATATAAACAAGTTTTTTTTTTTCTCTCTCTCTCTCTCTCTCTCTCTTCAGTAGTTATAATTAATTAGTAGTTTTAATTTAAACCTCATACTTTAGCTTATCAAATGTTTTGCAAAACAAACAATATAGTGGATAACTTCATTATCCATCATCATATTGAAATGCAGATAACAACTCTGATAAAATATAGAACTTTCAAATGATTAATGTCTAAATCAAACAGATTAAATCTGTGAAACAATTATCCAATATTTTTATAGTAATATTCCCTATTTCACTTAGATATATTTTCTTAATAATTAGATCAATTGCATTGGAAAAAATACTGAATGTTATTAGAATTCTTTGAAAAAATTGTTTGTAAACTTCTTCATACTAGGCTGTCAAAATATTCAGGAGCCTACTAATCTAACAGATATATTTGTAAATAATGCTGTGTCCTCAACTAAGACTGGGTGACCAGCGAACAAATACACATAAAAGAACTCAACAAAATAATAGTAATGTTTTAGGCAATAGTAATTTATATACAAATTTGGAAGAAAAATAAATAACTACTCTACTGATCTTTAATGCAAGTATACAGTTTGAAATTGATACAACTTAAGTCCTAGGTTAATTATTTGCCAGCAAATACTATTTACACAATTAAGGAAAAGCTATTAGTCACTTTACCTTCATTATTGTCTATAGGCCTTAATATACGACGTTTGACGAGCCTCTTGAGGCGTTTCAAAATAATAATAAGATCGGGGCAGTCTGTTTAGAACACTAATCGGCTTAGTGACCTTCAGGAGCCGAGATCCTGGGAAAACAAATCCTTTGATGATGATCTACTGCTCATTGACTCGCAGATGCACTACTAATAGCAGCAACCACAGAAAAAACAATCAGTCCTTTTTGTCTAGCTTTTTATATCATCTTCTCCTTTGTTTCTCTTATCTTTTCTGGAGTAAATTCTTAGGGTTTAATTAGTTTGAATTATTAGTTTGTTATTATACAAATAATTCCTTATCTTTAATTACACAGTTCATTATTTTCTTAGGAATTTATTTATATATCTTCAAATTCTTATAATTAATTAAAATTTATGAATTCCTTTCCTTATAAGGTGATTTGTAAGCTCGGTTTTATTAATCAATATATATATACATCCATATTTGTTCAAACTCCGTTTAATTGCAAAACGTTTCTTTTCAATGATTTATTATTTAAAATTAAAGATTAAATATTCTTTAATATTTTACAGATAATTTTTAATATTTCCCAACTTAGTGTTTAAAAAACAAATTTAAAAACTGCTCTGATCTAATATTCTGATTAACACATAATTCAAAAGATGACTAAGACTGCAATTTTATATAGAGACATGACAGATTTTTAAAAAAATAACAGATAGCTCAAGTGTGTGTTTTGAATAAAGTTGAATTAAGCATATATAATAATGGCTAGATGACAAATAAATATATACAAAAATGGAAATAATATATTTTCTGTGTATAATATTTTCTGTGTATAATATAATGATATTTAAATATATATATATAATATAATGATATTTTTTTATTGTTTTTGTGTTAATTAAGCACACATACAAGTATATATATTTCTAGTCATATCTATCTATTTTATTATACATTTTTTCTAAGGTAATAAATAACTGCTGGTAAGATTTTAATCAATGACCATAATGCCATCTGTGTAATAAGAATGATCTATTATAAATATTACTTTTGCCCAGACTAATATTCATCAAATATTTATACTTACTTTTTTTTATCAAATTTGCTGGTAAAATAACTATATATATATATATATGTATAAACTCTTACTTGATAAATTATGAATAAATCAAAATAATAGACAGCATTATGGTCATATAATTTACTGAAAAATAACTATAAGAAATGAAATATATATATGCAAACACATTTATTCAGTCATCCATAGATGCTACTATAATAAAATTTTGAAGAGAAGTAAATAAATAGTCAAAATAAGAGTCATAGATTACATTGACCCTATTCTCTTAAGCTTGTAAGTTATAAACAATAAGGATTGCCAATTCCTCAACAAGCTTTATGATAAATGCTTAGCCAGAGCCAGCAATTAAAATATCGCTGTCAGAAATCCTCCCCAAACCCCTGACCATGGTTTCATGCTTTGGCATTCCTCAGAAAGGTGCCAGAGTAGGTTCAGACACTAGAACTAAAAATACCAACCCAAAGTCAAGCACTTATCTAAAAGTTATCTATTGAGTCGAAAATCTGAAATTTTCAGACACCTACATGTCTTCAAACCCAGTTATTCAGCCCCATATAGCTATTTGAGTTGGATAGCTGGGTTTGAAAACATGTAGGGGTCTGAAAATTTCAGATTTTCCACTCAATAGTTAATTTTTAGAAAAGTGCTTGGCTTTTGGGCTGGTATTTTTAGATCTAGTGTCTGAACCTACTCTGGCACCTCTCTGATAAGTGCCAAAGCAAGAAACCATGGTCAGGGGTTTGGGGAAGGTTCCTGACAGAGATATTTTAAATGCTGGCTCTGGCTAAGCATTTATCATAAAGTTTGTTGAGGAATTGGCAATCCTCATTGTTTATAAGGAAATAAATAGTTTAAAAAATTATAAGTATTACTTTATTCTGTTATTATTGCTTTTAACTTTTAATTTGCTAAATCTATACTGATTTTTTTTTCTTTAATTTTTTTTTATTTTCAAAAAAAAAATAGATCATTAGTGGTATATGATTTTCCATAGCACAGCCCATAGAAAATAATTGCATACTTTTTCAATCAATAATTATAGAAATCTACTTTTGAATCAAGTTTTGATTTCTAAAATAATTTTTAAGACCAAAAAATAATTTTGGTCTTAGTAATTAATAATATAACATTTCCTACCATCTTCAAATTTTCTTCAAAACATATTACAGTATAGTTTGAAATATTCACCTTTTTATTTTAATACTTTATTTCTTCAACCATTTTTATAATTACAATTTGTCTTGTGGTGATTTAAAATATCATTAATGTAATATTTAAATAGCTTACTTCTTTTTGCTGTGAGCCAATAATTTCTCTAATTTTTTAATTTTATTTTGAGCTTTTCGGAAAACTTGAATGTCTGGTCTAAAAAAATATATATATAAATATTTAGAGGCATAGATAAAAAACAGTGAGATATTTAAATATAAATGAAAATAAATTTTTATTTTAATTCACTTAGTAATATATTTAATTTCATATTTTGAAAAATAAAAGATGGTTTAATTTAGCATAGAATCTAAAGTTATATTTCACCAATAATTTGAATAAATTTTGTTAAATATATCGCATTTAAAAGAGAGCAATATTTGATTAAATGGAACAAACTGAGTAATTAGTTGAGCTTTTCACAGTTATCACTCCATTAAGAAATAGACTCAAGTGAGATGATTTGGAAATGAATATTACAATTTCTTATAAAAATAATGATATGATTAAAAATTGCTTTATTAAAAAATATATCACACTGCAATAATATGCATTGGATCAGTATTTTTAGAAGACAGACAACACATTTATATGCCATTCATTAAAGACTGTCTCCACATTTAGCATATAAACAAAACATAACAATAAACAACACTATTTTATTCATTTGATTATATTTCAGAGAAAATGCAGATTAAAGTAAAAAATTAATGTTAAGTGATGGTAGGGGGGGGGTGTAATTACTTCACAGAATGACAAAATACTTGTGTCCTGAAAGATAGAAAGGTTCTAATCTTTATAAAATAAGAACATATAATTTAAAATCAATCACGTGCACTCCCATTCTTTATGTACTTTCGAACAAAATGAAAGAAAACTAACCCCTCACTACAAGAAATCTTTTGTCTGTTTGTTTAAATTGCACAGCCATGATAACTGAGATTTCCCATCCAAATTTCATGCCTATGGAATATGGATGGTTCTAAAGAATAACTTATTGATCTTAAGTATATGAAGTGTCTAAAAACTGCTACAGTAAGGATGAAGATACAATGAGAATATGAAGGCAGATGGAAGATTTGGCAAAGATTAAATTACTAAAGATAACAGCTTTATTAAAAACATCAGTTTAAAGTTGAAATAAATGATATTAATGGTGATGATGGAGCATTTGAAAGATCATAAATGAAGCATCAGATAACAATGAAATCTAATATTATAAAAATATGTCAAGAAAATCAAAGAAATAACTCTTTTAAGCTTCATATGAAATGTGGGCAAATATATTTTAAGTAAAAATAAAAACTTCAATCTTTTAAAATATAGTGTAGGCAAAAAATAATATATATTCTCTTAATTATCAGAATGATAATATATCCAGAATAACTAGAGCAAACCAAGTATTATTTAAAAAAAAAAAAGTGATGATATATATATCATCACACATTAAGTATACATAGAAAGACTGGAATTTAAAAATCAAGGGGAAAAAATTCTAAATATTCAGATAAAAAAAAATCAGTCAAATAATCAAGAATGCAATTCCAAAATAAATAATGATTTCAGTTATTATGCCATTGCAATAATATTTAAAGTAAATAACTACAAAGACTGGAAAAATAATTATTACACAGAAGCAAAACTCTCCACAGAGTATCGCCACTCAGTGCAAGCCTGAATAATCAATGGATGCAGGAAGGTTTGTCATAAAATCCCTATCTAGTGCCTACTCATCCAATATCCCCAGACTACTTTCAAGTTTGTGGCTTTCATCAGAGAGGAGCCTACAGAGAGTTTAGCCTCTGTGTAAGCAGTTTGTGTAAGCATAAGAATAGTGATCATATGATATTTAGTGGAAAATAATTATTACTAGTAAAAACTTATGTTCATATAATGAATTGAAATATCATCCAAATAAAAATGAAATTATAAGTAAATTTTTAAAATTTCCTAAACAAATGAAAACTAGATCTCTGTCAAGTTGTATATGCATTTACCATTGCTTATGAAAGATCTCAGATAATAAATAATCAAATTACAAAATAAAATTTTTCTTCCAAAAAGAATGAGCCAACTTAGAATTTTCCAATAACAGGGAAAAGTTCTGTCCAATTTTACTACAAAAAAAAATCATATGAAATAAGATTTGATGCAATCAATCAAAATAATCAATAAAACATAGTATTATGCTTCACAATATAAAACTAATAGAGCCAATAACACATAAAATTAACCTTTCTAGTTATCTGAAGAGCTATTAACGTTCTTAAAAATTAAACTAGTCTCTATCCAATGAATGTAATGGCAAGTTATTATCTATAAGCACTTTGCAAAGAAGATAAGAACTTTATAATTACATAGTTCATTTATAGACCTTTTCAATTCATAGTTCAACAAATAAATCGAAATATGTATTTGTTCAATTACCGAATCAAAATAAATTAAAAAATCCATTTGGTACATGATGTCAAAGAAATCCTAGCTATGTTTATATTTATTTATTTATTTTACAAATCTTGATCTTAGATCAATTTTCATTAGCTTTTACTGATGGTTGATTGAATCTTGCTTATCATTGCTACTAATCATTCAAAATTATATAAAGTTAAATCATTGATTTATTGCATTATGAAAATTCAACATTTTTCATTTTTTGAATTAATCTCTCAGTAAATTTACCTGGCGAGAAATAAAACAACAACAATAATAATGTGCTACCAAGTAATAAACAAAATAATGAGCATAAATTAAATATAAATAACACTATATTCAATGACCATTCTTGAATCTGTAAATCATTATTTCCCTTCCAACATGGAAAAATATACTTCTGAAAACTATTATGCATTCACATTTTTCTAGAAAGTAAAAATACTCTCTTCTTGTTCATATATGCCCAAACTCACAATATCCCTCTATAAAAATAAACTGATTTCAATCAAGATTTTACACTAGTTACAATCAACAGAGATGGTTAAACTCAAATATGTCATCCAAAGAATGACAGTATATCACTAAAGCAAACATTATTGCAAATGACAATCTAAAAAAAAAAGTAAATATTAAAATGTTCAAGTTTTTTTTTTTATCTCAAAATGAGAAAATGATTAACTGAATAGCATAAGTTCTATCATTACTAAATTATATATTCTCAGCTTTTAATAGTTTGCAAAAATCATGTTTTAGGATTCTTGAACTATGTATTATTTTCAGTCCTTAACTCTGTCAATTCTTTTAGATCATAAATAATTTATACTTTCTTTTTCTTCTTTTCTGCCATTAATTTTGTTTTCAAAATTAGATTGGGGCATTTCATATTTTCAGTTTATGTAAGAATAAATCCATAACATACAAATTTTCTTTTCTATCTTTTTATTATCAAGAAAGTAGATATTCTCATCTTTATTTTTCTCAAATGCCACATTTCACACACTATTTTTTACTTCACTCTTTTTAAGAATTCAAGCCACACTCCAATATTATACAATTTCCAGATATTAATTTTACAATTTCAATGACAAATGAGAGTCCAGATTCTGGTTTTGAAAAAACATAAAGTTGGAAAGATGTTGACAGTTTCTTTGCTACTAGTGCTAGTTATAATAAGTTTGTGCAAGTAAAGTTCACACATTCCATGTACTTCTATATGAAAAAAATTATAATTATAATACTTACCTTTAGTATTACTATCTCTTGTTAAACTATTTAACTACTGGTGATTATTTCAATTGCATTAATGAATAATCAACCAGGCATGACAACCTAGCCCAAACTAAATCCTTCTACATCCCTGGTAGGTAGGCTGGATCCCTAAATAGAGCTAATTAAACAAATTTTTACCAAATTGAAACTCCTAATTTCAAATATAGTTCCAACCCAACACAATTAGTAACTATATTATTTCAAGTAAAAGTTACAAACTAAGGACTGCTAAATGTGTCCCTGCCATTGCTTTCATAATTCTTATTATATTAATTTTTTCTTCAAATAACATTGCATCAGTTAACAGTTGTTAGCTTTTTAATTACTGTTTTTTTCTAAATAATAGGACACTAGATTAAATTGTATTTAAAGAGTAATAAGTGGTGGCAAACTATAACCAACTATAATCATGTTTATCAATTAGTGCTTATTTAATTCAAAAATTTAATGAACATAAATAACTATTACTATATATTATATAAATTCACCTTGAATTTAATTCTAATTTTAGCAATTCAAACTGGGTCTCTACTTTTTTCATTTCTTCTTGTGATTTTGTTAAAGCAGATGTTAAATTCTGAAATTACAAATAATCAACAATCATTAATGTATATTTTTATGATATGTGAATGTACATAATATTAAATAAATATATGTAATAAAAATGAAATTAGAATTAAACACATAATAGAATATAACAATCTAAAATAAAATATCTATTCTACAGAAAAGTTAGATATATAGATAATATTTATTTATTTTAATATTAGTATATTAAACTTATAAGTGATATATATAGAGTCAATCGGGGGGGGGGGGGGACAGGAGGGGCAGTTGTCCCAAGCAATTAGGGGCCTCAACTTGGCAACTTAATATGTTAAACACAAATATAGAAGATAAAGCGATGTCTCAGCTCTAGAACGGTCTTAATTTTACAGTTAAATTCCCCAAAAAAACTTTTCCAAGCAGACATACCACAAGTCAAAACCATAAGCCAGTTTAGGGATGAGGTGCCAATTTGACGACTCTGCAATGAAAGCGACTGCAGAGTTCGGTGACCAGTAGAACTAATAATCTCAACCCCCTGTCAGTCAGTTGTGTGTTAACAGTATTTTATGATACTAAAAGTGCTAGAGTGAACCTACACTATCCAAGTGCTATCTGGATTTCATCTGCTTACTAGTTTCTGTGACTCATAACTAACTGCTCCCAAAATCCTGTTTTCGGCTCTGTAAATAAAAACTCTTTCTTTCTCTCCCCACATTCTTATTTTAAATTTTGAAGAGTCTCTAAAATATTACTTGCCCCAGGCCTCACATTTTCTCTGAAAGGCACTGGATATATATATGGCAAAGAAAAACTTATGTAGTATGCATGTAAGTTCATACACATATGCATCTTAATATTATTACCCTGATTTCTAAGGATCTTAACTTTCTGTATTCATGACTTCTGCATTCACAACTTTGACAACAATCATTTTATTTAATGATTATTACTAATCATTTATTACTCTATAGAACATTTCTGGCCCAGATATAAATTTTAACCAGTTACAGATTAATATATTTGTTTTTATTAAACATAAATGCATGAAAAAACTCAATTTTATCTCTTTTTTTCCATATATAATACCATTTTTACATATATTTAAAGAGCTTAAAACATTTGAAGGTTAATGGTTTACCATGAACTGCATCTTAAAAGTCGTTTATCTTTTTTAAACATCTTTATTCATATGTTCAAGAATGTTGTAGTTAAGTGAAAGTTTTATTTATATACATATATATATAATGAATAATATTTAATACTTAAAAACAATATAAATGATTGAAGTAAAATACTGAAACTATAATTAAGTATAATTAAGAAATAGCATAATTTGCAGGTTATATTTAGAAACAAAAGTAAAAAAATGAACATTAAAATTAATTAGTAATAATAGTATTTAAATAAAAAAGAATAATTAAAAATAGTTAGGCAGTCATGTCATTTAAGTCCTGGAGACTAAATAAATTTGAAAAGATTGCTTCAGAGAACAATAGATATTTAAAATACAAAGCACTCTTAGATAACAAAGAGAGAAGATAGAATAAAAAAAGGAGACAATTAGTCATAATTAGCCAAAGAAAGCTACTTTCCAAGAGATTTTCTCATTCTGTAGGATAAACAGTGGCCTAACCATGTTCATTACTATATAATTTTATACGCTTCCAAGCCACTGATAATAATTTGAAGTGACAGACTAATTTAACTATGACGTATGTAAATATAAAATGTGATGATTCCTTAAAATATTAATATTGCTAATGTATAATAGCCCAATATACATATATATATGAGGGGGGGGGACCCAAAAATAACTGGAATTTTATAATAAAAAATTATTTATTTATTTTTAAGTGCTAAAAATTTAATCTCTTTCAAATTACTATCCATTTGATGCAATACACCAGTCTAAACATGTTTTTCATTTTTCAAAATAGTCTGGAAATACTTGCAAAGTGGTGCCTTTTAATTCCTCTGTCATTTTTTCCCACTACTTCTAAATCTGCAAAAAAAAAAAAATGACACTTTTTTCATTCGAGAGATTTAAAAAAATTGCACAAAGTGAAATCGAGTGAATATGGCTAATAGATAAGCTGAATCATGCTGAATTTAATTAAAAAACCAAAAAGTCTTTCACAAAATGACACTTTGTTGGTATGGAGCTTGCATTCTTTTCTTTGCCACAAAATGAGATATCTACATTTTACCACATCACGTAAATATTTCAAAACTTGCAGATAAAATGCTTGACTGTTACAAACTAAATCTGAGAGAAAACTATTGTTTGCATCAAAAAAAAAAAAAAATCAGCCGTTTTGACTTTGGACTTCACTTGCAACGATTTTTAGAGATGTGATAAATTTAACATTTCAATTAAACCACTCATAAACTTGTTTTTATGAGATCAGCTTGCTTGTAATCTGTTTTAACCATTACAATTATTTTTGCTGCTGTTTTCTGAAAAAGAAAACAGAGTTTAATATTGCTCAAACTTTTCAGTCACTGAAAAAATTGGCAAATAAGTGAAATGCACTTTATATATAAATATGCTGCATGGTATCACGATTTCAAGTGACGTCATTAGGTAGATTAATGTAAAAGGGTACCTGCAAGAAGTATGTAACAGCTGAAGCATATACTACAACAGGTGCACAAACCAGAGAATGATTCAGATTATTTTTTGGGTTCCCTTCATATATTAATGATGAATAGATAAAATTGTTTTAATCTTTGTTATCTAACTCAGTTAATATATAATTGTCTATGTGTTGTCTAACACAGTAAATATATAGTTATTTGCATGTCTTGTTCCTAAAATTGCATGATTGCTGTGAGTAGGAAACAATGCACAGAATTGATAGATCAGATTAATGTTGACAATACATAAGTCAAACTTTATAAGTGATTAACCATATTGTTATACAAAAGACTATCACAATAATCAGAGATAAAATAGATTACTATTCAGGATAAACCTTTTAGGACAAATAGTAGGGAAAAAATGACTTCATTACAAATATACATTGACAAATTTGAAAAATAACTATTTAAACGCAATTTTACATTAAATGCATAGATCATTCCAATATCAGCCTTTCAAGCTAATTGAGCACGCGCCTTTGAGAGTGTTAAATAAATGAATACTCTCCTCTTCAATCCAAGATATAGCATTTATGCAGGAATAAAAAGAATCCCTCTTATTCCTACGACTCAAATTCTTTTATATGAGCAAATTACGTCATTCGGTCAAAAAACATCGTAAATAGTAATTTAAAGTGAGAATCTACTCATGCTCTCTTCAGAAGTTCTTCAGATTTGCTCATATAAAAGAATTTGAGTCGTAGGAATAAGAGGGATTCTTTTTATTCCTGCATAAATGCTATATCTTGGATTGAAGAGGAGAGTATTCATTTATTTAACACTCTCAAAGGCGTGTGCTCAATTAGCTTGAAAGGCTGATATTGGAATGAAATATAATTGCAAGCACGGCACTGGATAAAATATTTGCTTATTTGCTCATAATTAAATGCATAGTGAAACTGCTGCTAAGCAAAAAGTTATATTATTACAGGCATCAAAGAGTAATAATTATTTTACATAGCTAATAGACAAAATAAAATGAGGAAATACAATCACGAAAAAAGAGAATTCACATAAGAAACAATACTGGCCAAAACTCAACAAAGAAAAATACTCAAAATAGATTAAATAATTACTATCAATGGGTAAAAAATAATAGCAAAATATTGTTTAAATGATACTGCTGCATTCATGGGGCATAAACCTTAGACATACAAGTGGAGGGAAATCATTGTAAAGGGTGAGCAATTATGGAGTGCTTAAAAGAAGTATGTAAAAAAATGGAAAACAGAAGTAAAAAACCAACAACAATCCAGAACACAAAAAAGGAATCCTTATATATATATATAAAATACTAATGGCACTAAAGTGGACCAATTTATGCTGTCACTAAAACAATCAATTGGACTGTCTCCACAGAAATCAATGACACATGAAAATTAGAAAGATTTCATCTCTACATACAAGGAGATTCCCAATCCAAAGACAACAATGCTTTAAACATGAAATATAAACTGAATCACATGAAATTTATAACAATTATATTTACATAGTTCAGAGTAGAGTAAATCCCATATTAGGCAGGAAATGGTTTAAACTGTTAGGTATAGTAAATTCAAATGTTAAAAGGGTCATAAATGAAAAGAAAATTCAGAATAGATTTTCCATGTTATTTGTAAATGAAACAAGAAAGATAATAGCATTGATAAAAAACTAACCAAAGCAACCAGTTAAACTTAATTATTTGCATCAGAAAAATACCTTTTCCACAAATGGCAATAGTTGATAAAATATCAAAAAAGAAATATTGATTCTAAATAAAAACTTTGAGTGGACCATACCTATCATCATTATTATGGAATTTAATGAAAAAATATGCATTTGCAGTGATTACTGCATGACAATTAAACAAAATTTAAATACTGTATCTTGTGCCTATGTAAAAGAGAAAGGGCTTCTTACTTCAAAGATCAGATATCAATTCATCAAATAATCATCAATAAAAAAGCAATGTAGATTTACTTCATTGCAATCAATTATCTTTTGAGATCACAGTCCGAATATCTTTTAGGCAAAGTCAGACATATTATTTTAAGGCATAGAGAAATAATCTCGTATTTTTGATATCATCACGGAAATCTCGGACACTCAAGAACAAAATACATAAAAATTTGCAGAAAATTTTAGCAAAATTTGGGGTTAAACTAAATGCAGAAATGCATTTGAAGAACCTATAAACACTAATCCAAATAAGGTTCAGGAAATAAAAAATACATAGACTGAAGAACATAAAAGATCTATAAAAGTTCTTAGTTTTAATAAACTGTTAAATTTTCCTGAAGAAAAAGCACATATTGCACCTGCACTACTAGTAGAAAACTTGAAGTTGATTTGACATCAGAAATGAGCTTTGATGTCACAAAATCTCATAATACATTATAAAATAATCTACATATTATATTAATCACAGTCACATCCAAACATGAGTTGAGGGTAGTAATTATCCATCTTATATGTGAAAGAGAAAACTCAATAGCTTATGCATTCAAAAATTTCTCTAGAACTGAAAGAAAGTAATCACTTAGACAAAATAAAAATGGCTAATTACTAAAAGTAAAAATATATATATGGCAGCTACTTTAAGATAATAATCATCCATAAATCATTGCTAGAGATCTTTGTAAAATAAATGCTATATTAGATAGAAATACTAGCTTCAAAGGGAAGTTAAATCCAACATGAGGATGCAGCTAGAGAAAAGAAAATGTCAGATAAAAAAGCTGACCAAATACACAACCACAGATCTCCATTTTATGTTCTGAAATACATCAAAACATTTACCAGTAAATAAAGACTGCATTCTTGTCAGAAACAAAATTGTAACACTCTGATAAAGATATAATGAAGTATTTAGACTGATAGGTAAGGATATTCTGGATATAACTAAAGGCAAAATTTTTGCTGATACTATCCAAGTATTATAACAATACTCAGTACCTACAGCAGCAATAAAAAGTTCATAGTTAAACTAGTCTATAGATAAAATAGATTAAAGAAAAATTCATCTTAATTTCTATTACATAATGGAGTTCAAGAAATAATTTATGAACCAAACAAAAGTTATACATTAGGACAAGAAATCTGGATAAGCTTGAAAAAAACTTAGGTGGAAGGAATCAGAATAAAAATGCTGTCAAAACAAAAATGCTTATTCTATGAAAAGAGATAAGAAAAAACTGAAAGAACAGGATTCATTGACAAATCAAAAAAAAACTTCAGATAACAACTCAAATATGAAAATGTAGAGCAAAAAAATAGACAATGAAGTAAACAATATGTTAACAAGCAAGAAATAAAAAATAATACAGAAATTGTTCTTGTACTTATGAAACTATACCTAGAAAATAAAAAAAACTCTAAGTTCTTTAAAGTTGGATAGAATTAATATACAAGCAGAAAGAAAAAGCCCTAAAGTCTCTGAAGTTAGGGAAGATTAATATATTAGCAGCAAAGAGAAATTTATGCCATAATAGATAAAAGATATAAGCTAAAATTAAATATAATTAAAAAATAGTGTAATTAAAAAATTATATATAGAAATAAGAATAAATCCAAGCTCCTCACTGACGAAGGCCACAAGCCAGAAACTAGTCTGGGGATATTGGATGAGTAGATACTAGATGGGGGATTTTATGCACAAGCCTTCTGGTATTCACTGATTACTCTGGCTTGCACTGAGTGGCAATATGTATAGAGAGTTTTGCCTGTTTTAATAACAGTTAAGAGCAAGCATAAGAAATAGTGATCACATGATGTTTAATATGCAAAAATGCCTAATTCCTTTGTTAATATTGTACCCTTACTTCTGGATATATAAAATAGTTTAAAATACAACTAGCTCAGTTACATTATTATGCTTCATTAAAATTTGCATATCTATCTTTAATATACTTTTATATTATCATATCTTAATTAAATTTATTATCAATCATCAAAATCAATATAGTTCTAGATTATACTAATTAAATAAGTATTTATAAAATTATGAGACTGTGAAGTAAAGTTACAAAGTAATAAGCAGATTTACACTGAGTCAATATCTCCCAAGATACTGTCTCAATGGCATAAGAATACTACCACTACCTTATCATCTTACCACTACATCTATAGCATTCTTATGACTTTTAAAATGAAATAAATTATCTTTAATAATACTAAAATAATTCCTAACTTTTAACTTAAAATATAATTAAATAATCTCAGGTTCTTCTAAGTTTTAAAATAATAATAACTCATGTAAATAAGTATGATGTGGGATTTTATATCAAACTTAGATACACCTAACTTATTTTAATAATAATAATAAATAATAATAATCTTAGAGTGTAATTTAATCTCATCTATTTCTATGATATAATTAATCACTAAATAAATAAATAATTATATGTAGATCTTTTATTTCATATGGTATCTTCATTTTAAAATAGATCAAAATCTTATACTTAATAATCTGTGGCAATAAACAATATTGTATTCTTATAATGTGCATTATAATCATCTTATGACCATTGTAATATTTATGTTCATGTCAATCAATTCTTATAAAATAATGTTAAGCAAATATGGTATTCAATTCTAAGTAATAATAACAAATTCAATTTTGTGCAAATATTATGTTTATTTCAAATCATCTGATGTCAAAATGCTGTGGTGAAAAATAATGAAACTCGACACACTTTTAAAACAAATTAACAAATTTATTTACAATAACTTCAAATAAAATTTATTTACACTATTTACAGTTTAAAATTTATGACAACAAATAAATAAAAAATAAGAAATACAAATATAAGAGGCTTACACTGTTATTAACTCATGTACTTAATAAGCAACTTTACATTCCTTCAAATGCTATATTAATAATATTACAGTGTGTTTTTCCAAAAACGTAGATTTTTAAAATAAATAGTAATGTACTTTAATTACTACAAATAACAATATATGTCAAGACTATTTATGTAGCATGTGTACATAATGTAGCTCTACCTATTAAATAACTACATTAATTAAATATCATTTATAATGTATTATCATGTATTCACTTTATTATTAGCATTACTTAATAGCTTTATAAAATTAATGTATCTTTGTAATATAAAACAAATAATTGACTGTAATTATACTTTACTTAATGTAATTCCTGTTATATATTTTATCAAATATGCATTACATATCTGTACTGTTCAAATACTATTATTCAAATCATTTATCAATTTTAAATTCATAAAGCATTACATTAGATAAATTGTATGATTCTTTTCTGTGTAAAAATCATTACTTTACTTTATGTGTTATTTTAATCCTTTCTAATAAATTTCTATCTATAAAACATATTCTAAACTTATCTAAAATTTCCGGAAAACAAACATCAACTTTAAATAAAATATTCATCATCCAAATTACCTATACTACATCGTCTATACTTAATAAACTTCAATCCAAATATAAGCTTCTACCCATAACGTAACTTAACTTATTTAATAAAACAAAATACAAAAAATAGACTTTTAAAATCCTTTTCTAAATTGCAAAAAATAAAATAATTATTAAGATAAATAATAAACATCATTTTAATAATAAGCATAAATAAAATATCAAAATTATTTACGAAAGAATCATATAATTATCTCTAAGCTTCTTACGTAATGTTGTATCATGTTGATATTATAGATTAAAACTTATGCATATTTTAATAAAGTTCGTTGCCAATATAATGTATGTGTTTTCATAAAATATCTATCCATTCATTCTACAACAACATAATATTCAGTTGATCTAAAGAAAAAACATATTAAATTCATTAAAAATCATTATACAATATTTTTACCATAATAATAATAATGTCCAATCTGCTATCCAGCATTCTTCGGAATTTGCAGCTTCATAAAATAAAAATCATTCACATTTTCACTCATAAACATTCATTAGAATATTCCGTGTTATATTAATTATAAAAATAAATTTATGTAATTAATTATTATATTATTTTTAAGTTACTATTTAATAAATGTACCTAACCTACTTTTTAATAGTTTAATAATATTTTAAATTTTATGTTAAATAAATAAAATAAAAATTATATTACATATTCCAGCGACGACTTTTGTTCTACCATAAAAGTTCTAACAAACATCCTACGTATAAAGTCAATAAAACACTATTTCCTGTTCCGTTGTATCACGTGTTTCTTGAAAGTTTATAATAAAAATGATAACGTTTATTTTTTAAAAATAATAAGTTCCACAAGAAAACAAATAAAATTAAAAAATAGTTTATAAGTTCTGGATCCAGTTCTTCATAGATTATTGTTTAAAAGTTATTATTTCTAAATTAATTTATAGTTTATAAATTATTTAAATTGAATTTTTTAATCAATTTGGCATGCTTGGCTTAGTTTGATTTGATTTGGACATCCATGTATTACTTGCGCATTTATAAATAACATATTCCGGTAAGAATTAATTTTTCCATCTATAACGTCCAGCGTTTTAGATTACTACAATATAATACTCTTATTATATTACGATTTTAAATAATCATCTTTATAATCTATTTGCCTTTTCAAATCGTCAATATTTAATCTTTTAAGCACAAAGACTTAACAAGGCAAGTATTTATAAAACTTACTACTGTTTCTTATATCTTTACTTAAGATATTCTTTAATTCTATAATTTGTCAAAAATACTTTTTTTACAGAAGTATTTTTATTTCTTTAAAATATCTATTAATAACAGACAATAGTAATTTAACTTTAAAACTATTTATAGTCCAAAATACTACTTTTCTCCATCTTATAGTTTTCTGTACTAATCCAGCGTCTGTTACTTTTCTAGCATAAAGTTTCTGATATATTTCTCCGATACGTGATGTTTCCATTGATTATTTGTACGTAAATTGAGTTTCGATATTGAGAAGACGAATAGGGAATTATTAAGTTACTACTGCATACTTATCATTTAAAATTATAAAATTATATACAATAACACTCTTATGATTTTAAAACTGATTCTTAAGAGCGTTTATAAATTTACTTAGCTATTTTCTCAATAGCACAAACGACTTAGAAGTTTTATTGTAGAGAGAGCCCTTCAACAATTGAATCCAGCTTTTATACTAGAAGAGACTCCACATCTGATTGGTACGTTTAAACAATCAAATTTTGCTTATTTACATATTTATCAACTCACTATTAAAAATAAAATAATGACTTATTTAATATTTAATATTTTATCAAATTCTTTCAAAACAATATTTATCGTTTATTTAAATCTATTAAACATTCTTTTGAAATATTCTTTCTCACTTGATTTAAATCTTAACTTTTATAAGATCATTTAAAATAAACTAAATCTTTTTAAATACGTTATATTTTTAAAGTAATATTTTTAAAAATCAGATTTAATATTTTACATTAATATCTTTATTTTTATCTCGTGATAACTCACGTATTATTTATAAATTTTATAACATGATTTTTTAAAATAATTATGCAACTTTATTAGACAACTTCCACGCATGTGTGTGTATAACATCTGTTCTTTATAACACAAGAACGCTTGCCTAAAAATAAACTTAACAATTGCTTTTTTAAAATAAATATTTATTTTTAAAAATAAATAAGATATTATATCAGATTTTAAAATAATTATTTGATATGATTAAAATCAAATATTAATCTCAATTTAAGTACTTATAATTTAAAATATTTTTATTCACTTTTAGCATATATTTTAAATTAAAAAATATCTTTGTCTAATTTTAACTTGTCTTTTAAATACTTTAGCTTTAAACATTTGTTATTAAACATATTAATGCAGTATTACATCATAATCATCATCATTTTAAATATCTTCTCAATATCAACACAATTCACACATCAAATACTCATAGATTGCTTTAATTAAACTTATGGTAACATTACCACAAGCAAAGTCAACATCACACATTTAAAATACTTCTTAAATTTAAAATTTTCTACTAAATTAGCACAAAACTTAAATGGTGACCCATACAAAAGGGCACAATATAAAATCAGTCTGTTTCTCCAATTTTTTAACTATAATTTCTAAATCCATATATAGATGTTCTGGTGCACTTATTTTTCTAAGAATATTTCATAATTTTTAGATAACTGAATCAAAGACTTAGATGAAATGAACAAATCACAGATTTTTTTTTCCCTGGTATTCATGGCTTTTTCAATAATCCAGAAAATGTTAATAATATCTTTTATTCCAGACTATTTTTGAAACCAGCTTAAATATCTGCAAGACTTTTAACTTATGGTATTATACAATCTCTCAAAATTCTTACTTTGATATAGAATTAGACAGTAATTTTTATCAATGAATAGTTTTCCAGATTTTTTTGACAAGATTATTTTTATTTGTTATATTATTGCTTGTTTTCCCTGAAATATCTCCTCAAAATTTTCTATTCATTTCTCTCAAAAGATTTTTATTTATTTTTTTATTTTTGATTCTTTTTTTTTTTTTTTTTACAATTACTACTGTATAATTTTTTTAATCATTTTTTTTTCTGACTAATTATTTCTTTTCACTTGCCTGTTTTCCAAAATTTATCAGGATTATTATCAATCATACCAAAAACCACAGATCAATTTATATTATTCTCAAAAGCAATAGTTTTATTCCCTAGATTATATCAAGAAGTTTAGACAAAATTATTTTTGTTTTCAGATTCACTCTATAAAATAAGTTATTTCTAACCATGCCATTTTGCTGTTAAAAGTTGAAATCTTTCATCAACAGGTGCCATAATTGTAATTTATTCAATTCCTATGAATTTCATCTGATAATGTCTATATAAATAATCTATGCTTCATTTATAACAAAATAATATGCGATTAAAAAAAAAATTACTGAATTCATAAATATTTATTAGTCATTCTGATTCATTTCTGCATTCAAGTCAATTTTGCATAATAGCATTTCTTTTTTGATTTCTATCTTTGATATTATAGTCATTGATTATTAAAAGTGTATTTTATCTGAATATTTTTTAAATTTCTGCCTAAATGTTGTCGTAAAATTTTCATTCCCATCCCCCCATTTGCAATGGAAATCCATAAAACCAAATTAATAAAAACAAAGTAATCATTCATGGACTATAGTCCTTGCAATATCCTTTCTGACACTGAATATCATAACATTTATTCTTTATTGTTTATTATTTGAATAGTAGATAACATGTTCCTCTAATATAAAAATTTTTTGTCCAGTCCATCCTACTTAATAACTCCCAAAAAGACAATATATGATAAATGTCTATCATCATATAAAGTTTTCCTTGGTTCAGAATATATACATTCCAGTTTTCAATGTTGAACTCCTGCAGTTTTATATTTTCGTCTCTCAATTACTTGAAAATATCACTGGTTCTTTCCTACAGTATACTGAATGTTTTCTGATCTGTAGTATCCATCTTTCAGCATTACTATATCATCCAGTTTTTCTGTATATTCATATAAGTTTCAACATTATATATAATAATAGTTTATGACTACTTTTTCTTATACAGTTTGAATAATTTGCAATTATATTGATTGAAATCAATTGTCATCATCAAGATAATAATAAATATATATATATACTAAAAAGCAAAGCAAAGAGAAGTAAGATAATGAAGATAAAAAAAGATGCAAAACCATCTTGTGAAAAAATATTAGAGAAGATAAAGCTCAGTATAGATTTCAGTATAAATAAGAGGCAATAACAATATATGGTAAAATTATAGTTAGATATGGCATCTTGTTTGCCAAGTATTTAGTCACAAATTATAAATTTTGAATATAAAAGATAAGAGTAGTAAAGAACAAAAATCAGAAGAAAAATTGCTATTATTAAGAAGGTTCTTAATAAATATATATATATTGTCAGTCATGTAATTAAGATTATGAAAAAGACATTTAAATATTGTATTTGGAGGGTAATTTTACATAGTGTAAAATCTTGGGATAATTAAAAAAAAAAAATAAACATTTCAAATTTATATCTAATTTTCAGTAATATTCCATTTCATGTCTTCCCTTAATGAGTGATTAATGTAAACATGAATAATTAGTACCTACCAGATATTATTTCCAAACTGATCCTCTTAAATCAATTTAGTATCAGATAAATACTGCTAATTTACTTATGGATTATGCTTACATCAATAGTATGACTTGAAATTTAGAGAAAAATTATGAATAGTGAAAGATAGAAAAACTTAGAGAAGATAGTATAATACTTATGACCTGTATGATAGAAAATAATATAATAATAACATCACAAGAATATTATGAACATTTAAAATTCTTAATTTTTTCAACAGAAAATATATATTTATATTTTAGTAATGAAATTTGATTTTATTATGACAATTAGGTTAAGTAAAAAAAATATTTAGAATTTAAGAAAATAAATTTTGATGTTTATAAGACTTTTTTTATTTTCTGGATATTGATGAATTTGGCTGGATTTTTCAATGCTTTATTTAACAGTAATTTTCTTAATTTAAATGTTAGAATGACCAGCAGTCGCATTTTTATTATTTAGAGATCTGATTTCACTCTATATAATAATCTAGCTTTGATTAGTAAATTTTAACAAAAATGACATTTAAAAATCGTATTCAGTAAATAAAGTGTAAATGATCTCATAGCATAGTGATTAATGCATCCACTTGCTGTGCAATAATCTGGAACAGGAATCCAGTTTGGGTAAACCGTAAAAATTTTTCTGGTTGCAAATAGATTTAGAATTTTTCTTTCAGATAGAAAGACCACAGCTAATTCAGCTGGCCAGCCAATAATAGTTGATAAATGAGTATCTAGCTCAGGGATAGGCAAATAGCGGCCTGCTAAGAGTTTTTTGTGACCTGCCAAGACAGTCAGAAAAATCCGTCTTGAACCGAGCGGCCCGCTAAGAGTTTTTTGTGATCTGCCAAGACAGTCAGAAAAATCCGCCTTGAATCGAGATTTCCTTCCTGTGCATGACCGAAGATTCGTCTCGTATTTTCCACTAGGAGGCCACATCAATACACATGCAGTGTAGATATGATGCATCGTTACAACATGCAGTGTAGATATGATGCACAGTGCTTTTCCAGGTGATCTGGTTAATTTTAATTTTGTCTTTGCAACAGTAAATATATAAATTTCCAACTTTAGTGAAACCATGAACCCTCCGAAAAAATGTAAAATCAGTGATGAAAGTCATGTGTTTAATGAAGAATGGCCAAACAAATATATCTTTGGTAATACAGGGAATAAAGCAGTGTGTTTATTGTGTCATGAAAAAACGTGTGGCCCTCCACTTCCATAAAGTGGCCTCCGAGCCAAAACAATTGCCCACCCCCGATCTAGCTATTCCTAATTGAAGTTTGATATCTGGTGTAATCAGACAAGTGTTAATGCAGTGAATGAAAAAAATAAAATAAAATATGACTGCAATATGAGTAACTTCACTACTGGTGAGAAAAAAATGATAATCTTAAATGTACTGAGATCATAGTTATCTTTAATTAATAAATACAAACTTTGGGGGGGAGGGGGATTTATTTAAAATTTACAATAATAAATACATAAACAATAATTCTATCTCATCCAAAAAATACAATTCAAAGTTTCATGATCAATACAAAATTAGAAAATTATTTTAGTTTTTTTTTTTAAAAAAGTAATTAATTAATTCACTTCTATATATATATATTAAGTACCAAAATTATTTCAACACACCTCAATTTGAAGCATTAAACCAGAACTCTGCTCACTATTAGATGTTTCAGAAAATTGATCTGACAAATCTTTTATAAAATTATCAGTTAGCCTGAAAGGAAAAAAAATTTGTTAAAAGATCAATAATAAAACTCAATTCATAAACTAATAATCAAATATAAGTAATAAAAATAATTTTAATTAGATATAAAGGTATTAGAAAAATTTCTTCTACTCCTAGATATCAGTTATTGCAGTCATTATCATGTCTTATATCTATCAAAAAAAAAATTATTCTACAAGAAATTATCTTAATAACAGAGAGCAACAAAAAACTATTGCAAAAAAACATTATCCTGTTTGCAGACATTATTCATATATGTCAAAATTATTTGTTCTCATTTTCATTCAGCCAATCATATACTCAGGAATTATGATCCAAGATTATAACATTTATATTTATGTAAAACTTTAAAATGTGTTAATATTAAATATGCACACATTATATAATTCGAATATGCTATATTGAACAATTATCTTGAACAATTCTATAAATAATAACAATTTTATTAAATCTTCAAATGTTTTCGAAGGCTTACCAAGAAGTACAAACTCTCTTATTGTTTTTTCAACGATATACTGATATGCAAACATCCGACAAAAACCAGGTAAATATGCAAATTAGAATCAGAGTGCCTACACTTGCCATTTCTTTGACAAGGCGTAAAAAGACTCCCTTTTGTTCATTGCGTGTTCATCCAAGATGATGAAACACACCTTCTTAACCTTCCTTCGCAAATCATTCCGCTCCCTACACAATACTCTAGGTCCATCTGGTCTGCATAAATGACTACTGCCATTGCATGCTGAACAAAAATTGAAGGGTGGGATGAGTCCACTAAGGCCTTATTGTACACATACACGTGTTGGGATAATCTTGTTTGAACCGATGCCCTCGTCTTCCCATAATATGCAGCCAGGCAGTTGTTTTCACTACATGCAATCTTGTACACTGCCTGCTGTGCTTGCACTGAAATAATATAATCTTTGGTGTTGTTTATACACCTGTTCAAATTAGGGGGTGAACAAAAACACACACAGAACTCCGAGCAAAAAATTGTCTGCAATTTTCTATAAATATTTTTAATATATGGTAGCAAAATACACGTTTTATCTTGTTTCAACTCGTGATTTGGCCCTCTTTTAAATTTCTTAATAACATTATCAATGGCTCGTTGATTATATTTTGCCTTGATGAGCTCATTTCTATAAGTTTCGATATTGCTTTTTTTGTCAGCTTCAAAGCTACACAAATAGTTATTTCTATGTAAGAATGATTTGAGGCTAGCAAATTTATGTATATCCGGTGTATTTGATAAGTGATGTATGTGACCTCTGATGTTAATCGGCTTAATGTTCATTTTATAATAAAAGCGATTAGCCTCAATCATCACTTGCAGGTCCAAATATTTAATACTGTTCGATGTTTCTTTCTGACTTACATTTATGTTAAGGCCTGATGCTATTATAAGGTCAGTTTTGATATCTTCAATGGTTTCCTCTGGAGCGGCCACAAAAATATCATCTACATATCTAGCATACAGAACTAATCCGCTATTCATATATCTAGGAACAATAATCCGTTCATATGCGTTCATCATAACACTGGCGATGATATCGCTCATCAGAAGACCCATAGGCCAACCGTTGAACGTATGACTAATCCTTCAATATCAACCATATATCTTATTATTATTTAATAAATTAATAATTTTACAGAATTATTTTTCTCTTAATTAATTTCACTGTTACGGACTGTAAATATAAATTCTAATAAATTATGATACTAACACATGCTCTGAACAAAAACAGAATTTTCCGAGTTATTTTTGGAAAACAGGATTGATCGTGGTTGAAATAATGCAACTTGTTAAACAAACTAACTTTTCATACTTATTCTTATGACTTATTTTTGTTTTGTTTTATATTTTGATTATTTAAGAATCTTCTGCTAAACTAAAATTTACAAAATACATTACAATTGTAAAGTACTATTAAAGCTTATCAGTATATTATAAGATAGTGTGAATTTTAGTTCTGAAGAAGGCAAGTTACATCCAACCTAAGAGAAAATGAAAATAAAAAAATAATGACAATAATGCAACAAAATTTTATTAATATATTTACAACCAATGTTAAAAGAATAATTTCTGAAAAATTAAATGGAAGCACTATTTATCAAAAATTATAAATAAAAATTCTTTCACAATTAAATATAAAATTAAATCAACTATTATTTTTAAAAAAATTTAAAATATTTTCAAATAAAAGTTGCCATTAAATTACATTGAACACAAATATTTGTGGGGTTACATTATGGCAAAAAAAAAGCAATTATAACAGAAGAGTCATAATAATACTCTTGATCTACAGATAAGTCAAGTGAAAAAATCCCGAGCATATTTTGGTGTCACATCAGTAATTGTCAATGTCCATACATATTTTTTTGTGAAACTACTTTAGTTGATTGTCAATAAAAGAATGCTTTTGTGTTAAATTAATTTCAACCTGATTATTTTCTTTTGTGTATGAATTGCCATTGATGTAAAATATACATAACAAATTCTTACATTGGTAGAAAAAATATTTAGATTAGATATTTTTTTTGAAGTGGAAAAATCAAGATTTATGAAAAATCTACAAATATGCACAAATCAACCTCATCATTAATTTGTCCAAATGGATAGTGCAAACCTATAATTTCTAAAGAAATTGAGATTCTGATGTAATATTGTTAAGTGAAAGAATATGCACTTCATTAATAGGGGAAAACAACAATTTCACTATTGTTACTTCATTTTACTACTGGTTGTAGATGTTATCAAAGTAATATAATGATGGTCAAGCTATCAAGTTACCAACAATATTTGCAAATTTTCTATAAAACATTTAACATAATAACATTTAGACACACATTTTACAATGCAATCAAATAAAATTTACTGCTTGATATTTTCTTATATTTTTGACTAACCAGCAACCTTCGTCAGAGCTTATATATAGAACTTTACATTATAGATTTTATATAATACAAATATTTTAATGAACCCAACAATTTTATAAATGTTAATCTTCTTATTTTTTATTGTTATTTTTGTTTGATTTCTTTGTATAAATTATTTTATATATATATATATTTTTTTTTCATTAAAATATTTGTATTCTGTAAGATCTGTAAAGTATTAAATATAATGTTATATAATTATATCTACTTATCCATGTATAAATATATAATAATTGCATGATCATATATATTTTAATATTGTAACTCTGACAAAGACTTCTGGTTAATCAAAACCACAAGAAAATATCAAGGAATAAATTTTATTTCATTATTAAAATGTAATTAAAGAAAATGTATAAATGATATTATTGTAGATATATGCAAATCAATGCATAAAAAACTAAGAAGTGAAAAGAAATTATGAAACATTCAACATCAGTATTGCATATATACTATTATCAATTATTATTTTAAATAGTAAATGTTTATTGACTAGACTTTTATCATCCTAAGAGTAAACTTTTATCAATTATATGATATTACATAAAGTATGATTTCATTTTTATTGGATTCAATTCTATTCATGTACAATAACAACAAAGTAAAAAGCCCTATTAATTATTTCCTTGTAAACACAATATGATGCATAAACATAGTTGTTATTCAGTATAAATAAAAACAAAAATGTTTTGAATGAAAGTAACAAGTAGAAGTTTGCTAACAGTTTTCGGTTTCTGAGACTGAATAATATTTTTGCTGCAATTTTCAGAATGGTCTTGATACTTAAATTTGATCATATCTAAGATCTGGTAAGCGATCATGCACAATAAAGCTACTGTAATCCAATAACAATAATTAATAAATTATATAATAATCATCCATGCTTGTAATTCCTCCCTTTTAACAAAAATAATTCTAGCATTATTAACTTTAACAAGCACTTAAGATATATAATGTAAATATACAGTTTTTACAATGAAAAAAAAAGTTTTGTTTTTTAAGTAATTAATTAAAAAAAAAAAAAAAGAAATAAATGAAGATTTTTGAGATGTAAATTTATAGAAAAAAAATAAATTAGAAAAATAAGATTAAAAAATATAGAAAAATGAATATTAAAAAAATTATTTAAGATATTTTAAAATATGTAAAAAAATATTTTACAATAAATGTTTTTATTTATTTACTAACAAGCCAAAAATAATTGCTTTCTTCACTTATAATTTGAATTTTTACATTTAACTTCAAATAAAAGTGTGGGGCATCCAGAAATTAATTAATTCAATTACTAATTGTAAAAATTTGTGATTGAATATAATTAATTTCTAGATATCTCATGATTTTATTTGAAGTTAAATCTAAAAACTCATATAGTAGTTGAAGAACATTATTTTTGATTTTGCGCACAATAAATGTTTATTTTAAAAAATTATATATTGTACCGGTCAAAACATGTTAATCCATCTGACATGAGCTGGAACTCAAAAAATGTACTTCAAACTCAGTCAAACTTGAGATTTAGGTCAGGGACCAACCTGGGTTTGAATCCATCCCCTAAGCCCCATATCAAACACCTAATGAATAACATATAATGATGACACATAAGAATTTATTCTTAATTCTGGCCCACTAGCAGAGCGGAGAAGACAATGAGACTTGCATATTAATCACATCAAGACTTAACTAAAATAGGTATTAGATAAATAGGGAATCATGGTATGAAATTATTAACATGCATTTGAACCCCATTCATGAATTTGATAGAAAGACATACACATGGTTGGACATGTGGAAGTAGAGAAAAGGTCATTCAAACAACTCAAATAAGTTAGTATGTGCGTGAATGAGCAGTCTACCAAGCGGTAGATAATTACATACTGGAATTCATGCTAACAGTTCTCATATGCTCTTTTATTGACTAAATAATATATATACATGAACAAACATCTTTAGTGGGTACGGTATTAAGATGCCAATCATTTATTATAAAAGATTACATAACATCGCTATTAACGCTTTTATCTACGGTTCTGAAACGTGGTGACCAATATATAATTTCAGAGAGCATTCCCGGATTCATTACACATATAATAAAACTATTTTCACACCATTGTGGTCATAAAAATAAATAAAAATACATTTTAAAATTACATTACGTTATGAGACAAAATATTTATCAACAAATCTTGTAATTAACATTTGGAAGTAAGAACGCTTTAGATTCCCCAGAGGCACATACACTTAACATACAGAAATAAATTATGAAGGTGGGATTGTATAACAAGACTAATATAACATTATTAATTAATGAAGCTAGTAATACTCAGAATTTATATATATTTTGAGCAGAGTGCAATTTTAATATTATAACGTTAAAACTAGGTCATAAAGCAAAAAGTAATAATGAACTAAGAAGTGGCAGTACTGACATGATGGTGGAGAAATAAAAAATAAGGTCGTGCTTCTGGATGAACGAAGGCTAAGACTTCTTTTTTAGGGCAATGCTTAGAGAAATATGGTTAGGCATGGCATGAGCCAGACATACTGGATTCACCGATGCGCAGAGGCCTTTTTATACGGAGGTCCTGGGAAGCTCAACTATCCATGGGACAGAACATGAAGAAAAAAAATCCATGGGTTCAATCTTGTTGCAACTCCAGATTAGAAGCATGTATATATAATCATGAAAGTCGGTCGAATGTTAGTAACGCAGTACGGATAAATATCTCTAATGACACGAAATGGTATTTACTGCTTTAAAATAAATGACCCCTTGTTTTAATGCTATAATTTATACAAATAATACACTATGCCACTATAATATATGTATAGAGTAGATTTCATTTTGTAAAATATACATTAAGATTTATCCCCTTCCTTTTCTGCTATTTAAAATGATTCAATCCCACCTTTGTGGATTTTATAATAACTGGGATATTTAAATAGTTGATATTTTAAGAGTGTATAAAATAAAGTCAAAACTAGTGGTTATATAGAAAAACAAATAATAGGTCACCGTTTCAGAATTGATTAAATAACATTTTAAAATATTTCATAGCGTTAATTAGCCTCAGTGATTGATTTAACCCTATTCAGAGTTACACTAATAAAAATTTTATAATAAACCCAAAATAAAATGTTAACTCGTGAAAACAATCTGGTGACTGTATTGGTTAATAATACATTATGACTGGAGGGGAAGTTAATAACCTCAAGACATGGAAGTTTAATTTAAAGAAAAAGGATTTTTAGAAATTAAGCTCGCCGGATTGCTTTAGATTGGCATATTAATAATAAAACAAAACAGTGATATAAAATCAACTAATAAATGTATAAATAAATGACCACACCAAAGTTAAAGAAGGTTAGAGCATATGAAATAGAATTAGATAGATAGATAGAGATTATTTGAGAGCAAATTACATTTTTATGTAATAGAAATAGACAATGTTAAATAATTCATAAAGAAATCTTGATAGTAGAATTCGAGATTGGTTAGGCTAGATTTAGTTTCAAATCATGGCATGAAAGTAGTTATCTTGCACAATTTTAAGAATCTATTATAAACGTCTGGCTCATACATGGCAATTAAGAGATCCAAGTGAGTTCTTTTAGTGACAGCAAGCTTCCATTCAGCATTCAAGGGTTCTCATTTCAGGTTTTTCCTTCATTTCAGGGTAGCAGTAAAAGGACACAATAGCGGAAGATGACCCACAAAGGTTGGGAAGAGTGATTGGCTTTCTACTCATTCATCATAATAAATTTCAGAGTGGCATGGAGTATAGTAGCAACACAGTTCTCTCAACAGTAACTCTCCTTTTTGGTGATCAAAATCAGCCGGTTTTATATCCCATTCAAGTATTTGTGAAATGCTTTTAATTTCAACTACTAGCCCAAAACATAATCTTCAATCTCAAAGAAATACTATGTTTTCTTTGTCCATTGTTCTTGGAGAAGCAGTCATTAGATAACGTTCCAAAAATGCATTCAAATCTATTTCCAGATGGAAATAGATTTGACAAAAATGTTTATAACAAAAGTACAATCCATTAATCTTATTCCTTTTTATTTTTAGTAAAACTTTAATTAAAAAATTATTTCACAAAACTGAAACAATATTGTTTCCAACCCTTTAATTATTTTTAGACAATTAATGGTTGCATCTTCCATCTTGGATTTCACATAAATATATAGTTTAATAAAAAAAGAAAAATTAAAAATTTTTATAAACGTATGATAAAATATTTATAGTGTTAATATTTTTTTAGTATATCTGCTTCTGTAATATATATATATACATCTGAGCCACACCTATGTACTTTAATGAAAAAAATAATAAAACTTATTCAAGAGTTAAATTTATAATTTTTAGGTGTGCTTCTCAGAAATATATACATGAAATATACTTATATAAATAAAGAAGCAGGATGGCACGTAGGGTTTGAATTTAGGTTAGTAATTGGTGAGTGGGTAGAACCATGAAATTCACTCTTGGGCTAAGATTGACTGCTTCAATATATATATTTAATTTTAAATATTCAGATGTTTTTATATATAGTAAATATTCAAATTTAAAAATTGATTTTTTAGTGCACATTAAATAAAGATGTTATTTATAAAATATATTTTATATATATATTTTCAGTATTTGGATACTTTTTATAATTATTCTTATTCAAATTTTAATTTGGAGAATAAAAACAATGTCACAGCCTGTGTAGTATTTGAAAAAAAATTGTGTGCATTAAAAATTAATTCCAATATTATTTTGTTTATGAAAAGGCAACTTTAAAATAATAGAGATAAAAAAAATTTTTATATCAAATGCTTTTATTGACTGTGCACTAAAAAGAAATAATTGTTTCATCAAACCACAATTGGAGTTTTTAGATTTAATTTAAAATAAAAGTAGGGGAGGGTAGAGTTCAAAAATTACTTAAGGCAATCCCTATTTTTTTATAACAAAAAGTGACTTACTTAATTTCTGAACCCACTCCCCCATGTTTTTATTGCAAGTTAAATCTAAACACTCCAATTGACATTGAATAATCAGTATTTTATTTCTTTTTAGTGCACAATCAATAAAAGTATTTAAAATTTTAAAAATGTTTATTATTTTTAAGTTTTTAGTATTGGCACAGTAAATGTATATTGTACTTTAAATAGACTGGACACTTATAGTTGATATATAAATACATCATTAGATATTTCTGTCGTAGATTAAAATGTATATCCCTTATGTATATAACATATTTAGTATGTGTACATAATAAGACATGTGTATATATTGTAAATGAAATTCACTTAATACATATTGTTTTATTTTAAATCAATATTGCACATATATAAGTCATTAGATATTTTTGCAGTAAGTTAATAAATATACTCTTAATATTATCTGAATTTCTATTTTATACTCAAGTGTAAAGAACTACAAAAACTACACAATATATTGTGCCATTACAATTTAGTCATTAACTAAATTTATTGTAATGTGCATGAAAGAAAATGCTGAACAAAAATCATCATCACATTTTCATTAAAAAAGGGAAGCTGTAAGACATCCAAGTTTAAACCCTACAAGATCAAGTTCTAAAAGCTTTAGACAGAAAGAGAGTGGGTCAACAATTATATTCTTTATTTGTTTGTGTGTTAATAGAAAGGTAATACACACATTTAAACTATTCAATATTTAATTTTTCTGTTAAAAAGCAAAGTTACACGTATATAGGCAATGTATGTGTAAGCTATTTAATTGTTTTATATTTCAAATATTAAACATTTTAACTTTCTTTAAAACTAACCTACACTTGCTAAATTTTAATATTTTATTATTTCTCTGTTTTACTTTTCTATAATTGTAATTTGGATTTAAAAGATTAAATTTTTAATTTTAAATATTGGGGTTATAATTACTAAGCCAGCAATTGGATTATTTAATGTCAGTTTATACATGATTTGAGTGATGGTGTGTGTGTTACATCACATAAATATATCTACATTTATTAAATATTGAGAAAAAAGGAAGAAAATCTGTTATATTGATTTTTTCTTCTCACTCAACAATTTTTTGTATTATGAGGGTTGTTTTTCTGTTAAAAAAACTTAGAGACGATGTGAGAAGTCTAATTTTAAAAATGTCTCATCTTAAGATCAAAAGAAAGAAGCTCAAAATTTGAGATGTTACATGGGTGTAAAAAAAAGGATTAAGTCTATTTTTTCCGTCAAGACAAAAGTTTGTCTGGAAACCAGGTGTGATTTTTTTTTTAATGTTCCTAAAAAAGATTGCACTTTCCAGCTAAAAACGAATTGGTCAAAAATAGAAATAAAAATCGATATAAAAGCAGTCTGGAAAATCAGTTGATATTAGAGACTTTTTAAAAATTATTGAAACTAAAGCAGACAAACATTTTTAATTCTGCTAGATAACCTTTTTTTTTTAAATCATTTTTTTTATATCAAGTTTTGAATGTTGAAAATATAAGAATGGCGGGGTAAGAAAAATTAATATGTCTCATTTGTTGACCAGACCATCCAGCCAGCACATCATATAGGAAAGAAAAGATGTCTTGTCTGAAAAATAATATTCTACACCTTTCAACTGACCGAGAAATCAGATGTTTTTAAATAAAAATAAGAAAGCATTCACCCGCATTTGAAGGCGATCAGAAGAAAAATGATTAATCTAGATAAATAGTAAATCATCAAGTCCAAATAATTGTTCCAGTAACTGAGTTTAAACCCAGAAAATTTATAAATGTGAAAATAACTGATGTACTTCATCCACTAAAAGAATCATGCTTGACAGGAAGAGAAGAAAAGTTAATATAATGATTTCCAAATTGTCCACTAAAGCACACCTCAATAGGATCATCATCATCAATCAATTATACATCTCAAGAAAGAGATTGTTCCAGAGAGAAACAGAAATGGTAGATGCAAAATATAGACATCGAACAAGATAAATTTGACTCATTGGAAGTCACTACAAAGAATAGAACTGGTAATATAAGTTTTTCTTTTATATTGTTACAATGGATGCCCAACAGGGGCTATGATGTCTCACTATATACCTGAAAAAGGGAGTCTATAGAATGATGGGAGATGTGTGGTTAAAAAAGAAATTTTTTTAGTAAAATTTTTTGGTAAAATTTTTTTTTTTGTCTTACAAAATTGTCTTAGTCATACAGTCTTATTTTAGATTTGTATATGATGACATTTAAGATGATTTAATTTTCCATTGATGATGATAAAATGGGAACAGCCATAAAACAGCTTAGTTTTTTTTTCTCAATTTTGAAAATAGATGAATATCACAACTTAAGACAAAGATGAAATAAATAATAGAATTTTTTTTGGAACATTAAAATGATTTATTGCCAAATAGAATAGGCATAGTAATAGTGTTGAATTATGGAATAGTAGTCTCATGTGTGTTTGGGGAGTTCATTTTGTAGAAAAGTCTATGATTTTGGAGGTTGGATTGGATATCTGATCGTTGGAGTTTGGTTGATTAGATTGCAGTTTTAATGATGGGTGGAGAGTTTTGTCATTGCCTTGAGAATGCTATGTATTCATGTAACCCATGAATGATCAAACTCATTCACTGCTCCAACCCTATTTATAAGTTATCTTTATTTTATCATGAAGCAGTTAACAGCAGTCCTGCCATGATATCAGCCTATAAGTCTCCAAGAGAGAGAACACGGCATAGTTTTCCAATCCAGTTTATATGTTATTCTTATTTTATCATGAATCAGTTAACAGTAGTCCTGCCATGATATCAGCCTATAAGTCTCCAAGAGAGAGAACACGGCATAGTTTTCCAATCCAGTTTATATGTTATTCTTATTTTATCATGAATCAGTTAACAGTAGTCCTGCCATGATATCAGCCTATAAGTCTCCAGGACAGAGAGCAAGGCTTAGTTTTCTGTAGTCTATAATAAGCAGGGCATTCCTTGATACTTGCCACATAAGACTCCAAGAGAGCGCAAGACATAGTTTATCTATTTTAGCCCCTAAGACTTAATACTTCTTTTATTGCAACAGAGTTTGCATCATTCAATCAAGGGTTGTGGTAGTTAAAAGGGATCAAATTGGGATTATCTTCTGAGTGCTCATGATGCATTGTGTGATTATAGTGCTGTGACTGAATTCTTTTATTTATCTCAGGATTGTGAACTGCTAGTCATTGTGGACTGTCAATATCTGTCGGATCTCTAGGAGAATGGATGAATGTATAATTTGGGCTATTGCAGACAGACAGGCACTATATAGATTATTGTTGTATGTGATTCATCAAATAAGGATATTAAATATTTTTTTTGTATTTGTAATGCATGATAAGGTGAAAAGCAAATCAGTCAGTTAGTCAAAAATAGGTGTCAGACAAGGAGAGGATGTGTAGGTTTTTGGTGGTCGGGAAGCACAGATAGGATATATATTGAAATATATTAAAATTTTAATAAAATGAAGGAAGGGGAAATGCACATGATAATGGAGATGCTTAGAAGTATGAGAGAAGATAGTAAGCAAAGTATGAAAATTCTAAGAGAAGATAGGAAGCAGTTTATGGAAAATTTTGAACAAAAGATGGAGAAAAGTATAAAAAGTAAGCTAAAAGATAACAGAATCTGGAGAGAAAGTTTAAGAGAAGATGATGAAAAAGGCATAGAAAGTGTAAAAGATATAAAAGAAGATAATAAAAATCTAACAGAAGATAACGAGAAAAGTAATAAGAGTATAGAAAGTTTAGAACAAAGTATAAAAAGTATGGAAGGTCTAAAAGAGGATACTAAGAGTTTAAAAGAAAGTTATAAAAGTTTAGAACAAACGATGGAAAAAAGTTATAAAAGTTTAGAACAAACGATGGAGAAAAGTATGGACAGTTTAAAAGACCTAAGAGAAGATAGGAAAGCCTTAGGACATAGGATATGTCAATCTATAGAGAGTATAATAGAAGGTAGTCAAAGCTCACTAGTGTTAAAGGATAAGCTAGATAGTCAGGCTACTGATAATGAAGAAAGGAATAAGAAATTGGATGAGACAATAAATAAACCAGCTAGTACACTGATAGAGGATAAGTCCCAAAAAGTAGAAAGGCGGATAGAAGCCATAAACCCAAATCTCTCAATAAAAAGAATACATGAAGAGATGACCGAAGAGCAGATTAAGATGGATCATGAAGATCAAGGAATGAAAACAGAGTTGAAGGAACCACATGATATAAAAGATCAGATGGTTATGTTAAAGGAGGAAGCCCTAAAACAAATCCCAAGGAAGAAAACATATAGGGAAAGGGATAAATGTTTGGTTAAAGTGGATTATAAAGCGAAGAGAAGGGAGATGGAGGAAAAACTTCACGCACCAGATAAGGTGATTGATTTAAGAGAGGTAACAGGGGAGATGAAACCAGATATTTTAGAAAGGGAACAAAAGTTTCAACAGTCTGTAGTTCTCAATCTATTAGATAACCAGCACGTGTGGTTTCAAAAATCTGTTTTTAAATAGATTAAAGGGACATTATATCTGATATAGAGAATCAATCTATCTGAAAAGTTTAAATGTCCATTACATATGGTACAGAGAATCAATGTCTCTAGAAAATAGAAGTGTGCCTTATATCTGGGACCGAGGGTCAACTTTCTATAAAATTTAGAGATAAATTATACATGGTCCAGAGAATCAATCTCTGGAAGATGTAAGGATGAATTATATATGGTACAGAGAGCCAGTCTTTCTGAAAAACTTAAAGATATCTTATATATGGAACAGAGAGTCGATCTTTCTGGAAAGTTTAAAAATAAAGTATGTATGGTATAGAGAGTCAATCTCTCTGAAAAACTTCAAGGCATATTACGTATGGTACCAAGAGTCCATATTTCTAAATAGTCTGTAATAGGAGGTTATATAAAATAAACCCTCCGGATATGTTTTATAAATATCCAGTCAAGATGAAAAATGAAAATATTAAAAATGGACTGGATGTACACATGCAATTTTATGCAGACCACAATATGATTTGAAAAGAAAAAGCCATTCCAAATTACCAAGAAAATAGGAGAGAATGCCTTTATGCTTGCTACTCTTGATGGGAATAAGGGAACCTATAATGCTAGGAGTTTGATCCCTTATACTTCAGCAGAGTAGCTTGGCAAAGATCTCCAAATAAATCCCATTTAAGTTTTCTAATGAAAAGTATGATATTTATCAGTAGTTAAAATTTTTTTTTTATTATTAGTGTGTTTATTATTATTAGTGTATTTTATTGGTTATGATTTTTTTTTTATTAGATATAGTTAAAACAAAAGTGCTGATGGTTTTATTCGAAGAGGGGGGGGGAATGTTGTGCCATTACAATTTAGTCATTAACTAAATTTATTGTAATGTGCATGAAAGAAAATGCTGAACAAAAATCATCATCACATTTTCATTAAAAAAGGGAAGCTGTAAGGCATTCAAGTTTAAACCCTAGAAGATCAAGTTCTAAAAGCTTTAGACAGAAAGAGAGTGGGTCAACAATTATATTCTTTATTTGTTTGTGTGTTAATAGAAAGGTAATACACACATTTAAACTATTCAATATTTAATTTTTCTGTTAAAAAGCAAAGTTACACATAGATAGGCAATATATGTGTAAGCTATTTAATTGTTTTATATTTCAAATATTAAACATTTTAGCTTTCTTTAAAACTAACCTACACTTGCTAAATTTTAATATTTTATTATTTCTGTTTTACTTTTCTATAATTGTAATTTGGATTTAAAAGATTAAATTTTTAATTTTAAATATTGGGGTCCAAATTACTAAGCTAGCAATTGGATTATTTAATGTCAATTTATACATGATTTGAGTGATGGAGTGTGTGTGTTACATCACATAAATATATCTACATTTATTAAATATTGAGAGAAAAGGAAGAAAATCTGTTATATTGTTTTTTTTTCTTACTCAACAATTTTTTGTATTATAAGGGTTGTTTTTCTGTTAAAAAACTTAAGAGACGATGTGAGAAATCTGATTTTTAAAATGTCTCATCTTAAGGTCAAAAGAAAGAAGCTCAAAATTTGAGATGTTACATGGGTGTAAAAAAAAAGGATTAAGTCTACTTTTTCCATCAAGACAAAATTTTGTCTGGAAACCAGGTGTGTGATTTTTTTTTTTAATGTTCCTAAAAAAGATTGCACTTTCCAGCTAAAAAACGAATTGGTCAAAAATAGAAATAAAAATCGATATAAAAGCAGTCTGGAAAATCAGTTGATATTAGAGAGACTTTTTAAAAATTATTGAAACTAAAGCAGACAAACATTTTTAATTCTGCTAGATAACCTTTTTTTTTTTTTAAATAATTTTTTTTATATCAAGTTTTGAATGTTGAAAATATAAGGATGGTGGGGTAAGAAAAATTAATGTCTCGTCTGTTGACCAGACCATCCAGCCAGCACATCATATAGGAAAGAAAAGACGTCTTGTCTGAAAAATATTCTACACCTTTCAACTGACTGAGAAAAATCAGATGTTTTTAAATAGAAATAAGAAAGCATTCACCCGCATTTGAAGGCGATCAGAAGAAAAATGATTAATCTACAGATAAATAGTAAATCATCAAGTCCAATTAATTGTTCCAGTAACTGAGTTAATACCCAGAAAATTTATAAACGTGAAAACAACTGCTGTACTTCATCCACTAAAAGAATCATGCTTGACAGGAAGAGAAGAAAAGTTAATATAATGATTTCCAAATTGTCCACTAAAGCAAATAACCTCAATAGGATCATCATCATCAAACAATTATACACCTCAAGAAAGAGATTGTTCCACAGAGAAACGGAAATGGTAGATGCAAAATATAGACATCGAACAAGATAAATTTGACTCATTGGAAGTCGCTACAAGGAACTGGTAGTATAAATTTTTTATATATTTTCTTTATAATATCAGAGACTTAGTAAAATTTTAGCAACAGAGTGGTATATTTTTATTTAAAGAACTTTTAAAGACAATTTAGATCGATTAAAACCAAGAATTTCTTACTAATGATAGCCTTAGGCTTCCTAATGATTTTGTATGTACCAAAATTATGATTGTTTATTGATTTACAGTTATGAAATATTGTTAATGTGTATAATAATTATTTTTTTATAATTATTATTTTGTTTTAAATAATATTTTTGTTATTGTGAGGATAAAACACGCACATACATAATAATATAATACTTGTTGCATATATGTAATTGTTTGTGAATGTAAAGAAAAAAATAGGCGGTATTAAAAATATTAGATTTTGTTTCAAGTTAAAGTATAGCATTTCAGAGGTAGAAGAGAGGGGGAGAAAATAATTTAAAACTTGTTTCTAAAATTTGCTCTTTCCAATTTTACTAACATTTATTTTTGTCATTCTACTTACATGTTAGATTTATAAGGGTATGTGTGCGAAAAAGAAAAGAGAGAGAAAAAAGTGTTTATTTTTTTTTTTTGAGACATTTTCTCGTGGAGTGAAAATCATGGTCAATGTGACATCCAATTTGAAATACATTTACGGGAAAGGGGGAAGAATTTAAAAATTAATATTATGATTTTAAAACAGTCGATTATGATTACTGCTGTTATTGTTAATATCAATTTTCATGTAGATATAGAAATTTTTATGTATATGGTAGAAATGCAGCAATAAATATTAGTTTATTTTATTAAACGAGGCATATATATTTCATTAAGAGTAATCTTTATTAAGTGTGATCATTCATCATCAAGGTGAATATCAGCTATTTAAGTTCCAATTAGATATACTAAAATTAAGCAATAATTATGAATTTCTTTATAAAAATTAGGTTTATGATTAGGCTTAGTCCTAAAGCTGTGGTTGAAACCATTATCGTTATCATTATCATCATCATCATCACATTGCTGTTTAAATGTTTAAAGGCCATAAATAAATATTGATTTCATAGTATTTAGTGATTTCTTAGTATTATTATAACCACCATCCCATCATCTATTTCATGCAAGGATGAGTGAATTGCTATCCTAAATTAATAATATAATCAGAGCTAGTAAAACTTATAAAAAAATATTGAAACACATTTGTTATGTTAAGGTCTAAGAAATGATTTCTGTCTAATGAATTCCACTTTGGTTTAAAGATGTTTTACGTTTACCTAAATATTAGTGCATACAGTGATATGGCTCTAAAAGCAAAATCCTCCATTTTATTAGAAATAAAGTACCAAAAAGGGATTCAAACCCAGTACATGTGAAAAGGTTATTAGATATAACTGTGTCTAGATTCAGATAATCTAGTGGCGCCCTGCTAGACCATATTCACTTGTTGTTCACTTAGACATGCACTTGAAATCCAACCTTATTTTAAATATTATGATCTTATACATTATAGACTACTCAGATATGGTAATGAATTTTTTGAACCTTTTATTTAAGTTACCATGGCAATATGTTGGAGATAAGCATTTTGATCTTATATTTTTGGCTACAATGCCATTCCCTCATAATAATTTTATTTACCACTTGTTTCATAGCTTATGCTCATGTTGATATAGTTTGAAATCAATTCGATCTCATTTATTTGATTACTGTCACTCAGATAAAATATTTATTTTATTTGAATCCTTTTGCTATAATTAATTTAATTTATAGTGGCAATAACTCTTTTGATAACCGTTTTATTATTGATATTTAATTCTTTTGATCAACTTTAATTTTAGTTACAATATATAATATTAAACATTACCCACAAATCCACTCACTTCGCATCCACCCTTAATATTAAAAGAACTCTTAAATAAGTTAATTGCTTCAGAATAATAAATTTTCAATAATAAAGATTCTTTAATTCTTCTTTTGATTTCATTTCTCTCAAAGAAGACAACCTTAGCTTCATCAAAATTAATAGTGTGGCCTGTATCTTTATCATGGACATACAAAGCAGAACTAAGATATCTATTTTTAACTCTACTTTTATGAACTTTTATTCTTTCATTTAAACTCAAACTACTCTGGCCTATGTAGACCTTCTTACAATAAACAAGGGATAAAATATACTACACCAGGAATAGTCTTTCTATCAAAAATTTCTTTTGTATTATTTAATAAATTATTCAATGTAACACCCCTTTTCCAAGCAATTTTTTTTATTTCCAAACGATTTACTATTTCTACATACAATTTTATAAGAAGACAATTTAAATGGCAAAGAAATAAAATCATATTTTTCTCTATCCTTTACATCCTTACAAATATTACTATTAAATAAAATACTTTTAACAAATTTATCAGAGTAACCAACCCTGAGGTAATCTTTATAAAATTGACATTTCTGAAACAAAGCTACCCCACTAGAATTATTTAATTTATTATTCCTATGACAATAATTCCTTAAAATAATTCCTTAAAGCAGCTACTTTATGAGATACAGCTTGATAACTATCAGGTTTAATTATAGATCTTAATTCTCTACATTTCGAATCAGCAAAAGATCTAAAAATTTTAACTTACCAAAATCTAACCCCCCACCTTCTAACATATTTTATAGAAGGAACAAAACAATTAAACTCATTTACAAATTCCTTCAATTTATCATTCTCAACTACAAATAAATCAGTAACTAAGTTTTCTATTTAAATTGATGAATTTATTTTTATTTTAAAAGTTTTTTTAAAAAATGCTAAATAAAAAAAATTTCAATCTTTTTTAACTTTTCGAGATTGTTTTAAATAATGCTATTTTTCTAGTTTATTTTTTTTTAAAAAAAAACAATTCTTTTAAAATAAAAACAGAAACAAAATTTTAAATATAAAACTTACTTACTGATTTATTATACATGTGTAATTATGTAAACATACTAAATATAATATACACATTAACAGTTTAAAATGATTTAAAAAATATTAAATTGAAAGAAAAAAATATGCCTTCTTATGACCAATTATTTGAAGCAAATGAAAATTCTAAGAAAATGTTAACTGCAAAATGTAAAATTATTGAATATTTTTCACATTTTTCCCATCCTCTGTTGCATATCTATCAAACTAGTTCACATACTGAAAAAAATTTGAAATGGATTAGGCTGTTATAACTTAGTTATACATCAATTTTCAAGCAATTTCATTGAATTTAACATATTAAATCTTGATTTTAAAATTTCATTCTAACTTTAAAAAGATCAAAAGTTGACAAACAAACGATTTTCCAAAATCAATAAAAGCATTTAAAAAATTTTTTTATAATCAAAAGAAATTATAAGTTAATCTGTTTTTTTTAAAAAAGCAACTTTGACAATCAAGAGACATTAAGATATATTTTTATTTCTATTTTACATGACTATAAAATCTTCTGGTATAGGCTTTTTAAATACTTTTATTAAATTTAAAAACTCTGTTTAGATGGATTTCCTTCAAAGTTTGAACACATGATAAAAATCAACAACAATGAAATATAATAATGAAATATTTTAGAGTTGCCCAGTTATTTGTCCAATGTAATGTTGCTGTTAATGAGCCAAGATGATGTATATGAAAGAATTTTTTTTTTTAAAAAAAAAAGCTTGCATTAAAAGACTTTTGTGGTCAATTAAAATAAAAATAAACACAACCTTTATTTTGTTGATTGTAAAAGATGCTTTTTAAAAAATGGATGAAATTTTAATTTTTCTTCATTGTAAAAATTTGTTTTAAAATGCTTTCTTTAGAAACAAAATATTGAAATCAATTTTTAATGCATGTGAATTTCCTTTCAAATATTAAACAGATTGTGACATTGTTTATATGTACATTTTTAAAACTGAATAGGAATAATTACAAAAAATATTCAAATACTAAAAAGTATATAAAATATTTTATAGTAAATGGTTTTATGTTTTGAATACTAAAAAACCAAAAATAATTGTTTCTTGAATCACAACTTGCATTTTTAGATTTAGCTTTGAAATAAAAGTATGGGGTATCCAGAAATTCATTAATTGAATCACTAATTTTTACAACTAGTGATTGAATTAATTTCTGGATGCCACATGCTTTTATTTCAAGTTAAATCTAAAAAATAAATTATGGTTGAAGAAAACAATTATTTTTAACTTTTTAGCACAATAAATAAAAGCATTTGTTATAAAATATTTTTATATATGTTATTTTTTTAGAAAATCACCTTTTTGTGCACATCACTTAAAACTTATTAAACCAATACCAACACATTCAAAATTTGTTCCGACAACTACATTATACTGGCAAATGACTGGAAAACCCTGAAATATTTCATTTCTTATTGCAATGTCATCAATTTCTATCACATGTATAAAATTTGAAGAAAATCCATTTGATAGAAATATGCTAAAAATTGATTACAAAATTTAATCTAAATAAAGAAACAACAGAATTTCTAAGTTAAATAAAAGCATTTGAAAAAGAATATGCTTTTAGAGAAATTATAAAAGATAAATTGAAGAAAAATGTACTGGATGGGAGACAAAAAAGTAAAATGATCCTAAATAAAAGAGGTATTGGTATATGCTCCTATTACTCTGCAGAAGAGTAATAGTAGGTTAAAATGAAAGATGGAACAATTAAACGACAGATGAAAAGTTTACTGTATAACTTGCATAGATTATTTGCATGATAATTTACAAAATAAGAAAATCCAAACTCAGCAGCCTTATTATTCTCTTTTCATATATTATTTAAATTTTAGATTTTTTTTTGTTTTATTTTTATTTTTTATCTATTTTCTAAATGATTAATAGTGTTAACTGTCTTCTCTCCTCACTTTTTCTTAAGATGTAAGATATAATGATTAAGCTTTTATACAGGTGAAGCTTACTTATTTATTATTGTTTTCATGCATAACAAATGTGTAAATAAGTTTTATACAGTATATACATAAGTTAACAACAACAAAAGTAATAATGGGTATCTTACCTTATACTTTTTAAACTACTATTAAAATAACTTTCTGAAGATTCAGAATCCAGAACTCTATTACTAAACAAACAAATAATATATATATGAACACATATATATAATTTTAAAATACCTATTATAACTAATATTTATAATTTAAAAATATAATCTGAAATTAATTATTATTTGGAAAAAATATATATATAATTAGCTAGATAAAAACTTTAAAGAAAATAAATTTATTCTATTATTTTAATAAACAGAAAAAGATTTTAAAAATTCTAGTTGAACTATAAATCCTATAATTATATACATTATACCTAGCTTTTACAATCCTTATTTTAACATATAAAAGCGATTTACCCGCTGACGAAGAAGCTGCAAAAACCAAATTTTTTTGCATTGTCTTATTTTTTTTAGTCGTACCAATTATGATAATAAATTCAATAAATGGAAATCTAATTATTCTTAATTAGAGAAAGGAAAGCAATAAATTCTCACCAGCTATTCTCGGCAAAAGAATAATGCTAAGATCTTTTTCATGCAATAAATTATTTAAAGGCTGATAAATATTACTATCTGCTTTGAAAATTATAGTAACTGAAGTTCATTAACATGTGCTGATTTTTTTATCATTTATTTTTGCCTTATCATTTTTGGAAATATGATTAAAATTTTGAATCTTTCATTGACAGAACAAGATGCAGTGAAATATTTTCAAAATTACATGATAGTACCCTCCTGAAAAGTATGTGATAATGACCATGATATTACTCTGTGTGTGGAAATGCCATATCGGTGTCGGGTGTAAACATGTTCTATGCATCTATCTGTTTCGAAAAAAACGTGGTTAGAAAACTCCAAAACATTGTTTGTGAGTGCACTGAAATTAGTTTACAGTTGGTGTAGTGAATTTACATTTAAAAAAATTTTAATTACAACCCTTTGGACTTTTGTGTTTCTTTATCATTTTAATAAGTAAAAAAAACCATAAATATTGAATAAGATAACTTAGAGTCAGCCACATTGTTTATACCATGTGTTGGTAGCCCCTGAAAATGAATCATTTAAAATAAAATGGGTGGCAAGTTTTCTGGCAGGCAAACAACATAAGTACTTTAAATTTTGATACAAATCTCTTGGTACATTTAAAAAAAATAATTAAAAAAAAAAATTATATCAAAGAGATAAATCCTTATCAAGAATTTTATAACAATGTACGTAATTATCCTCAACTATATTAAACATTATTAAATTTTTTTCTACAAAATATTTGTATCAAAGACAATCTATAAATTATTAACAAATGTTTTATATTAGTTTTTCTTCTTTTATCTTAGATAAAAAAAACACTTAAATACATTAAAGAAAATTTGTTAACAAAAATTAATATCACAAATAAAATTAAAAAATAGTTGCAAAATACAAATGTTATACTGTACTGGTCAAAATAGTATGCTCACTTAACAAGATTCAAATCCTAAGCAAAAGTACCTCGAATCCGATCGTGCTCAAGATACACAGGTCTGGAGCAATCCTGAATTCTAATCTATTTGCCTATTCTTCGAATCTCTGACCAAATGAACAACAATCCTGATGACACAGTAAAATTATTTTAAATCCGTGCCCAGAAGCAAAGCGGTAGAGCATAAGATCAGACTGATGATGATTATCGAGGTCGGAGTAGCCCAGGAATTACATTTATTATAGTTATTTATTCACTAATGCTAAGCTATTAGCTAAAGAAAATAGTTCTAAATATTAACTAGAAAATAATAATTCAAAAACGACAAACCAGGATTTACATGAAATAGATATATTTAATAAATATTAAACAAACGCATATATATATATTACAAAGATTAAGGAAACGTATGTATATTTTACCAACTAGTTTCACGCTTGGGACAATATTGTTTATTTACAAGACTTGGGAATTTGTTGTATAAAATCCCCTCTATCATTCATTTAATAAATATAATTTTACAGATACAATTTTATAGTGTTTTATAACTTGGGCGGAGTTCATAAGCTAATTCAAGAAAACTTTTGCTACGACACATTGTGGATGCCGAAAATAAATATAAAAGATCGTGACAGTTTTAACAGTAAATGATTTATTCGATAACGGGAAAAATATATGATTTCAATCATGTATTTCTTAGGAGAACCATTATTTATACTTTTATTCGCATTGTTTGGCAAAGACGTCTTTTAGAAATAAGAAACAAACAATGCACTTTATTTACGAGATTACATGATGTAATAAATAATTTACATTTGTCTACGTCTATGGGATCCATAACGGTTTTTCAAAGAAAGCTTTTTAACTCTGAACTGAACGTATTTTTATGAAATGAATCATTATCTTTAACACATCATTGAGACTTATTAAGATTAGATGAACGGTAACGGTACTAACGTACAATAACAAAATAAAGCCTCATAGCGATTGTGGATATTTTATCATTTTAAAAGAATACTCGAGACGAACTTAGATTTGATATGTCCGCACATTCTGGCGGAGCGATATCGAAGGAGAGGCTGAGTTTGAGATCCCAGATCATTATGTACTGCTATCCGCAGCACATAATCCTCATAAACCTTACGTTCCACAGAGAGTAGTGTTTCTGATTACGAATGATTTTGAAAAGTAGGACGGGAGCTTCAAGCTTTCGATGTCCCCAATAACAAAACAATCAAGAAATGGAAAAGATAAAATATCAGAATAAAGAAAAGGTATGCCAGCAACGTTTATATAATTTTATATTATTACTTAAAGTTTGGAAAGGGTCTAACCTCTTGCGCAATAATCTGTTTTCAATTCTGAGTCATTTAACAAATCATAATGAATAATAACTTTTATTTATATTATGAAGCTAATAAAATTTATATTTAAATTCTATTCCCATATACGTATTAATTAAAGAATTAGCCCTCCAGGCAATGGTAAGAAAAGGTAGAATTTTATATTAGGTGTCACAATCTTTTATAAAGGCAACTAAACAACAAAATAAAATAAGCATCCACAATAAAATACTTTTAGTATACAACCAATCTAGTGAACGATTTCTATTTTAAATAAACAAATGAATATAATTTTACGAATGAATTTAATTAAAGTCGCGAGATTGATTGATACCGACATATTAGAGAAAATAATATATATATTAAACAAAATAAGTTGTATACATTTAATTGAGCCGCATAAAGTTATATAAACATAGATTAAGCGTGAAAGCAAATGTATATTTAGAATTACATAAGTATTAATAAAGGATTATAGAGAGAGAGTTTACGAGCAAAACTAGCAAAACATCATAAATAGATCTATGAATTAATTTAGCTACAAATTATAAATCACCCGTGAATGTTCATACTAAGGCAGCTCTAAATTACATGATTTTACCTAAGATATCAGCATAGCAGCAGGCAGGTAGGTTGATAATCCTACGTCATCTCATATTGCCGGTCAGATGGAATTTTGATGGCTGGTAGACAGTTCTCAGAGAGAAAAAGAAAGGTGGACGACTCCACTACTCATGCTCCATTGCACTAAACTTCTCTTGACTTCTTAAATGATGGTCTGGCAACACTTTTTGAATCAGGAACGTAAAAGTAACCAACTGATCAAGTGAAAGTAACTAACTTATCAAGTGAAAATCACCGACTGACTTTAAAAGGTCTTATGGGCTCTTTTTATACACTATCTCTATAATCCCCTTACAAAGAACATTTAATTAACATGTTTTTATACAGATAAGGCTCGAAATACCATTTTTAGCTATTTTAAATCATTCAACAACAACTGATAAATGATTTGTTTTCGATCTTAATTGTGATTGACAATTTTAATTATAGACAACGATCTGACTAGAGATAAAGATAATTTCAGTATTTCAAGCCTTCCCCATTTTTCTTTGTTGTTACATTCCAATAGTTTAATTAAATACTTTAAATCAAAATACATATAGATATAACAAAAAAATTACAATTATATAAAGAAAAATATTTAGTTGTCAGCAATAAACATTAATAACATTATTGCTTCATTCATATATATACGCATCACGCACACTACTGTTTTACTTTACTAAATAAAGATTAATTTTGCTAATCTTTCTAATGATTTGGCATACAGTGTGTGAGTGAATAGCATATATTTATAGCAAGGTCTGAATCGTGGTCCCCTAGGAGGTTAGTATAGATGACGAAACATGAAGCATCGATGATGATTAGACATCGATTGCTTCAATACTACCTATCTGACTACAATATCAATATTTCCCACAAGCATCTCTTTTCGTTTTTAAATTGTATTTATACTTTTAAATTTTATGAGTCAACTAACACTTGAATACAGTGCTAGCTCACCAAAACTTGTGATGAGTGTTTGATCATAATCAGTTACCATCACAATATATATTAATTAAAAACTACCTTTAATGTACATTATATGCTGGTGTAAACTGTGCTATGTGTAATATGCAAGTATGCACTTAAAATATCTAAGTATGTATGATAATGCAACTTAAATCTATGTAAAAAAATACTTAGCTTAAAGTTGTTCTTTCCATATCCATTCATTAATCATAATTATCCAATTTCTGAATCATCAATTGCTCATTAAGGTCATTTATCTTCTAAATCTTTTGATGATCTTGGTTTTTTTTTTTTTTAAGGATGTGACGATCTCTAGAGAAAAGGCTTAGAATGAATGGTTAATGTGCTTCTTGGATTTTCTTTTCATGTGAGATGCTGTGATTCCATGATTTTGGAAAGTTTGGATGCACCTATGATGATTTGCGCACTTTGTTCTATCATGCATTTGTTATTAAAAATAGTGACAACAATAAAAACAAATAAACTCACAGAAAAAAATGTCAGGATTTCCTTATCTTTCCACTCAATGACATAAGATATTTATTTCAGTTTCCAAGCTCAGAGATTTTTTCATGGTCATATTAATTGCTGCTATGATTCTAGTTGAAAATGTACATAGCTATGTTCTTTTAATTGTTCAAAAGTAGAGCAAAATGGGTGAGAAAGTAAAAGTAAACTAATAAATAACAATTTTTTGTGTTCTTCTGCACAAATGTTTTTCACTGTGCTGAAAAAAAAATTAATACTGAAGTTTTAATGTTTTTAAATTTGTACTTCTAATTATATTACTTACATAAATATTTAGAACTTTAAAAAAATATTTAATAACAACTAATTTAATTGATCATAAAGACTTGTTATTTATCATTAGTGTAAGCGTAGCAAAATTAGCATACTATACATTATCAAAACCTAATTACAGTTAACTTAAATATATATATATATTCTCCATGTATTAAAAAAGAAAAAAAAAATGTATGTAATGCATTCTGTATTTGCATCTTGTAATCAATATTTAAGGCTTTTTTTACAATATGTACTATACAGGTCTAAATAACAGCACTTCATATATAAATAACATATTTTTGCCATGAGATGTCACATTTTATTAAATGTGATAGCCATTTTCTTTGAAATGGCTTAAAAATTTTCCAATTAGTGCAATGTACTTGTGAAGGCAGAGATTCAAACTATTCAAATAAATCATTAAAGATGTGAATCTTTTTTGGTTTATTCATATTGCATTATTATTATACAAAATTTCCAATTAACTACATAATGAACGCAATTTTGCTTAATTTTTTAAAAACTAGACATACATTAACATTAACAGTTTGATTTGACAATAATTTAGCTAATATTTATACTATACACAATTTAAAATTAAATATTAATAGTATATGACCAAAATTTATTCTTAGTTTTATGCTGAATAAAATTTTCATGTTTTTTTCAATTCTACATTTGCCATAATGTTTGACTATCCTGTAACAAATTATAAGATGTTTTAAAATCAAGCAAATAGGTTAAGTGTTATTTTTAATTTGAATTTAGTAATTTTTGATCATATAAAGAAGTACCCAAAAATAAATGGAATTTTATAATAAAAAATTGTTTATTTATTTTTAAGTGTTATAACTTTAATCTCATTCAAATTTCTATCCATTTGATACAATACACCAGTCTAAACATGTTTTTCATTTTTCAAAGTAGTCCGGAAATATTTGCAAAGTGATGAATTTTAACACTTCCATTATTTTTACCCCCAGTTCTAAGTCCACAAAAAAAAAGACACATTTTCCATTTGAGAAATTAAAAAAAATGGCACGAAGTGAGATTGAGTGAATGTAGCTGATAGATAAGGTGGATCATGTTGAATTTAATTAAAAAGTATTTCACACTCAAGGCTTTTAGAGATGACCCATTGTGGGAGTTGAACTAGCATTATTTTCTTTGTCACAAAACAGGATGTTTACATTTTATCACATCATGTAAATGTTTCACAACTTGCAGATAAAATGACTGAACATTATGAATTAAATTTGAGAGAAATATGCCATTTGCATCAAAAATAAAAAATCTGTGATGGTTTGACTTTGGACTTCTCTTGTGATGCTTTTTAGGGACATGGTAAATTTAATATTTCAATTAAACCATTCATAAACTTATGTTTTTATGAGATCAGCTTTCTAGTAATCTGTTTCAAGCATTATAACTTTTTTCCTTGTCATTTTCTGTAAACAAAAACAGAATTTCATATTGTTGAACTTTTCAGCTATTAAAAAAATTGACTGAGATACAAATTGCACTTTAAAAAACAAGTGTTACATGGACTCACAATTTCACATGGTGATGTCATTTGGCAGATTGATGCAGAGAGTGCCTGCAAGAAGTATGTAACAGTTGAAGAATATACTTAAACAGACTCGCAAACTAAAAAACAATTCAGATTATTTTTGGGTCCCCCCTTATATAAAGTTCATTATTAAGCACTTTTTTCTTTTTCAAAATAACAATTACAATAATTAAATTACAATACGATGATCGAAATTTTTGCTGCAAGGCACATTTTAAAATTTAGTACTGTATTAATATATTTGGTTGTTGTACATCATTAAAATATGATTTTGATTACTTATACTAAACAAAATACTTTTTTTCCATTTTGTAATCATTAACAATGAGAATCTTTACTTTGGATATATTATTAATGAAGTACTAAATTATCTTGCAAGAATGCTAGATAAAAATTAAACAAAATACTGTAGTGTACATTCATTAATCGTATTTTAAGTTTATAATCAAAATATTGTAAACAGCACTAATATCGTGAATTATGAATAAACTCTGTACTGTACAATTACAGCATGAAAGATATTATTTTGCTTTATGCAGACATAGTGTTAATCCTATGACATCATCAGTCTTACAAAATAACTGCCATTTTTAAAAATGGCCAACAAAGAGATTTTTTGCAATTTTTTTAAGTTTGTTATAGTGACTAATTGATTGTAAATCAAAATAGTGGGTAAAATTGATGATGATCGCTAATGTGAATCCTTGCATAAAGAACAAATACTAAGCAAGGATATAGGTGTACTTCTAATAATCATGATGGTGTGAAAAAATCTCTTGAATTTATAATTAAGTTTTGGCTCTGGATAGCATAAAACCAGTTACGCTAAAATAATATATTAATACTAAGTAAGCAGCATAATATAATAATATTTTAAATGACTTAAAATTTTCAAATAAAGCAAAACAATATTCACAAAATTTATTACTGACAATGAAAAGTATTTACTTGCATCTTACAAAATTTAATTTATTGCAAACATTAAAAAACCCTATGCAATAGATCTCCTATTACCTGTCAGAATAAAATGTTAGAAACAGGTCATGGGAAAAAGTATGGAAATGAAATTCTTTAAATTCTTTTATCAATGATAGTGCTGGAATTTCTGAAATTAGTAAGGGCCACTTTCCGCAGCTTATTATCAGGTTTAAGAGATCAAAACTTGCAATTCACTTAGATTAAACAACTGATATTTCTAATGTTATGAAGAAAACATATAAGAGAAATTATTGTTTGTTACTCTTTGGAAGCGCACACAAGAGAAAGATATATATCTTAAAATTAATGAATTTTTTTATAAATGATGATTTACAGTGGAAAAATTGTGCTAATCAATACAGACTATGGTGGAACAGTAATGAGTTAGAATGTTGGATTTGTAGCAAAGTTAAAGCTGGTAGCAATGAACATATTACTTTTATTTCCTGCATGATCATAACTAAAAAAAAATATCAATCAGATGTTGTGCTTTGGAATACTATCTAAATCATTAATTCACTAAAAGCTGTGCCCTTAACAATCATTTGTTTTCAAATTTTTTACAAAGATATGAACTCAGATTGTAAATTACAAGCGTAGTACTATTTGCAGAGATAAGATAGCTATCAAAAGAATGAAGTTTAAATAGGTTATCGAAATTGAAAGATTAAATTATTATATTTTTGACTAAGCAAAAACCTGATTTTGTTAATTTTTTTAATAATGACTTACAGCTTTCACAACTAGGTTCTTTGTTGGATATTTTTTAAAAACTCAAAAATTTAAATTATCACTTCAAGAAAAAGAAAATTGTAATATATTTGTGTTAAAAGATAAAATTGAAAGTTTGACTTAAAAAAGTTAATATATGGAAGGATAGGGTGGAAAATGATTCTTTAGTAAGGTTTATTGTGAGAATTATAATTGGCCATCTGAAGTGTCTGGAAGCACTATTTCAGAAATAATTTTCTTCAAATTTTGATTCTAAAAACTTAAATTGAATTCATAAAGCATACTCAGTTGAAATCAAAAATATCAATCATCTGCCATTAAAAGTTAAAGAAGAATTTACTGAGTTATCAAGCAACACAAATTTAAACTTGAATTTCCTAAAAAACTGTCAACTGATCTTCAGCTTAGAATTAGACATAATTTCCAACAATTTGTGAAATGGCCCTAAGTAAACTTCTGCCATTTTGTATTGTATATTTATGCAAAGCACTGATCTCAGTGTTAATAGCTATAAAATTAAAGTATAAATCAACTCTAAAAAAAATGAAGATGCTCTTATCCACTAAGAATGATATCATTGCAATTAATTTAATTTAGTCACTATTCTTAGCATTTAGTAATTATATGTTGAACTATTTTCATCTATTAATATTAAGTGTTAAATGTCTTTAGAAAAATTAAAACTTTATTTAAACTTTTTTAAATATTTTCAACTGTTAGCAATAATACACAGGTTAGTATATAACACAATGTTTTCAGAAGTATTACTTTCCTTTCATCTTCAGCAATTGCTAGTCTCATCAATGGCACTACTAGAATGGAAATTAAACCTGGATCCTAGATTCATAAATATTAAATTTAATGTGATATTTTAACCAACTTCTGTCAAAAACAACAGTTAGTAGAAATTTCATATCTGTGAGGACTGTTCCGATTTGTAAACTTTTTCCTAAGGGCAAAGTTAATGAGTGGCTTCCAAATATTATGAATTATCACACCAAGGGTTTACTTATAGGTTTATTTGCCATTCTCATTTGAGAAGCTTCTTTAAATCTTCTTCTTCGCACTTTTTCCTTTTCATCCAATATTTGTTTTGTTTTTTTAAGTTAAACATATGTTCATTGGTATATACATTGTCTGCTACTCTTAATGTATCTGTTTTTTTCTTTTCTAATTATCAGTTTGTCATCTGCTATTTCCTTTTAAATGGAATGATTGGTTTCACAATTAACATTCTTCCACATTCACATGGTATTTTGTACATGCAGGTTTTGTTTTTCAACACATATTCATCGGTACATACATTGTCTGTATCTGTTTGGGGTTTTTTTTCAAATCAATAGTTTGTCATCTTTTAATCATTTTTCAATAAGAACAATTTTCACCAATATATATTCTTCCACATTCACATGATATTGTGTTTGATACAAATTTTGTTTTTCAGCATTTCAAGTTTAAGTTTTGTAAAGATTAGGATTCCTTGTAGTGTACTATAGCTTTAAAAAGCTGTTATAATGTTTGCTATTCCTGCTATGTATAGTTGTACTACAATACGAATAATTGTTTACTTCTTTTGATGCTTTTTTTATTTTATCTACTTAAGATTTTCTTAATGACAGCTGATAAATAACAATTAATACTAGATGATGGACAGAATTCAGCAATGTAATTATTACTAGAATACCACCATCATTTCAAATTTTTAGATAAACATTTTTGGCATATGTATGTTTTACCTGATTCAATTAGATTTTCATTTACTTCAGTAATTGCCATATTCAATTAATATTCATTAATTTTTTTAATCTTTTTTCCATATAAGAGAAGATGAATTCTTGAAAGACACATTGACATGGACCAAGTGCTTAATCAGAGAAGCATTTGGTAAGATTATCGAACTTAAAACCAATATTAATACATGAAAAAAAAGAATAGAACTGATGATATCAATTAAAGTAACAAGTATCTTTAAAAAACCAATTTGCAAAAGATTTGGATGTAAAGAGCAGATTTTGATTAGGCAGCAATAAAAATGAACTAGAGAAGCAAACACAGATATAAAATAAAATTCAGCATTGTTAACTCTAACAGTCAAGTAGTGGGCTATATAACAGAAGCAACTAAGTGTAGACTTAAATTTGCATTAAGTTATCAGAAATAGTAAAAACTTCAATGGCTAATTAATATTGTAAACATTAAAATCAGTTTAGAAATTATTTTTTTAGTAATAAATATAATATTTTCAGAAAGTTTATATTTAAAAACTGTAATGAATTCAAGTTTTTAAAGACACAAAAATATAATTATAGTAAGAAAATATAAATTACCTATTTATTTTAAGAATATCATCATTTAGATTTGCTTCTTTTAAAAAATCCTAAAATAAAACAAAAGCTTTACTATAACTTCTGTTTCAGTTGTAAACATAGACATGTTCTAAAATTATATTCATTATACATACATAACACACACACATATATACAAATTATCATAATAATGTAAATAGTTCATTGAAATTTATATTCTAAAGTTTTATCTCTAAATACTATGGAACTAGTTATATTAAGAATGCAGCAAATAATAGTAAACTACCACTGATAACTCTACATGTCTTCAGAGAACTAAATATATATACATTTAGTATATATATATCTGTATACATAATTAATATATATATATAATTGTCTTTACTAATAATTTTAACTGCAAGTAAATGACTTTTAATGCTTATCATTTCATAATTGATTGTTCCAGCAAGTATTTATAATAATTGTCTATATATATATGTATCATTTCTTATAGTCATTTTTCATTAAATACAACCGACATCTATTATTTTGATTTACTTATAGTTCATTTGTTTGAAACAATTAGTATATAGAATTTAGTTCTTAATATAATAATTGTAATATTTAGTATGTATATACATGTGTTTGCATGTTTATTATTTTTTTCTTAATTAAAATCACATTTCTAATTTTATTAATTGCCTATAATAATCATTTACATATGGTAATTAGTTTCATGGAATAGTTCTGGTATACTATTTGTAAATTGTAATATATATGAAAATATGCTTTTTCAAGAGTTTTTACTTTTTACTTTTTCTTTCTCTTTTGAATAAAATCATACATTTTTACTTTGAATATTAAACATTATCATTTGGGGATGCAGATGTTATATCTCTGGGGCATCTGATGGTACCTAGTCCTGTATAAAATACTGTATAGCAATGACATGATTATTGGTTTTCTCTATGCAATGATTTGGATGACTAACTATTTATTCATTTGCAGACTTATCAGTCTTTTATCAGTTTTATACAAAATTTTTACTAAGATAATTACAGCTCATTTACATAGAACTTTGGGCTTCAAACATCCAAATGAACAAGCTGGATTTAAAAGTGGTTTTAGTATAGTGGATCATATCCAAGTATTGAGAGAAATTTAGAAAGGACCAATGAATATAAGTTGCCATTGTGCTTTTTGCAGATTATGAAAAGGCATTTGATTCTATAAACATCTCTTCAGTGATTAAAGCATTCGTCAAAGTATAGACTGAGGATATTGTCATATTCTGAAGAATATTTATAAAAATGCAACAACAACAATTACATTACATAATGATACTAGGAAGATTAACATTAAGAAGGTGTAAACTAGGGTGACTCCATATCTCCAAAACTTTTTACAGCAATGCTGCAAGATATATTTTGTGGATTAAAATGGGAAGCTAGAGAAATAAAAGTAAATGGAGATTACTTAAATTTTGCAGATGATAGTCATTTTTGCAAATAATGCTTCAGAGCCTCAGGAAATATTGCAAGATTTATCAGATGAAAATAAGAAAGTAGGACTAAAGATAAATATTAAAAAGATTAAAGTAAATGTTCAATGGATTTTCTCAAAAGATGAAAATAAAGATTGATAATGATGAGTTAGAAGTTAAAAATTTCAAATACCTTGGTCAGATTATTACTACAGATGGAAGCAAACTAGATGAAATTAAATTAATCATAGAATTAAACTTGGTTGGGGTGCTTTTGGTGAAAATAACTTAATATTAAAAAAAAATCTGCCAATGTGTTTGAAAAGGAAGGTTTTTAATAAATGTGTTTACCATTTCTTACTTATGGATCTGAGACTTTGAACACTTAATAGAAAAGCAATACAGAGACTTAAGACCATTCAAAGATGTATGGAGAAATGTGTGTTAGGAATAACAAGAAGAGATCAAAAACACAATACATGGGTAAGAGAAAAAGGTATTACAACCACATTAAGAGGCTGAAGTGGAATTGTGCTGGACATATTTCTAGAAGAGATGATAATAGATGGACAGTTGAAATCTTAAACCGGATTTCAAGAGATTATAAAAGATCTAGAAAGAAACCACAGGTGAATAGAATGGATGAAATAACCAAGTATATGGAGATGATGTGGAGATGAGAAGTTAGAGATCAAAGAAAATGGATTGAACTTGAAGAGATCTTCATTCTGCAGTGAACTGATAATAGTTGAAGATGATGATAATGCGTGTGTTTATTTCATAACCCAACTTACATATATACAATCATATTTTACATATGTCTTAAGATATATTATGTATATCAGTGTATTAATAATATTATATGTATAATTTCAATTAAAAAAAACGTCTTGCAGTTATCTCACACTGTGCTACAACTTACTGAATTTAACCCAAGATTTCTCATGTAAGGAGACTATAGTAAATAAATATGAAATAATTTATAATGTATAAAGAATTTATGGTCAACAAAGCAATTTATCTTGAATTGGGCATTTGAATCAAGATGAAATCTTAATGGCATAATTAAAAAATATGCAATTATAAGAGGAGACATTTTTAGCAAGTTCCTCTTCAACTGAGATTTTGCTGGTGAAATCTACATGCTTTGTTCCTTAAATGTTATATGTTTTTATAAGAAATATTTATAAAATACTGATAAATAGAAGTATTCAATCTTCAGAAAAAATGTTAGTTATTTAAAAAATATGATTACATACCCACTATATTCCAAATTGACATAGTATGCTTATCATACTTTTTTTTATCATTTTCTTACATTTTTAATTATAATTTGATTAATTATATGCTCAATCATTTGATTTCTTGCACCCATTTAAAAAATTTCATTATTCTGCACAAAATACATCTTATTATAATTTCATCTCCATAAGTTTCTATGAGAGATAATATAATTTGCTTAATTTTTTAAAGATAATTTTATAGTTATTTTATAATAGTAATTTTTAACTAACAATTATACATTTTATAAAAGTTGTTATTGTCATTTTTGTTTTATGTTCTTCTACTTTCTTTTATCAACAATTAAATACTAGAAATTTTAACAATTAAGTTACTTTTATCTCATTTCCTGAGATATTGACTTGTGTAAATATATTCTTAATTGATAAGTGTCATTTTCCTATTTATTAATTTTTGACTCAAATTTAATCTTTTATGTAAAAAATATTTCAAATTATTTTTTTGAGTTATATCTACAATCTACATAATTAATAACTTGTAGATTTATAACTTTATGCTTATCCAAATTATGATAATATTAAATAGTGCTATAGCACTATTTAATACTATCATAATCTACATAATTGTGTAGTTATCTTTCAAAAAATTAATTTAAATATCTTTCATTACTTTACCAAACTATATAGGAGTAAAATAACTTATCAAGTTTTTGCTTTTGCCCTGACATTTGATTGAGTTAACAAATCTAATTACTTTTGGTAAATATCCAATTTCAAAAGAGCTTCTTTACACTTTTTATAAAAATATGACAGGATACACCTCTAATATTTGGTTTGAGTTTATACATGCTATAGTCTGTTGACTAGAAACACTAAACAAAACAAAAAAAAAAAATGTGATAACCTACTTTCAATTGTTTAAAAAAAAAAAATTGCATATTTATCAGAATGCATTGGAAAACCTACATGGGATTGAATTTCATTAAATAATAGACACAAAAAAGCTTTAATTTCTGTGGCACAAAATTTTAACAAATAAATCTGGGTTAATAATACATAAAATGCAATGTTTTAAGGTAGTCCTTCTATTATTACTTTAACTTAAATGGCAAAGAATTTCTGGTAACTAAGATATGGAGACAAACTGCCTCCTCCAGTTTCAATATACATTACCATATCTTTAAGATATGACTAGATAATTCTAACTGTAAGATTTCTCATGCTTATATTTCATACACACAATTTTATTCACTACCATGATGATGACAATCAATAAATAATATCCTTAACTTTGTCTAATTATATTTATTATTATTCTCTGAACATAAAGCTTTAATAAAAATTAAATTAAGTTAATATTTATTTAAAATCTAAAAAGTGTTTATAAAAAAAAAACACCTTTCATCTCATTTTCTACAAAAAAATTCCAAATTATATGTTATAAAATTACAAATTTGTAAAAGTAACAGAGACAAGTCAAAATTCTCATGGTAATCAAGACAAAAAAGGTCAACACTTTAAACTTCAGCATCTTTTCAAACATTCTAAGGCAATATTCGTAATTCTATCCAAGCATTATAGTCCAAACTAAATTCATTTTTTAATTGTCCATTATGACAATCAGTAGAATTTTCTCTACAATAGATTATGGTTGTTAATCAAATTAATGTATTGAAGTTCATTCAAGTAACTTAATTGTTAAATTTTCAACTTGTTAAAAATGAATATGATATAGCCTTATGAAATTCATGCAATATTAGAATAAAAATTGTAAAATGATGGTTCTAGAATTGAAAAATGTATATAAAACAACAAAAAAAAAAACCCAGTTAGATTAACTAAATGTAACTGTCAAATACTCAATCTGCCATTAGTGTTTGAACAGCACAACTCTCTCCTAACTAATATCATTTACTTACATGGCTATTTATTATATGATGTATATAAACACTTATACCATTTATATAAGATTGTCTTATTTATAGTATCTTTAAATCATAAACTGACAATACTATAAACAACATAATGACATGAACTTCAAATATAAGCTTCTAAAAAACATGTTAATTTACCTTATATAAGATAGAAATAAGGATAAAACATTTACATTTTCTTATCTATTAGAAATATATACTATAAATTATGAGTAACTATTTTCACAATAAAGTTCTGGTGGAGGAAAAGATGAAACATCAGAATATAAAACTGATTTGAATGACTTTCATAATTTTGTATTTAATAGTGTAAAATGAAAAACTAATTCACTTCCTAATTATTCAAAAAACTAATAAAAATTGTTAGCCTTATTACTATCAATTTAATGTATTTGATTTGTATAATGACTGTGGTCAATTGATTTAATGATAATAATTTAGAAGAAAGAGTGCATTAGAATGTAACTCCATTCATTAAATCACAAATAAATCATGATTGTACATTGTTTACAGATATAATAATCAAGCATGTTTTGTACAATCAATTATCTACATAGAATTTGTGAAAAAAACAAAAAACATTTTATTATCTAAATGTTTTGTGCTAAAAATTGTTGAAAATAAATAATACTTGCATTAGTTAATAAAAATGTATCATCTTTTATCACTGAGTATTTTTTCAGAACTCAATAAATATTCCAATGTAAGAGATGATATACATAAAGAGCTTTTCTACAATATACTTAGACTACAAAAATCTTCACAAAATAGACTTCTAAACCAGAATCCATAAAAAATTTGATGAAATATATGAAATAAAAATACAAACAGAATATGTTGCCAAATAATAAATAGTAGTTATGTATGTGATAACAAAATTAAGCTTATATTACTAATATATATATATATCACATGTATCTAAATTTAAAAATGATCCACCTACTGTTTTTGAGGGACACATCATTTTTACATTCTGTACATTTTTAATATCTAATTGTTGTTTTTTATAGACTTCCTGAAAATGATAACAATCTAAATCAACAACATCCTTAGTTTCAGAATCTACCATATCAATTTTATTCCTAAAATTTCTTGATTGCTCATATTTTGTTTCCAGTTCCTGCAAATATATATACAAATCATAAAATAATAAAATTCTTGTAATATTTAAGCACCTATTATTATGAAAAGTTGACATCAAAATCATATTTAAAAAATAGATTAAATACATGTGAAAATACTTAACAATTGTTTTGAAAAATTGATTGGGATTTTAGTCTCTTTACAAATCAATCATTTTACTTTTTATTTCTTATGCAGAACACACCAAATACTTTGAAATGATTTCAAAGACTTTATGATTTTTTATTTTTTTTAAATTTATTTAAAATTCTGTCAATTCTTTTTTTTACATTTTCACTAATTTATTATTATTATTCCCAATTTTTTTTTTAATTTTCATTTATAGCTTTATATACAGAACTCAACAAATCACAATGAACTATATATGTCAAACAAAAGCATTACTTATGATTTCAAAAGATATAATTTTTAATAACAGCAGAAATTCCACATGTAATAACATTAAGATAATTTTTATTATTTACATGGCTTTAATATGATGTAATTTATTTATAAAATATGACTTATCAACTCTTTGCTTGGGACAAATCAGTTATCAGCCCACAGAAAGAAATAATTAGTAATCAAATGATGTAATGCTCAGAAGATTGTTTGATGTATGAACACCTGAAACAACAGAGCTGAATTGCAATCCATGGGCCTTTAATTCTCAATCCATCACTAAGCACTACAATTATGCCGGGGAAAAGTATAAACACTTAAGCACTGCACTTTAGTTTTCATACATACAATCTTGAATATTTAACTAGTTTGTGTTTATGCACTAAGTACTATTATGGCAGTTTTGTCTGTGTACTCTGATTAATTATTATGAATGCAAAAAAAATACAAATGAAAAATGAATTATTACTCTAGTGCTTTTACTAATAGCTACTCTTTGTTTTGAATGTGCTTTGTATTTTGTTCATAATTTATAGCATGACATAAATTCTTATAAACCATAAATTTATTATATTTATAATAATCTGTTAATGAATGTAAATCACATCTCTATTTTATAGCATGATTTAATGCAATGTAAATATAAATCAATTCTGATTACCCTCACTGCTCAAATATCATATGACTTCCCAAGTGACAAATCACTTGATTATATTTATATATATGCTTATAATAAACAGCTAACTTTGAATTTAAATTATAATTAAAATTAGTAGATCATATGTGAATGAGATTAATTTTTCATCTGTAAATCAAAACTTGATTCAACTACTTTATATATACAATATTCTAAAATAATATATATGTGTAAATGAGTTATTTATTTTTATATAGCGCGATGTTTATGAATTTTAATAAACTAATGATCAGCTTTTCAAGCTAATGCACATGTGCTTTATTAATCTTAATAATAAATGAATACTCTCACTTCCAACACAAGATAAAGTCTTTGTGAAAGAATGACGTATCGTAAATTCTAGTAAATTTTGCAGGCGTCATTCATTCAGACATAGTAAAAGTAATTTAAAGTGATTGGTTAATATCTTCATGCTCTCATTTCCAGTACTTAAGATTTGCCCATACTTAAGCGTTTGGGTTGAAAGAATGGGTGGATTCATTCTATTCTTTCACAAAGACTTTATCTTATGTTGGAAGTGAGAGTATTCATTTATTATTAAGATTCATAAAGCGCATGTGCATTAGTTTGAATAACTGATCATTAGTTTATTAATATATATGTGTGTAATAGTGAAAAATAGTCTTTTAAATCCCCATTGCAATAGATTCTATGAAAAACAGTATTATTCATTAAGTTTAATAATTGCTAAATGGTGAAAATTTTAGTGGGTTTACATCTTTAATTTACACTCTAATTAGATATCCATTGTTGGATTGACTATAGGGCAACTATTCAAAAATAATTGGATTGCATTCCAGGTTGAAGATTTGTTGAGTGGTAGCACTAAAACATAAGATCTTTCTCTCTTATATATATATTGGAAAATATTTTTTTTAATTTTCCCATACATATTATTGCTTATTATTATTATAGTGATGACATTTTAGCCACCATGAGTTGCAGTTAGGATGACCAGACATCCCTATTTTTCAGGATTTGTCCCTGTTTTTGATTAGATGTCCCAGTGTCCCCGAAATGTCTTTTCAGGATTATTATATGTCCCGATTTTCAAATACTCATAATTATTTGTTTTACATAAATAATTCATTGCAAAAATGATAGTTTCTTGGCCCTCTCTGAATATTTCAATCTCTACAGTAATATTATAAAAACTTCAGACAAATTCCAAGACCAAAACAAAGATCGCTATTTACGTTTTATGACTGGGTTCTCAAGCTAGACGCATTCTTGCATCCAACATCGCCTTGAAGCATGCACAATTGAAATTTTTTAGGCTAAAATTTGAACAGCACTTGCACTTGCTTTGATTGACAGTGTAGTTTTACTAGTTCTTTGTTGATATTAATTTTCTATAATGATAAAACTACTAGTTCTTTGTTGATATTAATTTTCTATAATGATAAAATTAATAGGTATATTAATAACCTTAAACAATAGACAACATGCCAAAGAGAAAATGTACTTACAATGATGAATATACACAGGAATAGAGTTTTATAAAAAAAAGGACATAATGCCATAAAAATGATTGGTTGTTATGTCCCGATTTTTGATTGAAGCAGTCTAGTCACCTTAGTTGTAGTTCAAAGAATTTACTAAATGAATTTAGAAGAGACATGATTAGAGCTGATAAATTGTAATTAAATTTTTATTTTAAATATAATAATCTAGGAGAATCAACTTTTGTTCTATAATCATGATTCTTTGCATTTGTATGAGAAACTCAAAATACTGTATAATTACGAGTCAATTAACTTGATTAATATCTTAAAGTATAAATTCCCTCAATAACAAGAGCAACTAATTAGTTTTCAGATTCATCAATATTAAATTTTTTTTAAGAAACTACTGATTTCAACAATTTTTATAATTTTCTTAGTAAAAGTTCATGACTTAAACTTGCTTGCTTTTGGAGAATGAAGTAAATCCAAAAGATTTTAAAATTTAAATTAATTATAAAATTGAAAGATGAGTAGTTTTAGTAATATTTTGCAAATTGTAATCAATCTACTGATACAATCAATTGTGATTATATACCATAGAATTATTACATATCTAATAAAATATTGTTAGATGATAATTTGAATTGTTCAAATATGCATTGAATGTTGCAACAGATTTGTCAAATTCAAATTTGCATTCTGTTTATTATATAGTACTACACCAATTTATTCTTAATTAAATTATGAATGATTTAATTTTGTGGTTTTTATGTTTTTATTAACAATATGCTAAAGATTTTGATCTTGCAAGTCCCTATTATCTAATTCAATAGAAAAATCTAAAAATTCAGTTAAAACAATAATCTGAAATTATAGAAATACTGTATTTACTTTATGTGTCACAATAAAAACAATTAAAAATGACATCAATGTTATTTTTATCATTATGGATTTTTGTTGCTTTAGTCTTTTTTGCTAATACACGGATTTTTTCATCACCATTTTCTTAATATTTAGCGCTAAAAGTTATCATGATTGAAAAAAAAATTAATAAAACATTTTCTCGATAGATTTACTCAACAAAATTTTTGCAGAAAAATATGGAAGTCAACTTCACTTTCAATAGATAATCAATTTATCCATCATATATTCCTCCATTTGCTATTTATCCTCTCAATCATCATCATTATTCTCTGAAAGAAAAGACAATATTATGCTATTTTGCCAATCAGTACAAGAATAAGTACAATAACTATACCTATGTATCCAATCCATAATATGGCAACCAATATGAAAAAGAATAAGATAGCTATGCCTTTACAACTAATCAATAGTGTTACTTAAAAAAATTTCAATTTTCTGTTTCAATACAAATTTTATTTCTACAAGTGTTATATGCAATTTTTCTCTAAAAGCTCCAATGTAAACACCTGATTGCAGTAATATTATTTAATGTTGACAGTTTTTATTTTTTGCTATATTTTAAAAATATTCTCTACATACTCAGAATTTGTTTTTATTTTATTATATAAATTTTTCCGAGACTTTTATAATTTTTATTTTGTAAATTTTCATATCAGACTTCAGTGTTTTGTTTTCTTTCATGTAATTGCAATCAGCTGTAAGTTTTATTGTTTCCCATTATTAATATTTACTCTTTAAAAACATTTATCTAATTTTGTAAATAATTGTAGAAAAAATAAAAAACTGACATCATAGTATTCAATTATTTCTTTAAGCATATATTAAGACTTTATGACAAAAACCAGATATATGCAATCACTGAGTTACAAGATTAAGGGATGCTATTTAATGTTTATTTCAAAAAAATACTGAAATATTATTTTCTTGAAATTGTGAATTTGATTTCAATCTTTCAGCACAACATTGCGAGCATTCAAAAATAAAAACGAATATATTATTGCTGTAATATTTGCATTTTAATTTGCAAAGTCAAACTTAACAGAATACTTGATTTCTTTTTAATTATCTCATTTATGTGATAAACAAAGCATATATATATATATATATAAATCATTAATAAGAGAAATATGAATTGGGGTGAGATTAAGCACAGCATCATTTATTATTTATATTTTTTAATTTATTTTTTTTCTGCTACTTTGATTTATTCTTTACATCAATTTTCATCTTTTTTTGTTTTTTTTTATATATAATATTCAATTTTTTTTTTTTTCTTAAACATTTTTTGGTTGTATTAGACACTTTTCATTGTAGGAATGCCATCCTAATTATAACACCCACATATATAAGTATATGTGCATCTGTACACATATATATGAGTCTCACTTTTTAAATAATTTGGCATTTTTATATTGAAGTTATACCATAATTGTTAAACTGAATATTAATTGGTAGATTAACATTTAATACCTTTTTGGTCTAATCTCGCATAACAATTAAGAATGGTAAAAGATTTATTTGGGGCAAAATAAATGCATCTAAAAAAAAAAAAAAAGATTTAGGTGCAAATCTTCACATGCATAAATAACAAAAACTAAGTTTCTATTATATCTAAAATAAAATGTTTAATTTATTTTTTGGTCAAAAAAATTATCCTAGTCAATTTCTTCATAGAAGTATTTAGAGTTGTCATATCTTTATTACATAATAATAAACATAATATTTCAATAGAAGCAAAGAAAAAGTACATGCATAAATATTTAATTATTCACTTTATTGGCTAGTGGTATCAGATTGTTTCAGATAAGGAATATATTATGCTGTCATTTCTTTAACAAATAATGATGATCAAATAATAATGATTATATATATATATATGAATACATGTATTAAACTATGGCTGGAGTTTTTAGTCCAGTGGAAGCAATTTAAAAAGTCACTAATGTCAGCATTATTAAGAGTCTTCAAAATATTTTTAAATAATCTTTGAACATCAACAATGATTAATTAGTTTATTCCCAGCTAATCTTTGGTTTTTTGCAGGCTCAAAAAAATAGAAAAGCAACACACTAAAAAATTCTGAAATCAAGATTTTGATATTAATATATAATGTTTATATGAAAGGAAAAAATGCATCTACCTAATGTACCGAATGATACTTCCCTGCGGAATTCTGCTCCTAATCTTGCACTGAGCATGAAGTGATCAAGATTTAACAGGGAAAGAAATGGATACCAATTTAGCTGATTGCCTATATTCATATATTTTGGTACTTCCAGCTAAACTGATAGAAAGAGTGAATTGACAGGACTCTGCCAATTAAAAACCCCTTTAGTTAATATCTTACTTGAATGCCCAAATGTTTAGGACCTATAGTAAGTACACACCTTTGAAAAGTCTATTTACAAAATAGCTTTTGTGCACCACTCCTAGAAAAGAATAAAAAATGAATTTCCCCCCCTCTAGAAGGATGTGCAATACTATAAGTCCAGCGAAGCATAAGAATAAGATTTAACACCCCGGTAGAGCGATATCCCATGTGGATAGCTCAGTACACTCTATATCCAGGGTCTTCAATGGGTAAGTTAAATGATTATAATAGATACGTGATTGATAATGTAACTTAAACGCACTTTCCCAGTTTACCACACTTTATATCTATTATATATATCACGTTTTTATTATATATATATATATATTATCAGCTAGTTATTGAGATTTGACTTTTGATCATACATTTCTTTCCAGAGGGTGAATAGACATGCATACGCATTTATCGTATTAATAGCTCCGACCATCCCCTCCCGTATGAAATTTTCCCATGTTCTGAGTCATCCTTCCCTTTTTGTGAAGTTTTCCTAATATTCGGTCATTCAAGGGTGAGGAAAAGGAATTCGGCTACTAAATACAAACATGAATGTACGTAAATTAATCCAATTCAGTCCCTCCCAAACTTAACTAACTCTCTCACTGCGCGAATGTCCACGTTTATGAGCTACGGCCCAAGCGCCAATCTTGCTATTTAACAAGAATCGCAGAATTCACCAACAGTAAATTAACTCAATAAACTTTAAGCTTTTGCCCGGTATATACGAGCTTATGCTCAGGGGTGGTGGCGTAACACGCCGGAGAAGAAACGGCAGGTGAATTAAAATCTCTCTTTCCCTTTCTTTTACCTTAATCTAACACATAAACATATATCAACACACACTCTTAGGAAAGTAAAAATGGAATCTATTTCAAAACATACAATACACATTCCAAACCAAAAAATATATATATAATAAAATATAAAAGAGACAACCAAACAAAAAAAATAAGTTTGTTTTGTTAAATTTAAAATCTATATGGAATCTATTTCAAAACATACAATACACATTCCAAACCAAAAAATATATATATAATAAAATATAAAAGAGACAACCAAACAAAAAAAATAAGTTTGTTTTGTTAAATTTAAAATCTATTTATGTTTATTTGAATAAAATTATAGTGGCACACACGTGTATATGACATAATATTCTGTTTACAGAAGGTTATAGTATCTATTAAGCAAAATACGTATAAAGTTATTACACTATTTGATTTTGTGTATTTAAAGATTGGAAATAATATCAAATATATTTACCGCTGTTTTGATGAGTCTTCGTAATTAAATTAAATGTTTCCGAGTGCACTCTTTGTAGTTATTAATTCTTTTACTTCTATTCTAATTCCTTGGGTGAACGTGGATAAAATCGCGAGTCCATTTTGTCTTCCAATTCAGTGTTCTAATTAAGAAGTTCATTGTTCCATAACAGATCTGTGTAATGGCGGACGTCAGGCGCAGGATTCATTTGTCGGGTTTTTCTCTCTCTTTTTTTTATATAATATTTGGGGCAATCTATCTCTTAATATCTTGCGTGGCCTCAAAGGTACAGAAGGAGCTGGAGTCTAACATAGACCCCCAGCACGATGAGAACATTACCCCATGCTTTTCATGGAGTTTCCTTTATAGATATTTCTTTTCTTCTGGTCAAAAATGATTTTTATAAATCTCTTCTTTTTGCCACGTATTGCCTTCTGCCTTCTCTCTGCAATAATCAATAGCCAACTGCCAAAAACAAAATGTCCTCTCTCTCAACAATGTTTTATCTTTAGCCAAAAATCTTTTTACTCAATACGCGAACAAAAGAAAAACCACTTAGCAACTTGGTCTTACCTTTTGCTATTTTTGGAAATTCCCTCTAATTACGCTTTGTTGTTTACCTCGATAATTAGACAATAGAATCCTCAAAAATTTAATTTTTTAATGGACATTCCGCCTGTTCTTTTCTTTTAGTTAACACAAAAATCATTTCCACAAAGTTTTGAAGTTTGATAATATATTAATATTATTAATTTAAATAAAATCCAACTATTAATTATAATACGTTTCAATAACAATACAGTCCGTTCAACTAATTGATTCGTGGAAGGTAAACAAAATTCCTTTCTTTTTTTCTTCATATTTTAAAATATTTGAAAATCTCTTGATTTTATTCATTTTTCTTATCCCTTCAACACAATATTTATCAATGTACACGTATGCCACAAAATAAGAATAAAATAAGTGAGAGAAAGAAAGTAAAATATATGCATTAATATTAGTAACCCATCACCACTATTATTTTTTTTATTTATGTAACTATATATGTGTAGCTATGTGGTCCTTTCCAAATACACAACTCATGAAACAAAACACACACATACATACATAGCCTGATTTACTCTCTCCCTTGTAACAGGGTTTGAACCTAGTTCCTGTTACAATAAGGAAAGAATACATTTTATCAAATAAATAATAATACGAAAACGAAACAAATTTAATATTATGATCAAGTATTTATTTAATCCCAGATACCCACCACCATTTCATACTTAAAATGATATAATAAAAATAAATAAATGAATTATCATCACAAACCAGTATATATATATTTGATACTTTGAAATAAATAAAATATAAATATAATTTTAAATGAATAAGAAAAATAATAAATCCCTAAAGCTATTTACATTTCATAATGAATGGAAGTGGTCTGAGCTTTTTTTTACCCTGTAGAAATAAGTTATACTTGGTGCGATTGGATATATATTTCTCATATAAAAGATTTTCGGTTATACGGGCATACACTTCTACTCAGGACTTTAAAACCTTTTTTATTGATAGCAAATATAATATAAAAAAAACTATGCGTACATATATTTGCACTATAAAATATTTCACTAATTTTGTATTTTCCAACATGTCAATAAGGTTGCTTTAGCTCAGATACCATAGAGCACTCAACATGAGGCCCTGTATCTATTTGTCTTTTACAATAGATAAATAAGGTTGCTTTATATACTGAAACGATAACTTTCCGAGCCCTTTCTTTTATTTATCAGAGTCTTACTGCGTCTCTCTGACCATATTTTTTTTTTTCCCCGGGTTTGTATGCCCAAAACGTGGGGCTTGCAACTTATTTCCACCCCTGAAAGATTTTGAGTAGAGATAAAATTCTTTTGTTCAAAATTAATGATTTTGAATTATTTTTTTGTTTTTCAAATAATGCATATGTATAAAAAAAATTTCCTGGGTTTGAACGCCAAATAATTCCATACTTTGAATAGATCATTATTTCATTATATAAAAAAAAAATATTATATGGATGCATAGTAGAATTTTAAGGGGATTTATAAAACATTTTGTGTAAACTTTCTTGCTCTAAGGTGACTGGCGCCCGAGGATGATTTGAATAAATGTCAAATCATTCTCACATAAATTTTATCATCAGGAGTAAAGAGAGGAGGGGGGGGTCTATTATTTGTTTTATGAATTGGATTGAACTAGAAAGAGAATGAAATAAGGGTAAGGTCAAATCAAGTCTTAAAGGTTCGAAACTAGCACAGACGTGTAAAATAAATTATAACTATGAACCATGGAAAATTAAAAAAGAAAAACAGCTGCAAGAGGCCAAGGGAGTGCTGCATTTTATAAATTTTTTTTATTAAATTTATTTCACTGTTAGTTAAATGTTGGGCGGGCATCAAACGAATGTATAGCGAGAAGTTAGGTGTATTAATAGAATTAGGCATTGGTGTTGGGATGAGTAGGAGACAGATCGTTTTCTTTGTGGAGTGCAGCAATTAGCCTAGTTAATAAAGCTAACAAAAACCAAGAAACTTTAGTAAAAACAAATTGAGCCATTAAACAGAGAAAAATTTTTTTGTTCATATATTAAAATGGATAGTAGTACAGAGGAGGAAAGGAAAGTAGCCAGCGAAGGGAAAGGAAAAGCAGGAAAATAAGGAAAGTGTAGAGGTATTACATTAAGATCGGGAAAAGAAATTATGGAAGAGAGTAGCAGCATAGAGGGAGACACAGAAGGTGAAGTGAGTACAAGCCAGATTAGGGAAAAGGCATCTATCAGAGCGTGGCCATGTCAGAAAAGTCAGACACCATGGTAACTGAACAGAGACCGATAGAAAAAAGTAAGAATGCTGGAATATGAATTCAATGATGGAGTCACTATTGAAGCAAATTAGACAGGATGCCGAAGAGAGCGATCAAAGAAATAATCTAGAAATGGAACGCTTTGAAGCTTTGGGCAGGCGATGCAAGGAAGGAACTGCACAAATTAGAAAAGACCTAGAAGAAAAGCTGTGTAAAGACCTGCAGGGACTATCCTTTAGCTACCAACAGAATTGCAAAAAAATGCAGTTCGAATTCACAGAAATGCTGGATAAAAACCGGACAGAAAATAGTAAAGAAATGGTGAAAATCCAAGAGGAAATCAAGGCCATGGGGGGTTGAGCATCAAGAAAGGGATATAGGGGAGAAGTTCAAAAAAATAGAGACAGATCTTAGCAGAAAGTTTCAGGAATATGAAGCCGCACAGAGTGAGATCCGGGACGAGATATACGAACTAAAAGAAGGCCTGGCTCATAGAAGTCAAGCAGCAGCCAAGGAAGAGAACAGTATAGCAGAATGTATTCAAGAATTAAGGAAAGACCTTGCCGAAATGAAGGGAGCAAAGAAGGAAAGCATAGACAACAGTTTAGCCACTAGTCACTTAGCAGACAACCTTTGCAAAAGAGAGGTAGTATCAGTGGGGCACTAGAAAGAGATTCTTAGAGAAGAGGAAAGCAAGGTCAACGCAGAAAGCATCATAAACAAAGGAAGTGATCAGATAGCCACCCCAGATAGGAATGAGTTGGAGCGGGCATTTCATCAATAAGTAGCCACATAGGTTTAGCAAAATTTATTCAAGTAAAATCTTTCAAAGGAGAAGTGGGAGAAAACCCAAAGGCCCATTTAGAAAGTTTAAGGAAACTTTTCAGGTTTCAGAAAATCCCAGTGGCTAATCAGATAGCTTTATCTATACACTATTTATATGGGTATGCCAAATCATGGTGGAACTGTTGTAATGAGAAGCCTCAAAATTTTGAGCACTATACGGACACCATGCACAAAACATTTTGGAGTGAGGAGCGCCAGTAAGGTATCTACCATGCTATACTCAGGGAAACATATGGATCGGTAGTAAAGGAGACCATCGAAAATGAAAAGGGGGTCCAACTTACAAAGGAAGTGGTGGAGAGTGATAAGAATAAGGAACCTCCAGACATTTCACACGCTGCGATCCAAGTGGAGAACGCTACAATGGAATTGGAACCAGAAATGAGAGACTTTTACGCCATGCACAACGACTCAGATGGTCGAGATTCTAAGTTAAAGGGAAATGAGGTCAAACTAAGCCACGAAATACCTTACGAAGGAAGTGAGTTTGCACGAAGTCTAGAAAGGCACCTGGCACGACTGCCTGTGAGATGGGAAGATGAGTATGAGGGATATGGATGGACATCAAATGAAGAGGATGACATTATATTCGGGTGCTGTTTTGAGTCGGATAAAAAGGAGTTACTTAATGTACCCCCAGATCCTATTTAGATAAAAATATACTTTTTTGTTAGGATCTACCCTCCCTTACCATTATATAGTTTATGAATTATTATATATATAAAATAAAAAAACAATTAACATCCCCATTGCATATTAATTGACGTATATCCAGTAGGATATAAAAATTTGTTTAATGTAAATATTTGACAATAATCTTGCTTTTAAACTTTTAATTTAGTCATATTTTTTTTGTAGTAGTGGATTGTTTAATAATATATCTGAAGTTCCTCAGTATAGAATAATATAGCAGGCAATTGGGTTTATATTTTTTTCATCTCTTCATGTGGATAGGTTAGTTCATTAAATCTTGTTAGTAAAAAAAAGAGACCTATAAAATTATTTAATAACCAAATACAAGTAAATTCCTTTTTTTTTGTGTGTTTTTTTTTTTTGTCCCAAGTGCTCGGATATGAAACGATAACTTTCCAAGCCCTTATCGTTTCACCATCAAACCTAATGGCACACTCATCTGTGCTAAGTTCGAACCTATTTAATGTTAATAAGTTTAAAATTAGCTCATGTCTGTCTAAGCAGTATTATATATTTACATGCACACCAACGCTATAATTAGATAGGATTAGGAAAATTATAGCGTACTAAATTCACTTAATATTTCTAAAAATGTTTGTTCTATTATTTAAGTTAGAAGTAAATTATTGATTTTGTTGTTTAATATTGTAAATTCGTTTGTGGATATATAATCTGTGCTATATAGAAGGAAGGCATGATTTTAAAATATGTAAAAGCCATTATCTAAAAATAATATTAAATGATTCTTTAAAATTCTGTTAAAAGATTTGTTTTAAATGTATTTTAGGGAAAAAGTTTCTTGAAAATATATTTAAAAGTTATAGCAAAATATGTTTATAAGTTATTTAAAAGAATATGTTAAAAAGGTTTTCGTTTTGAAAAAATGTTAAAAGGTTGTTTTTAATAAAAGTTTCTTATTTTATGTAAGATTAAAAATAAAAGCTGGTCAAGTAATTAAAAAGATTTTTGGTTGTAAACAAGTATCATTAACGACCACACCTGGAATCGGTATAAAGTAAAATTAGTTCAAAATTTTGCTAATTAAAATCTCCTTAGATGAGATAAAGTTATTTTTAAAATCTAAATTGGACATTGTTTGCAACTAAAAATCTTAAATTATAATAGCTTAGGGAATGTTTTTAACATTCCATAAGTTATCTAAGATTTAAAAATCTGGATTATAAATTTGATATTTAATTAAATTCTTGAGTTAATGAGTCTTGAGGTGATAGATTCCGATAATGTAAGTGCTTGAGAAAACCTATAAATACTCTGTATTTTTAAACAAAAGACAGCCATATTTGCAGAGAAAATTGCAGCCAGTCTCCACGTTTGTTAAATGTTTAATATATCCGGCTAAAAGCGGGCATTTCTTGGCTGTTACTCCGCGGGGAGAACGGAGGTTTCTCTTGTTGCAATGCCTGAACCACCATCATGCCGCTAGCAGAGACAAGCCTAACAGAATGGGAAAGATGATGCCACCAGCCGCTCCAGTCAAACTCGCCAAACCTACAGCCAAGAACTTGCAGTCCAGATAAAGAATACCGGTACCATTTTATTTTTCAAACCGCAGAGCTCTGTGTAAATCTTTATATAAGTTAGCTAACTCTCTCTTTAAAATAATTGTAAACTAAGTGTAACCATAATTTAAATCCATTTAATATTTAAAATAATATGTAAATTGCTATCAAAATTTAATGTTGTTGAAGTTAAAATTATCTGACTAATTTATATTTTCCTTTCACTTAAAAGTAAATTATTAGTGTCTAATTTAAAGTTATATCACTGCGGTTGTGTCTATATTTCTTTGCTTATTTTATCATATTCCATGTACCAATATTTCAAAATAGCGAGCATTTAATTTCATGCTTTTAAGAAAATATTATTTAAAAATCTTCATGTAATGTGTTTTGTAACTTTCTGCGCGTTGTTTCGAATTCCTATTTTTATAAAATAATAACGACTTGCCTTGCACTCGTTATCATTTTTATTTATGATGATTTAATATATGAAAGGTGGCTCTTTTAATCAACCATTTAAAAACTTGAACTTTATAGTTTTAGCCTTGATCATAGTTATAAGTATATTTGTCATTTAAGTCTTATGTCCATAGAAATATACTTTCCCTCTTTAAAGTATTTATTATCTATAAGTAACCTAATAGATTGAGCATTTCAAAGTAAAGATGTATTAATATCCCCTTTAGTAGCATAGACATTTATTATCAGGCTACACAAGAGTTGGTCCCAATTTGATAGAACTAATATGCTATTGTCTCGTATTTCATAGTATGAAATATACTATTCTTTGCTTGGAGGATGTGATATATTATTTTATTAAAATTATTCTCGTTTTGCTGCTATACGTATGATACGTATATTAAGGAGCCATGGCGTTGCCAGCACATTTTCTCTTATAGGGTAGAACAGTAGCAAAGCCTGAGCCAAGGCCAGGTTAGCATGTAAGTCCCCTGCCATTCCTGAACACAATGTTCCTTTTCATGCAGTATTGCGATTGGTTACAAGGTACTGGTGTTGGTTGCAAAAACCCTGAAGTTATTCATCCATCCGCAGAGAGACTTTTCCTATTGTCATTTACCTGTGCCATAGCACATTGATAAAACCTTAGGCAGCCAACTCTCCCACCTTAACATAACACTTTCAGCATTCTGAAATTTTCTCTCGAAAGCCATTTTTCGGTCGATCGTTACTTGAGCTGGTTTATACGCTCGTTGTTAAATATTATATTTGCAATAAATAATGAATTTTTAGAATGATCAAGGTTCAATATAATTATTTATATAACAGCCACAAATTTAATAGGATTTGGCTTAACTAGATTTATAGACATAAGATGGGCATATGTTAACTCATCTATGAAAATTTAATGATTACTTATGTAAAGCTATTTTGAATTCAGTATAAAAAGAGAATGTGTTCTCTTATCTACCCAATGTTTGCGTACATTCTACGCTGAAATGCTGTACATTATTGTCATTCCAATTGTAAATAAGTGATATATATATGAATTGTAAATAAATGTATAATTAATTTAGTGTATTTTGTTCTCTGTTTCGTTATTAATCTAATTCAATCCAATTCTAATTATTATTTATAATCTATATATGTAAAAACTATGCATTAATAATCCTTTAAATTAGTGATATATTTTAAAAAATTAAGAACCTTTCTTTTATTTATCAGAGTCTTACTGCGTCTCCATGACCTATGTCGACCGTGAATAAAGAAGTATACTACGTGTAATTTCAAGGTGATCATTCGTAGGGTCTTGAGTCTTGGAATACTGGCTTATGAGTTGAAGTGTGGTCGGACTTGGGATGTCACAGTCCTAGTCTGATCACCTTCGGTCTCTTTTGCTTGGATTCTGAATTCTGTTACGCGAATGTATAAACTTGACCGTTACAATACATGCAGCACAATTATACACTCACTACTATTCTAAATATAAAGTTATTAGTGGACTTGCTTACGGAAAATTTACAATGAATAAACCCCTTTGACACTCATCATAAGGTGCCGCAGTGTCAAAAAAATAACTTAAAAGGATATACAGATAAATACATTTTAGAAACTCAATATGAGGTGTCGTATTTACCGAATATTACCAGTGTATGTGCGTGTATATACACATGTAAATTTCAGTATGACAATTTTCAACAAGAAGAAAAACAAGCAGCAATAAAAATAAAAAAAAAATAATTGCAACCTTTGCTGAAAATACTAGAATTTGGGATAGAAACATGAATTAAAAGATTTAAGTAAAAGCTATATCATTATGCCTGTAATAACTGAAAATTCAATATATATATATGCGAGAAACAACTCTCTCTTTTTTTCTTTTTCTTTTTTAAATGATTAATAATAAGAAAAAAATAATATATTTCTAATTATCGGAAATATCAGAATAAATTAATTCAATGTTAATAAAATATTTTAAAAGAAACTTATGTAGGTGTCTTCATATTCTCCTGACTGGGCTTTTGAGGGGGGCTTCAAGTCAACTGGCTGTGTGGTGTGGATTTCATCTCATTCAGGCATAGGCAAGGCGGCTTTTAACATCATCGTGGTCGGCTGGAACTGCCATGATCACATCTTGGCAGTTTGGACAGAGAAAGGGTGGATGTACTGGCTGGTTTTCTACCCCACCGTCATTTTAGTAGAAGCTCTGGTAGATTTCTCTATATTTTCTATCTAGTATAATGCAATAATTATTATTAAATGTTCATCCGCTATCTTGAATGGTTCATTAAATCCTTAAGAAAACAAGAGTTCTTAAAAGAACCGTGTAATGGATTTCTTCTTAGAAAATATCAGCAATAGTCTAGTCCATAAATTAATCTCTAAGTGGCTAGATGATTGAAGAATTCCAGAGCCAAAGTAGTGAACGACTTGGCCAGAATGAAAGCCAAAGAATGAATCCCACAGCACTGACTAAAACCTATCAACCCTACTCATACAGAACCAATTCAGATACCCCTCCTGTGAAACATGAATCAGCCATCCCTTTTAATTTAGCTTATAATTTAGATTATCAACATTCCTTTCTATTTTTCCGATTAAGTTCTACATAGCAGGGTTTTTATAATGTTTGGTTTCCATCTTGAATACTCAGACTACTTGATTACAGATATCCATTCAAAAGAATTTTTATTTTATATAAAAAAAAAGATAACATTTTAATTATAGCATTGATCATCAAACATTTTGCTTTTTGATTAGATTTTTGAAGCAATTAACATTCTTTGCTTGTGGAATAAAATTAACGTTTTTAGAAAAGTAATTAAAAAATAAAAAATATATACAAGTATGTTGGAACAATTACTTTAATTATTTATTTTACTAATATGCTCCAGCATGTGATTCATTTGTTCAATAAAGTTTGCCTTTCTCTATTTGAATTTTTCCGAGAAAAGCAAAATACATAAAATGACATATACTGAAAATATACAAAAAAAATAAAATAAATTAATTAAAAAAAAAAAATACACGAGTTTATTATACGTGTTTTTGTGTACAATATTTTAAATTGGTGTGTGTGGGTATTCTATGCTCAGACCCCGCTTCCCTTATTACTGTAACACATTTATATATTTGTTGTGCTTAATATATATAAATTTACAAGTGTATCTGCTGTAATGTTCTTTACAGCAGACTTTGTGCATGGACATTTGATAATGCCTGGCACACTAAAGAACACTAAACCGAATAAGAAAATAATTTTTTGCACAACAATTTGTTTGTTTTATAAAATTTCATTACCAGTAACTACTTCTTTACAATAGAGCAAAGTCCACTCTCCATGATATAATAATCATCATCATTTTCAACAATTATCAATCCATTATAGGTTGAAGTTCTCTACAAGTTTAATCCAGTTTCCCTGATTTCTATCCTCTCTTCTCCATATCACAATGACAAACTTCCTTATTTCAGCCATCCAGTTATTTCTATCCTCTCTTCTCCATATCACAATAACAAACTTCCTTATTTCAGCCATTCACTTCACAGGTTTTCTTTCTAGGTCTTTTACAATTTTTTGGAATCTAATTTAAGACTTCAATTGTCCATCTATTATTATCTCTCTAGCAATATGTCCAGCCCAGCTACATTTCAGTTTCTTGATTCTTTCAATAATGTCAATTATATCTGTTTGTTCTCTCACATATTTTGTTTTTGATCACTTATTATTATTATTCTTAATATACATCTTTTTATAGTTTCATTGAATGGTCTAAAATTTCTGTATTGCCTTTCTGTTAAATATTCAAGTCTTACATCAAAAAGTAAGAAGTGATAAAGCACATCTATTAAAAATCTTCCATATTTCCTTTTAATATTAAGTAATATTATTAACTTTTTCTAATTCATCATTAACAATCTTTATTCTCTTGTTCTGAGAAAATTCATTGAACATTACTTTAGTTGTTTTAGCATTTATCTTTAGTACTACTTTCTTACTTTTATCTGATAACTGTTGCAACATTTCCTGAAATTCTGAAGCATTATTTGCAAGAACAACCACATCTGCAAAACCTAGATAAATTAATTCATTTATTTTTATTCCCTTAGGATCCCATTTTAATACACAAAATACTTTTTGTAAAACTGCTGTAAAAAGTTTTGGAGATATAGAATCATTCTGTCAATATCTTTCTCAATATTAATCTTCTTAATATCACTATGTAATATAATCATTGCTGTTACATTTTGATAAATATTCTTCAGAATATTATAATAATCCAGGTCTATATCTTGATTATCTAATGTTTTAATCATTACAGAAATACTTCTAGAATAGCAACTCATATTCATTGGTCTTTTCTATAACTTGTCTTAATATTTCTATGGTTTACTGTGCTAAAACCACTTTTCAATCCAGCTTGTCAAAGTCTTTTAGTTGGTTAAAATCCCAAGTTCACTATACACAAGTTGTAATTATCTTGATAAAAATTTTATATACAATTAATAAAACATTAATAGATCTGTAATTAATAATGTCTTTTTTATCATTTTTCTTAAATATCGATATTACTACTACATTCTTCCAATTACGTGGTATCTATCATTTCGACATTTGAAATATAACCTTTTCAACAATTTTTCTATTTCTTTACCTGCTTCTTCTAAGATATTGATTATAATTCCACCATTTCCTGAAGCTTTTCCTTTTTCATAAATGTATTGCATGTCTCACTTCTTCATTTAAAATACTGGGCAATTTAGAAGATGCAATAATTGTAAGAGATAATCTGTTATCTCATTCTTTATCATTATATAATTCTTTATACAACCTTCCACACATTTCATGATGTTGTCTCTCCTTTTAATAATAATTACGTTTTTTTCTTATTACAGAAATAAATTTCCTATAGCAAGATGTTGTTTTACATCTTTGATAGTTTTATTTTCTTATATAGCTTTCCTTGTCAATTTATAATTATATTTTCTTATATCATTATTAATTCTTTTTCATCCCATATTCAATTCTTCTTAACAGATCATTTTTAAAAATTTCTATATTCTTTCTTTGCTTCATGCACTGACGTTTCAATAGAAAATTTGCTGATAAACTGCTATTCTCTTTTGTATAAGATTTGCTGCAACTCTTAATAATATGTCAATTATCTTCATATTTATTTCACTCAAATGTGAACACTCTTAAAATTCTGTTAATAAATTAAAATGACTTGCACATTCTAATTTAAATTCATTGGAATGTTCTGAAGACTAAGGATATCAACAGTAAATATTGTTTTTTTTAATAATTTTTGTCTCTCTAGTTTTTACATTATCACATATCTTACACCTCATTAAACAATGATTACTTCCTCTATTGAATCTATTAAGAATATTACATTCTTGAAATACATATTTTGTGTTACTCAAAATAAAATCCAATTTTGCTATACTTTCATTTGGATACTTCTATATACATGTAGCATTTTTCTTAAAGAAAAAATTCGTAATGTAGTTTTTCTTTTTCTGAAATCTCCACATTACCATAACCAAATTTATCCACAACATTTTCATCTTTTAATCATTTACCAATTCTAACATTAAAGTCTCTCATAATAATTTTAAAATGTTGTTTGGTTAGATCAATTTTGTACATTCATATAAAAATCCTCTACTTCATCATAAAACTTGTTGGGGCATAAACCTGAATTATCAGCATTTGGTATCTTTCATTAAGTTGAATAGCTAATCATGCCACTCTGAATGATAGACCATAATCTCCAAAATGTTGTCCTTCCATTTTTTATTTCTAATGACTCTCACTCTACTTATGCTTCCAATATCTGTGTTTTGTAATAAAGTACATGTCCATTTTTGCATCAATTATCTCTTCACTTTTTCTTCTAATTTCACAAAGTCCAACAATATTCTATTCAATATTAGATAATTATTCTTCCAATTTATGCCATCTTCATTTAAATTGATTTATAGTTATAAATATCTAAATAAAAGATTGTCATCAAATGGTAGCCTCAGTTTGTAATCAGGGAATTTTTAGCACCTTCCACCTTTGGCTGCCAATCAATCACTGCCTAGATTTGTCAACTTGTAGCCTTCTGGAAATAAGAGCCATATCTATTAAAAAAATTTTTTATAAGTTCAAGAAAACTCAACTGATATTTTAGCTAATAACTATCAGGTAAATGAGAATAAGCACCATGCTGGCCGATATCTATTGGTGATATAATAATGTATTGTTTTTGATCTTAAATAACGTTGCCCATTTTGAATGTTAAATTAATATATCCACATACAAACTACACTATTAAAAAAGTTAGTGCATTATATATTCCATAAAATTTGTATGTCGTGTTTTTCTATTGTATATAATAAATTTATTTTAAAATAAATCTTTAATTATTTGTTATTTTATAGTACTTCATTTTGTGAGTTTATTTTTTTTTATTTGTCTCACCTGTTTTTCTAATTTAACATTTTCCATCATATTTTTTAAATCGATTACTCTGGTCTGAAATTGAGCTGCTAACTTCATTTGTAAACTTGCTTCTTCTCTAGCAATAAAAAAAAATTCAAATTACAAAAATATCACTTATATATAATATTTGAAAAATAAATTAATAATTTAAATATTATTAATAAAAAAAAAACTTCTTGCAACTAAGTCATATAAGAAACTGTGATATGTAAGCGAAATAAAGCATGAATCCAATTCTATAGTGTGTTATAGATGAACTGAATGGATAAATAAAGAAATGGAGAAAATAATAGTTGCATGTTTTCTGAGAATGACAATTACAACATATTATTTATGGATGGTGTGTAGTTATACCTTTAAAACTTAAATCATAAATAAGATTCCTAAGACTTAAAACAAATTGCAAAATAAATTAAAAGAGCTTTAAACTGTTTATTAAATAATATAGAAAAATAAAAAATATATACAGATACATATATGTTTATCAAAAGAAGTCACTCAAACTCAAAAATACAATAATATGTGATATCTATTGTTAATGGATAAGTTAATAAATAAAAAGTGAAGAGAAAAAAAAACCTTTTCTTGTTTAAAAAAAAATAAAAAGAATGTTTTTGAATTTGAAGAAACATTTTTTTTTTAATGGCATGTGAATTTATTTTATATATATTGTAACGAGCATAGACGTTCGTTACATTGTTGTTTTTTTTTTTAAATTTATTAAACATGAAAGTAAATTAAAAAGTTCGCATTTAAAAATTTTCTTTAAGAATTAAAAATTGAAATTAAATATCATCTTAAACTCTTATATATTAATTAAATCGCACAGATAATGAAAAATTATTAAAATAAAACTTTATTAAAGAAAAAGTATTTTAAAACTAAATTTTAAAAAGATTTGGAGATGAAATTATATCTTTAAATTTATCTTTAAATATATTTTTGATTTGGAAAACAGGTTAATTAATCAGAAATGGAAATGATTGTTAATTAGTTAAATGTAAACCAGCCTTCGGCATTTAAATGTAAAAACACCGGTCAGATAAGAAAACAATAGAAACTGTTAGCAAATAAAAAGAAATCCCTATGGAATCGGACCGCTGCGAAAGGCCCATCGCATCGGTGACGTAATGTAAATTCAATCCTTCACATTAATATAAAAGGAAAATTTGGAAATTATTAATCAGTGACTAGTGAATGATTATTACGATGTGAGAGAGATGTGTTAGTGCGGAAGTGAAGGAGAAGGGATTGAAAAAAGACGCACGATTCAATCCCTTCAGCTTTGCTAAGAAAGAAAAAGAAATGAACTATCGTTTCCTACATTGAGGACCAATTAAACTAAAAAAACCTCCGAATGAATAAATAAAACAACGGCTAAATGGATACCAATCTTAGGACGGCGTGGGAATTCACGTTCATGGCAAGCAACGGATAAAGATGAACTTTTTAAACCGTAAGAACTTTATAAATAATGAACATTAAATTAAAATTTTCCATATTTAAATGATTGCAATATTATCCTATCTGACCAACTTAATTTATTAATAATGTTATTTGATGTATTTTTTATTTATTTATTTAAAATCATTTCCATTTATTTAATTTTGTTCTTTAAGTTTTATTATGATTTCTGTTTTCCGTTAAGTTAAATTATATAAATGTTAAACTTAAGTCGGGCGTGAATGGCTGTATAGATTTGTAAAGTTATATTAGGGGAGGGTAATCTTAGGTTATTTGTTTCGTGGTTAAATTGGGTCAATGGATTGGATATATTGGTGTGATTAGTAGATGTAATATTGATTCGCTACGGGCAGAATCGCTTCATACGCCGCACACTTCCGTTTGCCTATGGAAGGAATTATAAGTCGGATACCGCAGTTCCTTTCTATGGAGTTTTTTGTTTTATTGCTCTTCCTTAGAGATAGATGTAATATTCCTATCTCATAAGAGGCAATTTCTTCTTTTAACCTTTTGTGCTGTCGTATTTTATTACATTGAATACATCGATATATCAGATGAATTGATGCCAGTTTGACTACTTAATTTTAGCCTAAGGTTAAATAGGATAGAATGTTTATTTTCAAAAGCAAATTTATGTGGTCTATTCATACTCGATCCTAAATAAAAATGCATTAAATTTAAGTTGTTTATAGACGCTTGCATGGATTGTTTATTGGTTAACTATGTTTTGCGTTTCCATATTTGATCAAAATATATAGACATTCGATAAATAATGATACCTTACGGTGAGTATCTAAAATGTATTTATTCGGATGTCTTTTAAGTTATTGGTGACAATGCAAGTATCTTATGGTGAATACTATTGGGTTATGTATAAATTTCCCTCCGCAATTGTCAGTAATCAATGATTTTATATTTTGATCGCTTATGCTTACTTTGGAATGTTTTTAACCGTGTAATCTATGTAACCGATCTATAGCAACTTATTATAACAAGCTTTTATAATCCCATCTGTGCGAACTTAATTAAAATGTAAAATTAGAATATAATAGTAATTAAATGTAAATTAAAGTCAAAAATCAAAGTTAAAAAGAATGTTAAAAATTAAAATGTAAAACTAATACTAAAATAATTTTAAATCTTATATATATGTGCATAAATAAATGTTTGTATGTTAATTACTGGCAGTGGCTTATTTTATTCCTTTTTTTATATATACTCTTAGATTATCTTATTAAATCTCTGCTATTCCACTGAGCTAGTGACATGGGCTAACGACCGGAGCCAAAATATTTGAAAAAAATTTTTTTTTGTTTTTTTGACTTACGTATCTGCCTACTTTATAAATTTTTCTAGGTTCAATGCCTAGATGGCGCCCCGTAGTGCAGTTTACGTTAAGTGCATTTCTCCGGATCGATACAATATATATAATATAGGTGATTAGAACACAGACTTTCAAGCTCTCTTCAGCCATCCACTCTATCTCATACAACTGATATATATGGCCATACACATATGAAAAAGATAATTTCATGCTGAAACAGTAACTCAGCAGTTGGTCCAGATCACCATCTCCCATACATATATATAATCAGTGCTCGGTTTATATTAAGACAGCAAATCTTCACATTTTAATGGACAGACTTCAATCTACTCCACCGACCAATTCTTCAGCCGTCCATACGACTGAAAATCTGATAACGCAATGACCACATCCCTTCTTAATGCCAATATTATTGTCATGCCCATGTTGATTTTAAGTTAATCTGACCACTCATGTATAGGACCTTGTCCATTTAAATACACTGAAGAGGGATGGGCAGGATAATATTTTAAATACAAGTATATTTTATATACTTGGAGTCCTGATGTAATATAGGGGATTCGAACACAGACTTTCAAACTTCCTTCAACCATCCACTCTATCTCATACATCAGCATGAAATATGTATATTGGAGATCTTTTATTTTTTTCATGCATGTGATCATGAGCATCAGTTATACGAGACAGTGAAGGGCTGAAGGGAGTTTGAAAGTCTGTGTTCTAATCCCTTATACTTGTATTTAAAATATTAAATATATATTTATTTATTTTTTTCAGGCTAATTTTTATTTTAAATTTTTAAATTTTTTAAAATAATCACATCTTAATATTTCTCTATTTTTCTCCCTTTCCTTTCATTATTTTTTTTGACAATATATTTTGCTAATCTTTCCTCTCAGATCAAGTGAATTTTACTTATAATTAAGATTCCAAATTTATAATTGCAATTAATCAATTAATCTCCATTTTTCCTGAAAAAAAATTCATTATTTAAATAAAAGTTTTTCTTTTTTTTCTTTTAGAGGTAAGTTTTTTTTTTTACAAATCGAATTTTATATTTTAAAAATATTTTTATATTCATTCATTAACAATCATTCACAAACAAACATGGCCATTCTAATTCCAGAAAGAAAAGAAAGAGCATAAAAATGAATTTTATTTTAGCTATACAAACTAATCCAGAAATCAAAATACATTCATATATATCACATGCTGTTCCTTTAGTCTTCATTTGACATCTTGCGATACTGTCTTTTTTAACTTTTTTTATAATAGTCTTTTCCTTTTGAAAAACTTCAACCCTTTGCCAAATTTTAGCCCTTCATTGTATTCTATCCTCAACCATATTTTCAAAATTAATGAAGTAAGAACTCATTAAAGCTGAGGATATAATTCTAAAATTGAGATGCTAGAATAAATTACATAAAGAGAGTGACAAGCAATAAAACAAACTACCATGCCAGATTATTTATTCCATATTTATTAAGAATCCTTTTAGAATAAGAGTCTTAGAAAAACAATAAGAAAGTTTTAAAAAGGATATTTCACTAAGTCTTAAGAGGAACTTTGTAATGAATGCACACTCTATTCTTTGCATTTATTGAACTAATATTTGCCAATGACCAATAAAATAATGGATGCATTTAGGATCACACATACACACAACAAAAATGGACTAACATAATTAAATAAACAAGAATAAAATATGGAATTGCTAATTTAATTTTAAAAATATTGTGAATTTAATTAAAAAAGACAGCCATCAAAACAATGGAAGACATTAAGAAAGACTCTCATCCAGCAGTGAATTAGCAATGGATAAAACATGGTTCTAAATATATATATATATAATTAAACAGACATCAATTTAATTTTGCAACTATCCACTTGTGTGTATATATTTATATATTAATAATTAAAACTTTTAATATATAATTAATGAAAAAAATTGTATCATGAAAGAATATTACTATTGATTATAATGAAGACATATAATAAAAAAATATAATGGTAAATATTATTGAGACATTGATAATAAACACTTAATTTCTAACTAACTGTTTATGATGACATCATAAGTAATGCTAAATATCAATCTAGTAAATGCACAAAGGCTCAATAAGTAATGGAATCAAAGACATAATAAAGTAGCAATATAATATGTGAGATATTTGATGGTCACTTCTGATAATGAAGAGACATGTCTTAATTATTCTCGCAAAATTTATTTACAATTTAAGATTGAAAATAATAATAATGAATGAAATTCTTACTTACTATCTTTTAAGCAAGATTAATTAATAAAACTAATAGGTTACCATCACTTAAATATTATCAAATGAACCAAGAGAGTTTGTTCAAATTTAATAAATATAATGTTAAAATTTCATTCTCCTATGAGATAAACTGACAATACAATCCGAACTATAATATATATATTGTAGCAGAATAAAAAATTACCCTATAGTTTTGGGTAGCATTTTATAACAGAAATGAAAAGATGATGATGAAATAACCTTTATCCGACCAATAATAATTTAGATAAAACACACAAATATTTAATTATGATTACCATATAAAGTTTATATCCAGTAGATAATAACCATTGAATTCAATACAAAAAAAAAAAAAAAAATGATACAACCATACCCACTTACCAATCCTGGGATTTGATTTCTGGATTGTAATATAATTATTTCAAATAAATTTTATGATATAGTCAGTTTATCTTGTCTCACTTGAATGTTATTAATCAATGAATCAGTGTTAAGTTAAATTAAAATTTATTAATAAATGAATATCAATTATATAATAAAATATATGTACATATGATGATTTTACCTATATGTAATGATGTTAATTGTTTATACTTTTTCTACATGGAATGTAATAAGCACACTTATTACTTTTATATATCTGATGAATAGATCATAAACAATTGATATATACATCTATGATCTAATTGCATGTATGATAATCATCAATTGACATTAATTCCATTTTTAAATATGTGATTGCCTATTAATCTCCAATTATTTAATACCAAATATGAAACACATATGTCTAGGTATCACAAATATGTTGCTGAATGTTCATACTTTCCAAGATACAAGAGAGTTTAATATATACATCTTCTATACTTTATATAATATATATATTTTAATAAATATATCTATATATATAAAAATGAATCTAGCTAGTTCTTAATAAAAATTTAAGAGAACAAAATAAAGTGAATACTTATTGCAATAAAATCCTTTTTGAACTTCTAATATAAGTGATATATTTGAAGTTAATTTAAAATCAATAAATAAAAAAATGGATATTTTTAAATATTAACATAATAATTACTATACCACAAGATTTAAGTTTAAATTTAGGAAACGTAACTCTCACATTGTATGTAAATAGATTACTACTTAACTCAAAATTATATACTATTTATCAATAAAGAATATACCTTTTTACATGAAGAGAAACAAAAATATATAAAAAATAATAATGACAAATATAAACAAATGATCTGAATGAGTTTTTAAATACTGTATTTCCAGAATAGCATACAGTTCTGATGTCTATTTCAAACTTCAAACCAATAGCATGTCCTTGTTCCAAAGAAGATATATTTGCAAAAACTTTTAAATTCAAAGTACATTTTATCGATTCCAATGTTTTATATATATCCAAATTATTCTTTCAAATAATAATTATTTGATTTATATGATATTAACACATAAGTATTAGTTTATATTCATGATGATATGAAGAAATATCTTTTCATGACCAAGAATTATTTCAAAATATTATGAATGAATAGATGCTAGATTTATATAGGACAAAATGATAGGAAATTAAACTGATTCATATCTTAGATAAAATTGATCAATCAATCTAATAAAACTACACAGGCAGGTAGATATGATTCTTGTACACCTTCTGACATTTGTATATTATCTTAAAAATATAGAAAATATCCATTTAAGGGATAAAAATATTCTGATGGTATATAACATAATGAAGTAATTTTGATGATTTTTCCTTTATAATAAATTGTCATTTTCCCATAAAATTTTCTCAACATACTGCCCAGTTCATGGGCAGATAATGTTGTTTCTTACCGCTCCATTTTGTTTGGTTAACTATATACTTTTAAAATAAATAAATAATATAAAACTCTGTCAGACAATGAAAATTATTCTATACGAATAAAGCGTGATAAACAGAGCACAAAAACATTAATTATAAACAACAATTAGCCAAGCAATTTCGGTACTGTATACCAGAATCATGGCGACATACTGGAACTGAATGGTTAATATTCCAGTGCATGCTCAGTGGAACACTAGTGTTACGCTGATTAATAACGTTTTTAGACTTCGCAATAAACCAAGCCTCTTTCAACTTCATTTTCCGATCATTTGACTCATTGCACACAGTAGTAATATTTTGAGGATAAAACTCGTGACCACAATTACTTTCATGATTTGAAAAAACAGAATTAACCTGCAAATCACTTTTAGATTTTTTGTACTGATAAATATGCTGTTGCAAACGCGTTAAAACATTGGCTTTCGTTTCCCCGAAATAAATAGCATTACAATCAATTTTTTTGCAAATAATGGAATAAACCACTTCATACTTATTCATTTCTTCCACATTATCCTTTGAATTGTTTATTAATCTATTCAAACACAAAGGGGAATGGAATCCTACATTATAATCTTCACTGACAATATTTTTTAATTTCTTACTTATAGGTGGCACATAAGCTAAAGAAAACCACTTTTTGACTGCTTTATTATTTATATCCACTTTATGTTTGAACTTTAAATTCTGATAAAACAAACACAATTGTCTGTGTAATATAGTCTTTTTATATCCCACCCCTATCAAATCATCCATATATTTATCAATATTATCTTTCCTATCTGCCTCAAATTTACAAAGATGCAAATTACGATATAAAAAACATTTAAATCCAGCCATTTTATAATTTAAAGGAACATTCGATGATGGATGTATAAAACCCCTTACATTCAATGGTTTAACAAACATTTTATACCCAAACATATTACAGCATTTATATACATTTACGTCTAAATACTTTAAGATACCATCATTTTCAAACTCAATAGTCCATGACAAACCAGAACTCTCATTTAATTCATTGAACATATTCACTATCACATCTTTTGAACCATACACAAAAACATCATCCACATATCTTCTATATATTAAATCATAACTCCTTATAAATGGCTCCACAATATGTTTTTCCATTTCTGAAACATATAAACTACACACAATACCACTCACTGCTAACCCCATTGGCCAACCATTTTTCATTTGATAATGATCCTTTCCATATCTTGCAGTAATATCCCCATTAATCCATTCCAACACATCCATAATAAATCTGGCTTTACAAGAGTCTACATTACAATCCATCAAAAGTTTATTAATTACACTTATCGATTTATTACGGTCCACTGATCCATACAACTCGCATACATCCAATGAGACCATATAACCATCATCAACCACCTTGGTAGACTCCAAAATCTGAACAAATTGAAATGTAGAATTAATTATATATTCGCCAAAACCCACCAAATCTTGTAACCATTTTGCAACCAATTGTGATGCTTTCTGATAATAACAACCCCCAAAATCCATCATCAATCTTAAAGGAACATTCTCCTTATGAACTTTAACATTTGCAAACAAATGTGGAACAATTGCAGCTGATGGATAAATCCTCAAATATTCATCTCTCCTAAATATTTTACCAACATACGGTCGCAAAACATTGCAAACAAACTTGTCCTTATACACTTTTAACTTATAATTCTCAACTTTTTTAAAGTTCAATTTAACAATTTGCTGAGAAATTTTTTCTTTATATATATGTCCATCCATCAACACAAATCTATTGCCTTTATCTTCTTTTGCACAAATAATATTTTTATCTTTCAGCAACACTCTGAAATTACTAATCGTTCTATACCATTTCTTATCCTCTGCAAGATTATAATAACGATCTTTTAACAATGGAGCAACCTGCTTAATCACCATCTCCTTCTTTTCTGAAAACTCATATGCTGTCTCAATATCTGCAATAATCTCCATATTCGGATCTCTCCAACCACCACCAAAAAATCTAGGACCGCATTCCAACAAAGTTTTAAATTCTATTGACAAATTTTCATTTGATAAATTCACAAAATTATCTTGTACTTCATTATAAATTATCACATTTTGTTTCTTTGCTAAAAAATTAAATCTATTCTCAAATTTACGCTGTAAAAACATTTGCAAACCATTACACCTATCAATAATATCATCCAGTATTGAATAAAAATTTAAAATCCTCCGCCTTCTTGCAACATTTAAATATTATTGTTTTTTACAATCTTTCACAATACTTTAATAACATAATCCTCATTAAACCCATGGCTTCTCTCTTCCTGTAAATGGAATAGATTAATAAACAATTCAAAGGATAATGTGGAAGAAATGAATAAGTATGAAGTGGTTTATTCCATTACTTGCAAAAAAAATTGATTGTAATGCTATTTATTTCGGGGAAACGAAAGCCAATGTTTTAACGCATTTGCAACAGCATATTTATCAGTACAAAAAATCTAAAAGTGATTTGCAGATTAATTCTGTTTTTTCAAATCATGAAAGTAATTGTGGTCCCGAGTTTTATCCTCAAAATATTACTACTGTGTGCAATGAGTCAAATGATCGGAAAAGGAAGTTGAAAGAGGCTTGGTTTATTGCGAAGTCTAAAAACGTTATTAATCAGCGTAACACTAGTGTTCCACTGAACATGCACTGGAATATTAACCGTTCAGTTCCAGTATGTCGCCATGATTCTGGTATACAGTACCAAAATCACTCGGCTAATTGTTGTTTATAATTAATGTTTTTGTGCTCTGTTTATCACGCTTTATTCATGTAGAATAATTTACTTTTAAAATAAATAAAAAGAAAATCATATAAAAAATATATAAAAAATTATTGTATTTTGAGTTGAAATATAATTATTTGTGAAATTTAAATTGCTACAATGACAAGAATGTATGAGTGGACATTAGGAATTTGCCCTGCTCAGTCTCCTTTCAGTTAGCAGCAAACTCCTTTCTGCAGCCAGTTCATTTATTAGATATCTATATCTCCATATATTATGAAGTATTATATATATCAGGGGTAGCAAAACTTTTTTACATTGGGGATGACTTTTTTGGTGAAAGGGTACCTGAGGACAACTATGTTTTTTTCAGGGCTTTAAACCAAAAACCAGAAAAGAAATGTTATTTTTGCCAGAGTGAAAACCGGAATGGAAAAAAATAATGATTCAAAGTTCTAGTTTTTTAAGAATGTTTTTATGAATTAGTGCTTTTTTTTATAAGGGCTTTTTAGATACTCACAAATAATTGCACATTTTTAGAAGATACTTACGAACTGGTGAATTTTTTTTTCTATAAGATATGAATAATAATTGCATAAACCATAAAGTGCTAGGCTTGACCTGGTATTGTAAATATAATGCTTGAATATCGTAGTGCCTCACTGATGAAATCCAGAGCTAGAAACTGGTATGAGGATAGGGATATTCTGAAAAGCTTGTTAAGAGCTATTGGCGCGCTCATTAAATAATAGAAGATACGAACTGTCGACAGCATTTTACTATGACTTCTATTAAATTATATAAGCTCCTCTTGTATTACAATTTGTTCATGTCACTTTATAAAATATTTATTAAATTACAATTATTAAATTACCAATAAATAATTATTTTCTAGAGATGGTACTAAATTTTTAAAAAAATTCAAGAAGATATAAAGAAAAAAATAAAAAATATTGTTTTAGAATTGTATTAAAATAAATTAGACGCAAATTTTGCAAAAAAAAAAAATTACAAAATAAAAAAAATATATATTTTTTATTTTATTTTGATGGCACTTTGCTAGAAAGAAAAAAAATACATAACAATAAAAATAATATTTTACAAAAGTCCTCTATTTCTGTGCCTTGGAAAATCCCCGATTTTCTCTGCTAACAGACTTTACAATAATTAGATATAAAGTTTGTTTCTTGCTTTGACATCTATTTTCTTTCATAGATAGAAAAAAGCCGTTTTCTTTTAATATCTCCTTGGGGATTATTTGCTAGCTAGATGAAGTATTTTAAAAGTTCACAATTTCTTTGTTTTAAAATCAGTTCATTAAAATCCTTGTTTTTCCAGGACAAGTTATTTTTATTTCTCCTCCGGAAAATGGCAATTAAATATTTCTAAGAATTTTAGCTCTAGCATTACACAAAAATAATTTAATTCTTTTCAGCTTCTTCCAATCTGGGTTTATTTTTGAGATTGACAATAACAACAGGTGTTATTTTAAATTTAACTATTTTTAAATGAGAATAATTTTGAATTTTTACTTTTTTAATTTTTATATTCAAATCACTTCTGAATTTATCATTATAATTTGTCAGTGTTTACATAAACTTCACGGTCAACTTCCAGAGATCTTGAAGTCTTCTGGTTGACCGCAGTCAACATCTTGGCCAACCCTGATATATACGAAGGATATTTAGTTACTGAATATCTTTTCCTTATCTGCATTAAATCTGTAGTTAAATTTCAAATCAAAAAAAAATTTATTCATATGTATAGTGTTGTATAATGACTGGTTGTGTATATATAGCTTTATTAATAAAGTTGTATATGTGTATACACATTGGTCAGGATAGGCAGTGTTAAAACACTTCAGACATAAAAATATGTAGAAAAAGAAAATTAGTCTACTGCAAGAAGCAACAGGCTAATTTGCATCTCAATAAAGTCAAACCTTATGCAAAATAGCAAATTTGATAAAATGCCTGCTGAACTTTTATTGTTCTCAGAGTGAAAAGTAGTTAACCTACATCCGAAGAAGTAGTAAAATAAAGTAAAGGGAAAAAAGCAACAGTTGAAAGCAGACTTGGAAAACTCTAAGCGCAGAATAAACCAGTATCAGCAGCAAAGAAGAGATCCAGTCATAATCTAATTAGATTATCTCAAGAAATGTGAGTGAGCAATAAGGTGCTTATAGAACTAGAGTTGTAAAGAGAAATTTATATATTAATTATCTACTGAGATATTAACAGTTATGTGATCTAGACTGATCTTGTGTTCAACTAGAAAATAGCCAGTTGATTTACTAATCATATCTACTAATATTATTGTTATCCAGAATAAAATAAACTCTCGAATTTATTATTAAACCTTTTGTGTTTGTACAAAAATTATATAATTATTTGGCTGCCAGATTATAGTTTAGCCCCAGATACATTAGATAAAAAAATAATCTCTCTCAAGTATTGACAATTTACAAAAACAACTGATTTCATTTGCAATGCACATCTTAAAAATAATGATAACCATATGATCAATTGTCAGATCAAATGATATTTCAATACCAAAAAAGCATGTTCAGCACAAAACTTTTATTCAAATGACCATACTGAATTTTTACCTTCTTTCTTCAATTGGGAATCAATCAAAGAATCTTTAACTTTTGAGTATAATCACATTCAACATCAAATTAAACCATATACTAGAAGAATGATGATAAATGACTATTTGTCAGTGTGAAGGATTAATACCATCATATATGTGTCTGTCTCTTTCAATTTTTATGCTTTTATATTTTCTTCTTTCCAATATTTTATTAAAATCATTTCCCTTGTAATCTAAGTTTTTTTTTACATATTTATCTCATTGTGCCTACCAGATTTACATCAGCATTTAGTCATTCATTTAATAATATGCTGTACATTTTTTAGCAATAACCCTTAAACCGCTAATTATATTATTGGTTGTATAAGGCAAAAATCAAATCTTTTAATTGGCCAACTCACAAACTGAAGACAAAGCCTATTGTTAAAACATATTCGCCTATAATATTAAATTCAACTCAGATACGTTTATAAAAAGTATATTACTAATTTTTCAGGTTATGAAAGAGAACAAAAGTTCTTTCAAAAATAAATTGCTATTTATTTATTATAAAATATATTCAATTTCGGCAAATATAAAGCGAATGTCTAAACAAAAAAGTGCATGACGCAAACGCTTTTTTTCAATTTTACGTTATCGAAAAGTAAAGATTTCTTTTTGCTAAATCTTAAATATTTTTACTAAAATCTTCAATATTTTTCGAAAATAATTTTGTTTTTTTGGTATATTTTTTAAAAAACTAGTTTAATTTCTCAAATTATATTTTTTTAATACTTAAATTGCATTCGAAATGAAAATCTCAGCATTTTTCTTTATTTTCTTTGATCAGGCGGTTTCTTTGTTCTTTCCAGCCAATCAGAATGTTTTTTTCGGCTGAGAGCTGGCTGACAACCAATTACTGACAAGGTTCTTTCTTTGTTTAGTTTAAAATGCGGTTTTTTTGATTTTTTACTTGTAAAATAATTCGAAAAAGGGCACCATCTTACAGAACTTTTAAAAACCTAATCAATACCTGTCAAACGAATATTTTAGCATAAGAACTAGCAGAGTTAGAGTGACGTCAGATGTCAACAAGATGCCTCGTAAGAGGCGGTTGAAGAATTAATATGTAAAAAAAATTCCATGTAGTTTTCTTTAAATTTGTCAACATCTCACTTTCTTTTTATTCATATTTTTCATATTTTCTTTTTAAAAAAAATCTCAATTTTACAATAACAAATTGTTGCCATATTATATTTGATCAACATATTTGAGATGGAACACTAGGCTAAGTAAGATTAGAATTTGAAAAAGGATTGTACACACATTACTATCATAAAAAAATAACATCAGTCATTACACTTTCCATTTTGCATTTACATATTATTATATTCAAAATTATTACTAACTATGTGTTATCATTTCTATTTTACATAACTATAACTTTGAATCAAATTTCAAACAAATTTTTTTCTCAAATTAATAACAGAAATACTGTATTTTGAACAATAAAATATTACATGACTAGTTTACATATTGTTGTTTTAGCAGCAATCATGTTTCTTTAATTACCTCTATATGCCACTTACCATTAGTTATTAAAGCCTACATTAAGTGACCTAGAGATGGTGAAAAAAACTATATTTTAAGTTCAACTAAATAATTTTCATTTATAGTGCTGGCCAAAGGCCAAATATCAACTAAAAAAGCAGCTTTAAACAGCAAGCAAAGTTAATCTTTCCTTTTTTTTTTCAAAAGCAAACTGCATTGCCCTAATTTAGATAAAATTTCACAAAAGAAATATAAAAAAAAAAAAATCTATATTTTGTAACTATAAACATCATAAAATCAAATTTTAGATGTTAAAATGCAAAATAATTAACACTTTTAAAAAATAAAATATTTCATTAAATAAATTTGACTAAGACAAAATAAATGTAGCTAACAATTTAATTAAAAAAAAATTACTTTAATCTATTATTGGTAATCAATAAATCTTTGATTAATTCATGTCGCCGTTCTGAATCTTTAATTAAAGACAGAATATTTTCTTGAATTGTGACAGCAACTTGCTTGTCAAACACAATTTTTTCTAAAATAGAACAAAATCAAATTAATAACAATAGTTAAGACACATAATTTATAGAATAGTAATAAATAAAAAGATAAAATGACATGAATAAAATATTTAAAATGGATATAAATGATAAAAGTTTGCCTTTAAAAAAACATCTTAAATTTCTTAAAATTAAAATAAAGCTCTATAACAATAAAATATAACTTAACAAAAAATATTAAGAAATAAGAACAATATTAATAAAAATATTAAGAAATAAAATGATATGTTAATATCAAGCTTATGAGAATAAAAAATGGTATCAATATTGTTTTTAAGATATAATGCAAAAATTTAGCTTCCAGTAATAATGGTTTTAACAAAGCATGAGCAATCTTTAGATGGACATGAATAGAAGTAACAAACTAAATTTTGGAAAAATGTATCAAAGAAAAATTATTTATACACATATATCAAAAATGAGCAAGCAGTTGTGATAATCAAAATAAATAAAATTTTATACAATTTTATTTAATAAAATTAGTTAGGTGTTATTAAGCTTCCCATTCCTAAGAAATTTAACTTTTTCATTGAGAGTCACTTTCTACATAATTAATATTAAGAAAAAAAAAAGGTAAAAGCCTGAAATCCGGGCACGGCCGCTATGGTACATTGTTTACGTGTCAAAACACATAAAAATGCCGTTTCGGGCGGCCTTGACCTATACAGGCTAATACAACATTTACGTATTGTATTATAACCCATTAAATAGGCCACTTTACATGACATTGCACAAAAATATTATGGCCTGTTTTGTGTTTTGAAGCTATTTACACGTATTCGTTGTATTGATAGCTGATTACCGTATCGCTTGAGGGTGTTGAAATTTCAGGCCGGTATGACTTTTTCAAATCTCCGTAATACAGTAATGTCATTTCGATTTAAAAAATGTTGTTAATTATTAATAATTATCATATGGTCCCCACCCTTCCCTACAAAAAGGTTACTATGTAAAAAAATTGGCAAAGTGTATGTTCGAACAGGCTTGGACAAAGCTCACGTGCTAAGTCACGTTTCAGCCTGGAAAAAAATTTGAGACCACTAAAAGGTCTGAGACGAACGTGCAATTTTGAAACTTTTCTGCAGAATTGCCGAGTACAGAAGGTGTGTGAGATTGTGTCCTTTTTTTCAGGCACATAATGTCCACTTTTTATTACAGCAATAAAAGAATAAATAATTTTAAAAAAAGTCCAAAGTTTGTGTCCTTTTTTTTTTTTTGCATTTCATTTCATTAGAAATTGACAATTATTTGAATTCCATTTTTTGCAGCCGGGGGTTAAAATAAATGACGATTTTGGTGTGTACTTTTTGTTAAGAATAACAAATTACGAATTCCCCCCACCCCCAAAAGCAGTTTCTTGTAGAAGGCCAAAAAAAAAGTAATTCAAACGAAATGGAAATCAAAGTAAAAAGTGAGAAAAAGTTGTTTAAAAAAAAAACCCGGTAAATTCTTAACTTTTTGGTTACAATTCTTTTTGCGAGTGTGGGAGTGGGTATTTGAAAACAATTTTTTAATCGGCAAAAACACAAAAGTAAATTTTGATTTACTATTAAGAAAAACAATTACGTCAACCAAAAATGAAATCAAAATTCGAAACAAGTCCCAAAGTTGATTCTCTTTTTTCAGCGCTGTTAAAGTAATTGACTATTTTGGTTGACTTTTTGTTAATAATAACAGTATGAAATCCCACCCCCACTCCCCGCTCCAAAAGCTGTTTCTTGTAGTAGGCCAAAAAAAAAAAAAAAAAGGCTAATTCAAACATAATATAAATCAAAGTGAAAACAATTTGTGTTTAAAAAAAAAGTAAAATTAATAATAAGAAAAACCATTTAGTCAAGCCAAAAAAAAAGGTAGAATTAAGTTCTAAACAAGTCGCAAATAATTGTATTCTATTTTTTCGGCGGTGGGAGATTCAAACAAATTTTTTGACGTCGTGAAACGGTCCAAAGTTTTAAAATGATCAAAAGAAAAAAATAAAATTAGCAAAATTTGTTGAAAAAATGTCAGGTTCCAAAAAAAACCCACAAAAAGTAACGAAAATGAATATCAAAATTTGTTTAATAATAAAGAAATCATGTTCTAAATGAAATAAAAATTATTCGGATTTCAGGCTTGGGGCATTGTTTGTGTGTCAAAACTGTAAAAGACAATTCAGAATAAATTATCATACTTTTCAGTCAACTGCAAAAAAGTTTTACTTTAATAAGTGTCATTTTATAGTTTGATTAACTACTTTCATATTTTTTTTAGTGATCAAAAAAAAAAATTGATAAGACTGATTTTTTTAAACAGGTAATACAAGATTCTGTTGCGAAATGATGTTTATTCCTGCATCATTAAATCTTAGCTCATAGTACGTGAATATTAATTTAAACAACATGACGATAGAGTTTTACAAATCATACTAATAATACATTTGATCATTGCTGATTATAGTTGAACAATGAACAATTATAGCCAATTCTTTTATTAAAACAATATAATCTAACATCATATTTAATTAATCCATAATCTTTATAGAACTTCATCATAAAATAACAAAGCATCTTATATTAAAATTCTACAAATAGAAATAAAATCATAAAAAACAGTTTTACAAATAGCAAATATTGTATTACTGCATGAAGAGACAAGGCTTTTTAATGATCAGATAAATGGAAATCATAAAAGTTCCAAAAACAAATGTTCTAGTTTTTCCAAATAAAGTTCATCAACTACACATAATTTATCTTATCGATTTCTTCTTATTTAATATGAAGTTCACATATAAAAAAATGTTTGTTTTTGAAAAAAAATAAAATAAAATTTTATTAGCCTCACAATTATAGATTATTAAATTTGAATCTGTTCACAAAATATAATATTTGTAGTAACTTCTTCCAAAACTTTCAGAAAACAAATCTGGACCATAACCTTCATTCAGCTTTTTTTTTTTTATTCCATTAATGATTTCTTTAAAAAAAATTTATTTATTTTTAAATTAAAAAAATTGAAACCCTTTTCTATTATATTTCCATTGCAAAGTCAGCTTTCACTTGCCGACAATAAAGATATTCATAAAAAGCATCTGCCCCATTTGGTGAATGAAAAATGTTTGTAAAAATGTAATAAACACTCCACATATCTACATACTTGTACTCATAGTGGTCATTACTGTCTAATTCCAATGAAATTCATATAGTATATGATGGTAAAAAAATAACTGCTTCACTAAACTAATAACTGATTTAAACGTAATGTCTAAAACAAACAAACAATCCCGATTCTTTAAAATTTTAATAACAAAGTGCTTTTACAAATAAGTATTTCGAAAAAAACCAGTCATTCTAAGTTCAAACATTTTCTTGAAGACTATTTTACTTTGATAAATTATTTGTTTCACTCTATTAGTATTATTAAAGTTTTTATCCAAAAGTTTAAAACAATTTTTTTTTTTATAACCAAGTAATACATATATATTAATTAGACCCAAAATGCATATCACTACTAGCTGAAAATTCAAATATAAAATGTCAATCACTCCTCAACATTATGTTTTTTTACCAAACACTACCTTGTGAATAAAGATAAAATCTGCATTTAACGATATGATCAAAAAGTAATCTCTTGATCATGCACCACAAAGACTTATTCAAAGAAAGAGCATGAAATTTAAATAAGCAAAGATCTTATATTTCTCATAAACTAACATGCTTAATTTATGTATACAAAAAAAAACTGAATACAATAATCATTTTAAACTTTGCAATCTTCTAAACATACATATATAAAAAATAGACCCAATACATATTGCTATCAAAAAATTCAAATATAAAATGTCCATCAATCACTATCCAATATGTTCTTTCAGCAAATGCTATCTTACTCATAAGATAGCATAGCATTTCCTGAAAAAACAGTGTTGGGTAGTGAGGGACATTTTATATTTAAATTTTCAACTAGCGATATACATTGGGAGATTGCAAAGCTTAAAGTGTCTAATGCATTAGTCTTTCTTTGTAAACATAAATTAAACATGTTTGTTTATAAGCAATTTAAGATCTTCGCTAATTTAAATTTCACACTTCTTAATTAAATAACTCTGTATTCCATTATACAGTATATAACAACTTTGTAGCATATAATCAAGAGGTTAGCTTTTGGTCATGCCATTAAATGGAGACTTTATCTTTACTTACAAGATAGTATTTGCTGAAAAAAACAGTATTGGGGAGTGATGGACATTTTATAAAAATTAATTGTATTTTATTCTGTACAATTGTATTAGTACGACTTTTTATCTCTAGGCATATTATTTCAAAATGTGATCTTTTATCAAGTAGTTCAGACATGAGTTAAAAAGAAAATAATTTTCTTCATTGAAAAAAATGACTTTTGGATTCAATAATTGTTAATTTTGTTATAGTTGATGATAATTCAACATAGCTCACCAACACATTCTAAAATATCTGGAGGTGTAAATTAGACTACAAATTAATAGGCTCATTACATTATCATCTGAGTAAAATTTAAAAAATGCTAGTAAAAAAAAAAAAAACACTTTTAAAGACCTCCTCTCTTCTTAAAAAAAAAGTTAGTTTATATATTTAAAAAATGATACTGTAAAAACAGATGTAGTTTCTACACAGTAATACGTTTATAATGTTTCATATTTATTATTTATTCATCTTCATATATATATATATGAGATCAGATCTCATTATTTTATAAGGTTTTATAATAAATAATATTAAGACAATAGCTAACAATGATTTAGGATTATCACTTGATTGTAGAACTGCTGTATATATATTTTAACTGACTTTTAATTAGATAATTTAACTTGTATACAATTTTAGTGAAGAATTTTTTAAAAACATTATTTGAAAAAGTGATTAACATCATAACTAAACATTACAATTAAAAAAAATACCTCTACTTGAAATTATTTCGCTACTTGAAGGAACAATAATAGGAAGACCATGATGGCGCAGTCCTTTATTTACGTCACACCAGTCTTCAGGATCCATTGGCAATAGAGCCTGTAAACAATAAAATAATCAGCTATTTTTAATAAAAATATTTTAAATATTTCATTTTCTTAATTTGAATTAAGAGACAATACTTAGAGTGAAAATTATTCTAAGAGATCTCATAATTATATATGATTATGTGCTAATAACTAGATAAACAATATGAAAGTAGATCAAATATAAAGAATTAAAAAGAAAGTAGTTAATGTATAACGATAGTAGATAGTAGAAGAATGGAATATCGTAATACTGCAAAGATAAAAAAAACATGAAAGTTTATGAAATAAAAATTAAAATAAAAAGAGGCAAAAAACTGATACTTTCACTATGAACCCACATTTATAGTTAGTTTTTAGAAATAAGCCATAACCCTAATTTTAGCAGTACTAAAATGTTAGCAAAATTAAAAAAGTAAAGGAACTCAATATAGCCTCCATTATGAGATGTCTTAATATGTCTCTTTCTCCAACTACTATTAATAATTTTACTAAGATAAAAAAAAAAATACAAGTATATTTTAAATTTTCTTCATATTTAATTGATCAATATTTGTTGTCAAAAGATAACCAATAAAAATATTATAAAATGTTTACAATGTTATTGCTTTAAAAATTACTATAACAGCTTTCTAGAACAAAGATGAGAGTATTCCAAGAAGTTAACTATCCACTTATGTGAAGAATTGTTCTATGTTTGCGGATTAGTGTTTTTAAATACTTTTGACAATCAGATCCATTTACTTCCAATAATGAAAATTTCTGTTCATAGTTGAGGATTTTTATAATGTTCCTTAAACCTGTTTTAATTTCATCTATTGTGAAAATCTTCACCCCAATATATATTTTGTAATGGGATAATAATTGAACTTCTCCATTATGTTTCCACTGTTTGGTCAGCATTTATAATGGAATAAAAGAAATTGCCCTACAGTTTTTTAGACATTCATTTATTACTGACACAAAAATAAAAGATAATAAAGTAATACCCTTATGATTTAAATATTATTTACAACAGAGCAAAACATGTACCATTAAATAGTAACTATGTTATAACCTGTATAAAATTATATAGCTCAATCGTTGGTCACACTATGCAATAACAATATTTCCCATAAATATTGTTATTCAGCTTCCCCATCTACACTAAAATAAAATACTGATGACAATCTTTATTAAAACTAATTTGTTCAGACAGAATGTAAAAACAAAAAGAAAACCAACAAGATCATCACTTCAAATATCACCAAATCTATTCATTACCCAAAATAAACTACAATAAGCAGTTAAATCATATATCATTGTCTTAAACAATGATATATGCCTAAGATACCATTTAATTTATAATTGAATAAAATCAAAATTATATCAATAAATATCTGAGTTCTGATATACTTTACTAATCAAATATTGTGTAATGTAAATTTATACTAAAATTTAATGATATTCTCTACCTAAATAAACTAGTTCATAAATGGTTAGAGAATGTTTTATAAACCTACAATATCTATAATGTTTAAATAAAAATAAACCATTAATTAATAAAATGTTAAATATTAACTGAAAGGAGACCCTTTGTTCCTCTTGGGGGCCTTAAAGGATCTGTGGGGGGCCAATTCCTTATGTCCCCCCCCCTTGTTTTTGTGGTTGTGGTTCTTTTTTTTTTTTGTTTTTTTTTTTATTCTTCTGTGGGGGGGGGGCCCCCCTCCCCTCGTCCCGGGGGGGGGGGTGTGGGCTTTTTGTCTTTTTTTTCTGTTTTTAAAACCATTGTCGTTCTTTTTCTTTCTTTGTTTTGCCTGATTTAATGTTTGTGGGAGTGTTTAATTTTTTTTCAAATTTTTATATTTTTTTATAATAATAAAAAAAACAATGGCCTTGGTCCTGGGGGCGGGGGGGCCCAGGGGCCCGGGGGTGGGCGGCGGGGGGTGGGGGGGGGGGGGGGGGGGGGGGGGGGGGTGCGGGTGGGGGTGTGGGGGGGTTGGGGGTTTTTTGTGGGTTTTTGGTTGTGGGGGGGGGAAAGTGGGAGGATAAAGGAGTGTGGGGTTGGGGTTTGGGGATTGGGGGGGTTGGGGAGGGGGAAAGAGAAGATGGGGGTAAAGGGGAAAGTTTTTGGTGATGGGGGGAAGAGGGGAGGGGGAGGGAAGAGTGGGTGAGGAGAGTAGGGGGGGAGTGGGGGGGGGGGGGGGGGGGGGGGGAGGTGGGGTTGGGGGGTGTGTGTGGGGGGGGTTGGAGGGGGTTGGGGGGTGAAAAAGGTTTGTGGTAGGGGGTTGGGGGTTGGGGGGGAATGGGGGGGGGGGGGGGGGGGGGAAGGGTGGGGGAGGGGGGGGGGGGGGGGGGGGGGGGGGGGGGGGGAGGGGGGGGGGGGAGAGAGTGTGAAATTAAGTGGAGGGAAAAAAAAAGAGATGAGGGAGGGTGGGAGGAAGGTGATGGTGGTGTAGGGTGTTGGATGGGGGGGGAGGGGGGGGGGGGAAGGGAGAAGAGAAAAAAAAAAAATAATAAAAGTTTTTATAATTATAAAATTATAATTAATATATTATGGTGGTGAGGGAAGTAAAAAAATTTAAAAATTAAAAAAAAAAAAAAAAAAAAAAAAAAAAGAAAAAATTAAAAAAAAATATAAAAAAAAAAAAAGAAAAAAAAAAAAATATAAAAAGAAGAAAAAAAAGATGAAAAAAAAAATAGAAAAGAAGGAAAAAGGGAAATAAGAAAAAATAAGGAAAAAGAAAAAAAAAAAAAAAAAAAAAAAAAAGAAAAAAGAAAAAAAAAGAAAAAAATTATGGATGGTGGGAATAATAGTATAAGGGGAGGAGGGATAAAAAAAATGAAAAAAAAAAGAGGGAAAAATTAAAATGAAAAAAAAAATAATAAAAAAAAAAAAAATAATATCTATTACATCTTCCGAATTGCCCAAATTTTAAATGAAGAAGGAGAAAATGATTTAATTATGAAGGAAGGGGGGGGTGTGTTTAAAAGGGGGGGAAAAAAAAAAAAGGGGGGGGAAAAGGGAGGAAGGAAGAAGAAGAGGAGAGAGGGGGAGGGGGGGGGGGAGGGGGGAAAAAGGAGGGGGGGGGGGGGGGGGGGGGGGGGAAGGGGGGGGGGGGGGGGGACTATATTTTACATCAATATACTATTAGTACTTAAGTTATATATCAAAATGAAATACCAATAAGAATACATTATGAATGAACCTATTGTATAATATTGTATTTATAATATCCAATCATATCATTATATCAAATATAGGTTTCTATTGAATATTTACTAAATCACAATCAATTAATCCTGTCCATCTATTTTAAATTTCCTGTAAATCAATTATTAAAATGGATTTTATAACAATTAAACCATATAAAACAATTATTGACATTTATTTTATTCAAAGATAGGTATTAAGATTTAATAGTTAATTAAATTCATGATCAACCTCAAATAAGTTTAAAGATAATTAAGGCAAATCATTCTGACTAATGACAGAATAAAATTTATTATTCTCTTTATAATTGAACAAGATAAGCTCTTAATAATTAATCATGAACTAATTACATTATTATACCATCCATATTAACTTAGATAAAGCAAACAAATATTTCAATATAATGATAATATAAAGTTTATCTCTAATTAGATTTAATAATAATCATATAATAAAAATATATATGCATGTAATCATATTTCACTCACCAATATTGATTTGATTTAGATTAGGATTTAATTATAAAAAGAAAAATGAAGTTTTTCTTTATATACATAGTTCATATTATCTTCTTTTAAATTTATTGTCAAAATTACTTTGCACACTTATACAATAATTAGACAAGTTTATTAGATTTCAATTAAATTTTAATTTATTAATTTATAATAAGTAATTAATAATATAATATATATGTAATTGATAAAAATTGTAACCAGTTAATAAGTACAAATGCAATTTCTTTTTAAAACCTAATAAATTTGTTTGATCTTAATTCAATATTTATCAATCTGATTATCTAATACTCTATAATAATTAATAACAAATATTAAATAAATATATGTGAATCACAAGAATGTGTTGTATGACAATACACTATATATATACAGGAGAGATGCTAATATATTTTCTTTAGGATTCAAATAAAATATATAATTAAAAAAAAATATGACTAAATAAAATTGATTTTATTTATCCATTAATATAAGTTATAAACAATCAAAGTAACATGAAAATTTATTACATTTAAACTCTTCTATACAAATATCTTTAAGTTAAATTTTAAATAAATAAATATTTAAAAATAGTGAGTCAGGAATTAATATATATATCATCAGATAAGAGTTTAAACTTTAAAAAAAATGAATCCAATAACATTTTATCGTGTAGCTAGCTTATCAATTAACTTCTAAATATACATATTGTTTGTTCATAAATAAATCTTATATTTTAAAATAAAGATAAACAAAACATTTTTTTTTAATATAATGAAAATGATATAACCCACTATGTTCCATTACAGCCCCTAGTTTCCTTGTTTAAGATCTAAATATAAAGAAACAATCCTTGAAATAGAGAGGAGACAAGCATGAATAATAATAAAGGATTTTGAATTCAATTACAATTTTTTTTAATTCCAATACTTTTCCTTTAAATATATATGCAAAATTACACCTCAGGTATTATTCTTTTATCTTCAGTGATATATGAGATGTTCTTTTTCTTGATGAAATTATTTCTAATCAAAATGAATAATAAATGCTAGTTTTTCCAAGTCTATAAGGTGAAATTTCAACCATTTAATATCATTAGATCAATCGATCTTGTAAAATTCCATAGTCAAAAAGATGACATATATATATATCATGGGGTTTGTCTAAAAATATTTTATAGCGCATGTTTAATAAAATGAATTTTGATGGTCTTTTTTCCTTTTTAAATACATCCTGTCATTTCTATTGGAATTTCATCATCAAATTGCCCTCACTTGAATGGGCAGACTGTTTACGTTTTTTATTCTTCCATTATATTTTAGCAATCAACTTAATTTATAAAAATGAATTTAAAAGCATCTGTTCTGGACAATGACAAATGATAGAAGTTAAAGTGATTCAATTCTATTTATAACCTCTCTTTGCTGATGTCAATGTTATTAAGGAGACTGCTCAATTTAATTCAATTGTCACTCCCGTTCATTGCTTAATAAAATTGTTTTTATTTAATAAATAAAAATGAAGACTTTTAAAGATATAAGTACAATAAAAATTTTCATTTTATAATTCCAATATTATTTTCTACCCCAACTAAAAAATAAACATTTCACATAATATTTCCAACATATCCTAATGAAAATATACTTTTTAATATATATCTTTATTATATCCCATAAACCAATAAATAAATAAACATATATGAAATATTAAATATTTAATTTTGTAATAAATAGGTTGCTATGGTGAAACAAAAAGTGAAACATGTAATAATTAATAATAATAATTTTATTCAAGTGATCTTTATTATTCACTTATTTATTTTTCTTTTAAAATTGACTACAATCAATTTACAATTTGATAATAATATTAACAACAAGTAATAATATTATTTTAATATTAAGGTTGTCATAGTTACTTAGTTGACCTTTATAATCCCAAGACCTCCATTATCCATAAATGAAATCAAATGAAAAAAAAATAAGACCAATATTTCTTTCTTTTATAAACTGTAATGCACAACTTAAACTTGAGTAAGTACAATATATATATATGTTTACATATTCAATTCAGTGAGAAAATATATATATATTAAAATGTAGGAAGATTTCTTTTTAATACTAAATTATTTCTACCAAAAGCCCTTCATCCAAGTTTAATTCTACAATTAATTTTATTCATTACATTTCCGTAAGATATTAATAATTTGATCACATTTACAATTGTTAAATTCTTGATTATCAATCTTTATTTTCATTTTCTGCAAAAATCTATTTAATGTTACTTTAGACTTTTTTAGCATTTATCTTTAATCTTATTTTCATCTGATAAGTCTTACAATATTTTCTGAAGGTGTGAAATACTATTTGCAAGAACAATCTCATCATCTATAAAATCTAGATGACTTAAATAAATCCCTTTTTTTTTACACCCTTAACTTCCTATTTTAATCAACAAACTACTCACAAAACTGTTATAAAAATTTTTGAAAAAATAAAATCACTTTAATATATACCTTTCTCAATGTTAATCTTCTTAGCATCACAATGTAATCAAATCATTGCTGTTGAATTATGATACTTTTTAGAATATGATATCCTGGGTCTATATCTGGATGAGCCAAAGCTTTAATTACCATGAAAATACTTATAGAACCAAATGCCTTTTAATAATCTATAAATCAAAAATATAATGACAACTCATATTTATTATTTTTCTATAATGTCTCTCAATATTTACATGTGAACCACTCTATTAAAATCACTTTTAAATCTAGGATTGGTTAGAATCCAAAGTTTGCTGGAGAAGAGTTGTAAATATCTTGGTAAAGATTTTGTATAGACATAATAGAAAACTTATAGCTCTGTAATTTCTAATATTTTCTTAATCATTTTTCTTATATTCATCTGTATATGTTTATCACTTAGACATTTGATATATAACTTTCCCAACAGTTTTTCTAATTACTATTGCATTCTTCCAATTCTTTGGTATATCTTTATCATTTGGACTTTTGGTATATAACTTTGCCAACAATTTTTCTAATTTCTTCACTTACTTTTTTTAAGATATCACTAATAATTCTATCATTTTCTGAAGCTTTTCTTTTCTTCGTAGATTTAATTGCATGATTCACTTCACTTAAAATGCAAGGCAATTCAGAAAATATATCTATAAGCCATATAATTCTTTATAGAATGCAGTTCTATTTGTTCTTCTTATTGAAGAAATAACTTTCCTTCCAATATCAAGAAGTTGTTTTACAATATATTGTAATGATCAGCTTGTATATGTTTAAATTATTTACATTTATTTTAATTAATTTGGCTATCACCTGACATTAAACTTAGATACAATGATGGATTGCATGTCTATTATGGATACGTCTCTAACAATCAGGAGAGAACAGACAATGATTTGATTTGATTTTATTAATGGTTGATGCAGGCAAAAGCAATATCCTTTGAAAATTGGCAGATGGCTACATAGTTCCAGGCTTTGATGACTTTACACCAACATGATGAGATTTTCAACCATAGCATGTGTTTCCATATTAAGTTAATCAAGAGTTTACGATTCAGCAGCTTCTTAAATCATTACACAAGACTACTCTAATCAGCATAATTCTCTTAAATGCCACTAGCAAAGTTTCTTAACTGGTTGAAAAAGTCACAACATTGATTCTTGTTCATTCAGGTTATTTTTACCCCCCCCCCCAAGACTTATGCCTTGAAGTTTCAGCTCTGTTCAAAAAATAAAAAATAAAAAAAGAAAGATCCTATCTGAGTGCCTATTCCTCAATTTATATCAGATGCTATCCACAATGGCACATAATAATCAAGATATTCTGTTTGTATTTTTATGTTGGACTATTTCCATCATCTAATTAATGCTATTACTAACAGTTGAATGTATTTGGAATATTTAAATAAAGTTAAATTTTTCTAAAGACATTCAATACATATATTAATTAGACAATGAAAATAGTCCAACATAAAAAAACAACCAGAACACCGTCATCACAAAACACTAAGATAATATTAACTAATTATACTTTTTATACCAAAAATAATAATTTACCTTTACAAAAAAAAATACAAGAAATAATTTTTATCTGTACTTTTTCCTAATTACATTCATTGTTATTAACATTTTTCCAAATTTAATTTTTTCATTTTTCTTTATATACAGAAATACTAAATAAGAAATATATTCTTTTAAATTATCATAATTAAATAAATTATCTATTTTACTCATCAAAGTACATGAATGAGATTATTTAATTCTTTCTCTTCTTTTCTAGAAAAAAAAAAATATTTACTTTATTAATTGAAAAATAAGAAATAATTATAGTATGGCCAAGAAGCTTGAATAAGCAGACTATTTTAAATGAAGTCTGATACTGTTACAATATATATATATATATCAATAGATTATAATTGAAATAATAAATTTAACGGTTTACAAACAATTATAAACAATCCTTAAATCCGCAGAAGTACTTTCGGTTAATTTCTTAAACCTGCTTAAACTGCCATTAAATTCAAAAAAAAAAACAAAGCGGAAGCAAACATCATCAATTCAAATCCCATGAATCTCGTATTTTAATGTTAACAGCTTGTCTATTTATTAAATGCATTTTATTCCTATTTATAAAAATTGCCTCTTTAATTTTTCTTTTATTATGGTTTCTCTCTTCATGAAAAATTTTCACATTTTCAAAATCAAATTTAAATTATATTTACATGTTTTTTCATGATCAAAGAAAACTGAAGGAGACATTAAATCACCATTATTTCTACACGCTTATATAACAATTCATGCTCCCTCACTCTCTTCTCAATACTGCACCTAGATTCACCAATATATGATAGCATACAATCATAAAAAATTTGATATATTACATTACTTTTCTGCTTGACAGGTATGACATCCTTAAAATTATTGACTAATTTATTAATATTGTTTGGAACGTAGAATGAAACATTAAATACATTCTTATATATATATATCCTTAAAAAATTTCACTTGTGGATTTGAAATAAATGGAATAGATATCCATTGTTTACTATTAATCTTCATTTCCTTTAAATCATTATAACTTTTTTTAAATTGACATAAAGTATTGTTTATTTGTTCCATTTTATAACCAACATCAAGCAATTCCTTGGCAAATATTTCAATATTTTTCAGTTTATCACTTTGGTAATGACGTAATTTTTCATTCCGAAACAAAAAATATCTAAAACTTGCCATCTTATGCATCATTGGTACTTTTGATTTACAATTTATATATACTCTTTTTTTGCAATGGCTTAATTATTAATTTATAATTTAATCTACTGTTATCTCTTGTAATAATTAAATCTAAATATTTAATATTTTTGTCCTGTTCCTTTTCAATAGTCCATTTCAAGTCATTCAACTTATTTAATTCCACTACATGATTTTCCTGCAAGTTTTTTTAAGTTTACATTTATTCTTAAACTATAATTTAATTGTACAACTACCCTCACTATGATTTTTTTTACTATCTGAATACAAAAAAGTTCAAATTCTTTATCAGACCAGTGATAGAAGAAAAAGTTTCAGAAACTTTTAATTTGGATAGTTATCAACTTGAGAATATTAATCACTTTAAAGATATTGATCGCTTTCTCAAGTAGGTGGACTTGAATGGTGAGATACAGCATGCACTTCCATGTAACGTTGCTGAATTTATTTATTTTTTTTAAAAAAGGGTATTAATTTCATATAGTGATATAACTAATAATTAAATGGTTTATAATAAAGGGTTGTTTTCTGCCAAATTTTTGTTTAAAAATGAGACAAAAATCCCTTATTATTGTAGCATTAAAACATTACAAAAATTTTAATGAGAATGCATCATAACATTCTGAAAATATTATGACAAATCAAAAGAACCAATTGATATGTTTTTCAGCTTGATGGATGTGATGATATTAAATTGGTTATTATAAAGGCACATCTTCAATGGTATATCAAATAAATAAACAGCGATATATTTCTTTAGAAAAAAATTATGGTGAATTTGACCTTGATATTTTTAGGAGAAACAAATCCATTTATATTATAGACATTATTTCAAAGAAACTTCAAAAAACTGCAATATTGATAAATTTCATTAAAAACATATGGATGAGAATGAAAGTTATAATTAGGAAGACATTAAAATCTTTCAAAAAATAGATTTGGCTGGAGAAGCTAGAAGGCAATATCACAAAATATGAAACAAATTACAGGACCAACAAATGATATATGTTGATAGACTTGCATTTCACATATTGGCTAGCATAGTTGCAAAACTTATCTTAAACTTTTTATTGTCTATTATTTTTTTCTCTTTTATCTTTGGAATTGGAATGGTCATACTCGTACTCATTTATGAAAAGTTACTAATGATGATGAACAATAATATATACTATTGATTTGCATATAATTAATGGCTTCCCCCACTCCCTAGTCCACAGAATCACCATTCAGGTTTTAATAAACTTTGATTTGAAAAAAATATAAAAAAATTAGAAATTCATAAATCCAGATATCTGCCCATCTATAAGAGCAGCATCCTGAATAATCCATCAGTCAGCTATTTCCATATTTCATTCACCCAATTCAGTACTCATTCACAAGGTTACTATCAAATGAAAATATTATTTTATGTCATATCACTGATTTGAACTACTGAATAAAAAAAATTTTTAAGATGGTTCCAAAAGTGATAAATTAATGATATTGGCAATTCTGTCAATCTAAAAGAAGTTATGAACTACTTTCTTTATGTGATAATATAAAAATAATTGATTTTATAATGAAAAGAAAAAATTGTATGCTAAAGTTGGCTGGATGTTCTATAAGAAAGAATTGCTTATTCATAAAATATTGCACAGCATTTTTTTTCTTTTTCTCTTTGAATTTATTAATATATTCTTATTTTCATAACTACAGTATTCTATTTTGTATTACTTATTTTTACAGATATATTAATGAATATAATTTTTAATTAAATTGTAGATAAGTTATATCTACATGTATTAAACATATATATATATAACATAAACTTCATTACTATCTTAGTTTTAGGAATCCATGTGAAAACTTGCAGACAAGTCTACTGAAATAATATCCATAATTTTTCCAAAACATAGACACAAAGTTTCAAATTCTTCTTTTAAAACAAAATGACATCATATACTTTATGATTTTAAATCTTTGACACAATATAAGAAGCACTTACTTTTAAACAATTACAAAATAAATACCAAAAAAAAAAAAAAACTAAAACAATGTCATCTTAAATTAAATTGAGAAATCATCTAAATGGGGCATATCTTCAAAATATTTTATTACATATCAAAAGTTAAACACACATTAATTAAAGATTCACTTTCTTACATCTATGGTATATAATATTATCAATTTACTAATGCAAATCTAAAAACATTTGTAACAAATAATACAAATCATTTTCCACTTGCCCACAGAGTTAAATATTACATGTAGCTTAAAGATAATGACTATTATATCACAATAAAGCACTTGGAACTCTGGCAACATTTAATATTTATTTAAAATTAAATATTATAGAAAATAATAAATGTACTTCTATTATTTATTACATATATGTGACTGTGTAAAGAATGTAATTTTATGCCCAACATATTTTATTCAAACTTTTATACTTTTTTTCCAATTGACCCATTACTTTCAACATATAATTTTTGTAATACATCCAATCACTTCTATGGTAGAAGACAATAATATTGAGACACTTTAGCCAGGCTGTTACATTGTTTTATACAGGAAGGCAATTATTACAATCTAAAAACTTTTTTCAAACTATATTCACATATAATCTGGCTATATGACAACAGTAAGTTAAGTGAATGTAACGACTTCCCTAAATAAATATATTTGTGGATTATGATTACTACTTCTCATTTAAATAAATCAACAAATGCATGCCTGTCTTCCAAGAATAACATCAGATGTAATTTCAGATATACTTCGGAATATTTGCCATTTTCAAAGACATAAAAATATAGTAAGAAATGTTTGAAAATTATCTCTATTAGCTTGAAAATATATATATATATATTATTTTATCAAATAAGTTATCAATTTCGTTTCAAAATCAATACTTTTAGTCTCATGTTCATTTACATAAACAAGCGCATATACAGTATTCAAATTCATTTAGTGCTTTAGATAGAAGTGTAATAATTTGTGCTTTAAAATGTGACTTAATTACTAGTCTAGCAATTGTTATGCAAAATTAAGATATATTTTGTAATTTTGATGACAACTATTAGATTAATATATATACATAAGATTTTTAAATGTTTTATTCCTGATAATTTGCTTTAAAAAATTTTAATTGTGACTTCTATTTATTTATTTTTTACAATAAATTAATAATAGGTTTCATTTTTAAATTTATCTATATCAAATAACTCCAGTATAAAGTATATTTGTTTTTTAGTTATCAAACACATACACTATATATATCAGAATAAAATTAAATATTAAAATATAGAAAGTAAAGAAAAAAAAATAATACCTTATTAGACTATCATTAAACTATTATTTTTCGTACGAACTTAACTAACAAATCTTGCTTCAATTCAATGCATTTTTAATCTTTTTTAAACAAATCGTAATATAAAAAACAATCGAGTTAAAACGTAAACACGTAATAACAGATAATACGTAGTAACATACATATCAGAAATCACCCATGTTAATAAATGTACTTTACTTTTTTTATCAGTGCCCCAGGTGTGGATAGTCTTTGAAAAAATTACTAAACTTGCTATTACGGAAAATACACATTGTAAAATAATTATTTGATGATTATGAGCAGTTTCCTTAGAAACAGATCCAAGATGATACTACAAATTATATAAATAATGTAATATGCAAAAAAGAAAACGCAAAAAAGAATATGACTTTCCTACTAGAATATTATTTACATTTATAAACAAAATTTTGGGGTTAAACGGATTTTAAATATTAAAAAATAACGGCTATAGAGCAGTGCACAATCGTGCTCTTTGAAATTCTATTGGGTTAATTATCCTGATTATAAGTAATTAAGTATTACTTCAATACTTAATAAAAAGTTAGTGAAGCAGAACAAAGTTAGATTTTTTTTATTTATTCTAATTATACATTATAAAAATAAATAAACATAAATATTTATATTTTTCTTATTAAAATCCACAGGTTGCAACAATAATAGAAAGTGCGATCTGTGCTGAATGCCCGTATGTAAATACTTATCGAGGTAAATATAAACATTTGTCTATTAGATTAGACACTTGCCGATCGAATTTAGTTCAAATTTTTTAAAAAAGTGATGATCTAAGTAGTGACAAAGATGTTTTAAATTATACATCAGTAAGTAATATTTTTTCTTATCATTTATAAAATAATTATGAGACAATTTAAACGGGGGGAAAAATTATAATTTAAAAAAATATGTATTTTGATTTATAGCATTTATATGTAGACTGTATATTTTCCCCCCATTAAGTATCCATGGTAACAAAAATATAAATTTAGTTGCTTGTACTGTAGAAAAATTCATTTCATTTTAATTAAAATGAAGCGATTATTCTTTTTTAACATCACTTTTACTGATTTGGAGTACTGTTTTTAATTAACTATAATAAAGAATTTAGTGCAAAAGTAAATAAAAATTTAAAAAGGAAAAATGTTATGTAATAAAATATATTTTTTTAAAAAAGAAAAATCTTATTAAAATCTATATTTTAGATTATTAATTACATTTTTATGATAAATTGACTGAAACATCTTTTTTTAATAATCATATTTCATTTTGCTCCGGTAGACTAAAATATGCATAAGTTGCTTTTTTTTTTTATGTACAGTATGCAAGTTTTTTTCATTCCTACTACTTAGTCAGCCCTTGTAAATGATCTGTGGAAGGAACCGATAGATAGATAAGCAGATATATATTACCAGCCACTAATAAATATCCATGGTCAGTCTAGCTCCATAAAGAAGAAAAGGAAAAAAAAAAACTTAAAAGATCTTTGCGATGAATGTACCAACCAATTCAAGATTCTTAATAGTAGATAATTTATGAGAGGACACAATGGCTGATTAAATATGACTCCAATTATGTGTGTGTATATATATCAATAGGAGCTATTTGTAAATGAATATGGCCATACAGAAAGGACAATAAAAAATCAAAACAGTGGAGAACGCACTGTAAACCAGTACCAACCAATCATACTAATACAAATATATTCACATATATCATATGCTGTTCTCAAAGTCTTTATTTAATATCTTGCAATAGTATTTTACTTTTGCAGAAAACTTTTCTTACTAATAGACTTCATCACTTACTTAATTGGTGCTTTACTTTGTGTTTATCTTTACTCATATTTTTAAAGCAATTAATGTTGGACCTTTTTAAAATATCTTTGAGAAAATCTTTATAACATGAATAGGCTCTTGGTCATACTCAAAATGTCTTACTATTTATTCACTTCAAATGCCTAATTCGTCAATATTGTGTTCTTGCAATGATCAATTTAATACCTCTAGCAAGCTTTCAATCCTGTCATTTCTATTTTCAGAATATTATGGAGCATTATTCTTGAAATTTTGCAATACTTTTATATTACAGTAATGGGGGGGGTCCTTGTCTCTTCTCTACAATAAATTTCTTAGAATATCAATTATACATATAACTAATTTAATTATATATAGGATATTTCATTTTTGATAAAACTTATGATATATAACATCAATACATTGAAGTCTGGGTAGCATTTCAATATTTGAGTTTGCATTTCTATCTAAAAAGTTAACAAAGTATTTAAATTGATTCATATTTTAAGATGATAACTATCCAAGCTAAAAAATATTAAAAATTTTTCTTCCATTATTGGCTAACAAAGTATCTAAGTTTGTTGAATATTAATTACTAATCTAATGTCTTTATAGGTTGCATTCAAAATGCTAAGAAAATTTTGAAGATCATTATTTGAATTATCAATAATAGTTTATTTTAAAACTTCAACTTCAAATCTATATTATATTTTGATGCTCATTTATCAAAAATGAATAATAAGTTTTTATTTCAATTATCTCAAATTTTCCTCCATTAAAAATAACTCAGAATTATTGTGTAGAAGATGCATAATATAAATAAATTTCAATGGACAGCCAGAACATTTTATTCGTTGTTACAAATCTTTTAATTAACTGATTCAATTGTCTTCACCAAATTGATAAAAGCAATATATAATTATGCATTTACTCCATATTTTTCATGTAACTCATGGAATAAAATCATGTTTAAGTGTTTCTTAATTTTTAGATATAAACTGTGTCTTTATCAACCACTAGCATATGACTGGAAACAATTTACTCAATAAAATCCTTAAAAGTACTTTTGATGTAGTGGATAACAATATATTTTATGATAATTTCTGTAGTATTTTCTATTCTGTTATTAGGAACAATTGTCACAACTTCATGTATTCATATATTTCTAAAAAATTTCAATAGATTTTAAATTTTTACATTTTAAATTTTATTTACTATGATCTTCAGTATTCTCATTTTAAGATTAAAAAATTATAACTTCATCAAACTGGATATATGTTCAATTTTAAATATTAAGATATAAATGCAATCCACATATTTTTGCAACATTATTCAGCAGGTGATCAAAATATTCCTTCTATCTGCTATTTTTCTGATCCATGTGATGTACTTTTAATGCAGCAAAAATAGATATAATTATGATCAGCAAATGGCTAGTTCATTAACAGAATTTTTGTTTTATTGTCAGTCATTAATTTCTTGTCTATATTGTGCTAAACTTAACAGCCAATTTGGATTTTTTTTTAATGAATAGTCAATAGTAATATGTCTACATATTTTATTTTACTAAGCAGAGAATGTCATACCTCAGTAAATCATATTAACTATTGAAATTTAGCTCAAGTAACAGTTGTTCTTAAGGAATGAATATTAAATTTCTTAATAAGTTTGGAATACCCCCTATTTTTTAATACAACTATTATTTTAATCATGGAACATAATAATTTATGATTTGTTTAACAATCTCCATCTACAAGAGTTCATGTAATATTTCTTTTACATACTGATCACAACAATAACATAATCATAGAAAACCATTGTTTTGAGTATGACTCTAGCTTTTATACTATTTCTTTTCTTTTTGTAAATGAAATGTTTTTGAAAATCAATCTATATGTTACGCACAAATTCAATAATAATGGGCTATTTAAATTCATTGAGTCTATACAATTCTTTTCAATAACTTTGGGCCATAGTTGACCATTCTGTCCAATATGTAAAGCAAAAACTTCAAAAAGAAAAAAATTTTTTTTCTTTAATTAGTATTGCAGTAATAACAATAACAAGAAAGAAAAGCTTTTTTCTCAGAATTTTCCAAATCTAATGTTAGACCTAATCACTGATAAAATGAACACAGGTATCATTGTGAAATTAAATTTTAAAGTTATTAATTTTTAATTAATTCATTTAGAAACTCCAAAAATGAAAAATACTTGGTTAAAACTCATAGTAGTATTTTTAGGCTCAATCTTCCCATGAAAAAGCTTTAGTATTTATTTGTTCAATTAAACTACATTCATTTGCAAAACAAATTTCACTAAAAAATAATTAGGTCTTTAAATTTTGATAGCTTCTTGTGATAAGTGTTAACCTATGTTCAGATGCATAAAACTTCCCATCAAGCAATATTTACACATATTTGAGGCAAAAAAATTAAATTATTTTCTTTGCTATTGTTACTATTATCTGCTTTGCTACCATTATCATTACTAATAATACAATTATTTCTACTACCTAAATAAGCTCCTCCAAACGTATAATTATTTTTGTGCAAGATCAAAATCAAGAAACTCACAAATTGTTATATCTATCTATCCCCAACATTGCTTTCTTAATCCTGAAACTTTTCATGCGTATTTGCACACAAAAAACGAAGAAAATATGAGTCAGAATTGCTTTGTTTATTTTCCAAAATTGATAGTTCTGTTACATAAACACAATCCCTCTGTCAGTTAGTGTGGAGAGATAGCCACTGACATAAAAAGCCTGTGATAACCTGAATGACTAAAGTCAGTAAAAAATAAGAAAAAGAAAATTGAAAGTAAAATTGAGAGAAAGAATGCTTTAATTAAGCCAAAAAAAATGTTTGGTGCTTACCTTTTAGTGAACTAATGCTAAATAAAGTAAGTGTTGCTTTTGATTGGGCATTATTTATTAATTATTCACAGTTAACCCTCATATCTGAAAGTCATTCCACTATCTTCCAACTGTGGATCCTATCTGTAATCTGAATTTAATATCTGCAGTGATATATGTTCATATGAATATGGCAAATATATTTTGTCTTAAACCGTTAAATGTTTCTTTAGATTAAATCTACAATTTATAAATTATAAAGTAGACTCATACATTTTGTTTTTACATATTTCATTTAATATCTTTTACTAAGTTCATAACTCCAAACCATCAAGGAACAAATGGTTTTAGTGTTAATTGTGAAAGTTTTATTATGGAACTTCAACAATGCTTGATGATCAGGTATTAACAGTAAAATATTTAAATATCTAATTTGTCTAACTCTTTAAGTATTTAAAATGAAAAATATAAAAGTAAGCAAAATTTGAAACCGAAAATATTTAATTAAGCGCAGTAAGAGTTATTATTGGTTCTGAAATAATTTTACTATATGCACTGGAAGTTCTTCCATTTTTTAATGATATACCAGGTGCCATGAGAATTATTATGGTTTATCATGCAGCTTATATGATGTTCATGTCTATATTGAATATTATTTTTACTTTTTATTTGTGAAAAGATTACTGAATGTGGGCACCTTTTTAACTGAAAAGTTATTTCTTTTAGCCACTAATGGATTTAGTTAGAAATAACTTGCAGAATTTGTTATTATCTGAAGTATTTTTATCCATGTAGTCAACATATTATATTTTGTGATTTGGACTGTTGTCTAGTGTCTCTTAAAGTCACCTTTCTTTGGTGAAGCTTCTTATTTTTATCCTTAGACTTTTTAATCATAACATTATTTTATAAGCTTTTTTAAGCATTCAACTTAGTATTCCTTCTATTCTTCACCTAGTTTCTGCATATCTTGCCTTGTTTAACCTTATCTGAAAATGGTTTGGAGTCAATTTTATTCTATAAAATGATGATGTATTGTCAGACTATTATGTTATAATGTGATCTTTGGACAATAAGGGTATTAAAGACATTTAATCACAATATTGACAGCTAAATAGTTATGTTTAGAAGTGATTGTTGATTCATGGTCTGATGTATTTTTGATTAGATGAAAGATTACAATTAAAATGACATTTCATAATGCTCCCTCTGTTCAGAATTGCTTATATATAGTCTTATTTGTATCATCTATAATTTATCTTCACAAGGCAGCTAGCTCTCTTAGTATTTAAAAGGAAAAAATATATTCATCAAATGATTCTATTTTTTGGAATGGTTCATTTATTTGACAATTACTGTTTTTATTAAAGTGGATTTTTTCTTTGGATTTTTTTTTATTATTCTGCATTTTGCAACTTTAGTTGTGGATTCAGTATTTTAACTCACATTTCCATCTCAAGTGAAATCTTCAGTAACTTAGCATATGATTATACCATTTCAATTTTTTAACATTTAAAATTGCATTAATTTGTAATTTTCTATGATATTGCTATGAAATTTTTTTAAATTTAAAATCCATGTTTTCTTGGGAGCCTATTCATCATAGAATATTATGACTTTTGTTTTTTAAAGTTTTATAGATATACTTTATTTGAATTTGAAATTTTATCTTTCATATTGTATTGCATTTTACTGATATTATCCAGCCTAAACTACATATTATGATTTAATTTTCCTTTAAATTATATTTGATTGTAATAAAATGTAATAAACTTTTTATTGAGTTTTATTTTATTTTTGAATCACCATTCTTATTTTTAATACAGAACTTTTTCAGTATATTTATAATGTAAATGTCGAAACATTTATTATATTTTTTTATTTAAAAATAATTATAATACTTTATACTAGTAAAATATAGAAACATTTTCTATGTGTCAGTAGATGGAAATCTCCTATTCTGGAAACAATGAGTAACTGGCTAGTGTGCATTCATTTTGTTTTACCTCCCTCCTCAAGCCTATCCCTCAGAGCTTGGGCATTATGACCTTGGAATTCATGCAGAAAGGTCTGATTTACCCATGTAATTCTGTGGAGTTTTTTTTCATGAACAGAACTTTGGTGTTACTTTTATTCATTTCGAATCATGCAAGCTTAGTCACCAATCTCCAAGATATCAAATTCTGGGTCCTTTCCTTGGCTCCTATGAACCTATAGGCCTTTCAGATTGTGCAGTGCAGGATGTTTTGTCATTGAACTTTTTCTTTTCTTAAATGCCATTTAATATATTCCATCAATAATTTGATCATATGAGTTGTATCCAAATTTCAGAATAAAATTTTCTATATTTTTATAATAAAAAAAAAACTTAGTTATTATAAGATGAATTTATTATTTTATTTTTCAAGGTGTAATTTTTATAGTTTTATATATTTATATATATTTACACGTTGATTTGTTTTTGATAGATTTTTATTGCAAAATGTCGCATAAACTTCATTAATTTTATGTAGTATGTCAAGCGTTTGTGGTCGAGTGGTCAGCACAGCTGCCTTACAAGCAGTTGTCCTGAGTTTGCGGGTTCGCTTTCTGACCAATGCGTTGACACATGAAAAAAAAAAAATTATGTAGTTTGTTTTTTTAAATGTGAAAACTTTTCTTTGACTCTTTAATAATCACTCACATTTTATATCCATACAAGACACTAGTAAATATGCACATGTTTAATAAATTTAATTTGATGTCTAACAGATTTTTTTTTTTTCAAATCTTGTCTAACTTGTAATCAAGTCTTTTTTCGTACTATTCTTAATTTTATGTATTTATTTATTTTAAAAGTTTAGATCATCATTGATATATGAAAGTTTACATTTTTATTTTTACATTTATCCAATTTATTTTCTTTATATTTGGGGTTTTTTTTTCCATTTTCTTTTTGCCTAAAACTAGTTTTTGTTTAGATCTTATTAAAGTATAATCTATATGTTTTGTTTTCTTATTCAGCATCTTGACTTTAGCATTTTTTTTTAAATATTATTATATCATTTGTTTGTCTCTTAAGAAGGTGATTCTCAGTTTGCTTTGTCCAGTGTCTAACAATCTCGATATAATTGGATTTCTAATTGCTTTTTTCAATTTTTAACAATTTCCAGTTTTGAATTATCCTATATATATTTTTTAAATTGAAATAATTTATTATTTATATTATAAGAATAAACTATTCATGTACTTCCAAATAATTAAAAGTTTTCTAAAAAGTCAGGATGCATATCGTTTTTTTCTTTTTCTGGTATTTGAGTGATATTTATCTTATTCTTTTTTTTTTTTTTTTTTGAAGTTTCGATCATTAGTGATTTTTCCATTAAAGTTTACAATTTTTTTTGCATTTATCCAATTTATTTTCTTTATTTTGTGTTTTTATTTCATTTTCTTTTTTTGTCTAAAACAAGTTTTTGTTAATACTTATTAAAGTATAATCTATATGTTTTATTTTCTCATTAGTATCTTTTATTTTGTCATTTGTTTTTTCTTAAGAAGTTGATTCTTTATGCTCAGTGTGATTGGATACAAGTTTCCAGTTTCTTTGCATACTTTTATATCTGCTTTGAATTGTCCTATATAGTTTTTAAATTTTGAAATTTTTTTTATTATATATATTGTAGATAGTAAATTATTTAATTACTACTCCTGTCACTTTCTGTTAATAAAATCAAATGCCTTTTGAAAGTCAACATGTACCTGTCATTTTGTTTTTTTAGGTTTCTTCTAGTATTTGAGTGATAAAACATTTCCTTTTAAATCAGCTTAATCTTTGATTTAAGATATTTATTTTGTTTAAAATGATTATTAGTATAATTGTTTTATAATTAATAATTGTTTTATAATTTTCACATTTCTTCTTGCTTTTTTTTTTTTAGATTATCATGACATTAATAATGATTTTATTTTTTTATAAATGATTTGTGTTAGTTTCTTTGTATGCAATATTATATATCCTGATAACTTCTTGAAATAAATTATTTTTACATATTTAATCATTTCCCTTGTAGTTTTTTCTTTTTACTCAATATTCTTTGATTATTTTCTAATAGGGTATTGATTTCACTGTTATAATATAATTGGTGCAATTTCATTAAGCACTTTCTAATATATCTTCATCAATGTCTGCTTTATATAAATCAGAGCATTACTCTCTTCATTGCTTTAATGTTTTAATCTTGTCAGTGAACAGTTTTTAATTTTTTTATTTTATTGCCTTCTATTTTATTTTTAAAATAAACTTTATTAAATATGAAAAAAAGCAGTTACTCAATAAACAAAGGGAGTAATTAAATAAGCTATGTTATATAATTATTGAAATGAAAGGTTCTGCAAGATGATAGAAACTTATTGAAATATTTTTTTGTGCAGATTAATAACGAATAAGATTAACTATGCATGTAATTAAGGTTTTTAAATATAATTTAAAAAAGAAAAAAATACCAAATAATCTAAATTATGCTCTATATATCATAGTGGTGCTGGAAGAGAAATCAGGTTCCAAGTGGCTACTACAATATCAATAGGAATCAAGGTCTGATCTCGATTTTAATTTTTAACAACTTATTAATAAAAGGGGATTTAAGTTTTGGAGATTTCAGGTTAAAAATAAGATGGCATCTCAGGAACCAAAATGTAAATAGGATGAATATTGTCAATCTTATATTAGGAAACATTACTCTGAATATTTTCAATAAGCATTGCTAATATGGAAGACTGATTTACTGTAAGAGCTGTTATAAGCTGGTAATATGTATGTAAAGAAATGCATTCATAACCCAATATATTCAAGTGTTTCCTCTTCCTTCACATACAATGAGCTCTTTGCATCAAAATTTACAAATGTCATTATTCCAGCTAGGAAGGCTTTGGTTGATAAAGCATTGAGATTGATTTTCACTAGGAAATCCAAGTATTTAGGCTCCAAATGTCAGAACTTGAATTTCTATATAATGGCTTAAATAGAAATAGTAAGGAAAGAATAGGAAACTTCCTTAAAATCAGCGTTAGTTTATTAGGAAATCCAAGTATTTAGGCTCCAAATGTCAGAACTTAAATTTCTATATAATAGCTTTAATAGAAGTAATAAGGAAAAAATAAACTTTCTTAAAATCAGTGTTGGCTCTTAAGGTACAGGTCCCCTAATACCCAATTTTTTTTAGAATAGAACAATAGTGTGGCATGTGTTCTTGGATATGAAAGTGAATAAGCTATTTATGAATTAGTTCCTGATTAGGGTATGGTAAGTCAGTAGGTTTACAGGAATATATGATGTTATATTATGGAAGAAACAATGTGTTTGATCAATACATTGATTGTACTGACAGTAAAATGTAGAGACATAATGTAAAGAGAAACCATTTAATTTTTGTTATTTCTGTATTTTTTTATACTTATATAATTTTTTTTTTTTTTACCCCAAATGAGTCTGGTACATAGAGAGCTTATCATTTTTTAAAGTGAAGTGGTGAAATTGATGATTGGAATGTAGTATGTAATTGATTTTTGGTATTATTAATGTTTTGATAAGGGAATTTACTGAGTAGTGATAGAGAATCTTTTGAGAGGGAGTTTATGACCTTTTTAATTGAAGCTAAATAATATTTTGTACTGTTAGCTTTAATAAATTGAAGGGAAAATGATTTGGAAAGCCTTAAAATTTATGAAGAATGGCACAGTAAACAGAGGATATCTGTTTGCCAGTAAGGATGTACCATGCTGATAACTTCTCTTTAATAAAAATTAAAGACAAAACTTAAGAATAAAGTTCTGATATTGGAAGGAAAGAAGATTACTAAGTTGTCTATATAATATGTTTGATTTATTGGTTTATTTCTGAAAATGAACTTTTATTTTTTAGGCATCAGCTTAATAATTGCAATTATTAACTTATGATCTGAATCTATATCTGCAACTATAAAATGTATTGTTTTCTAATGATTTTGAACATGATATTAGTATTAATATTTTTTATCTTCTGTTTTTGACATTCATTTTCTGAAATTTTATTGCAAATCTTCTTACATTTTAAATTATGCTCTATAAAATCTATCATCATATTTGTTTCTTTCTCCAAAACTATATTTGTTTGTAATGTGTTTTGAACTCCCACTATAATTTCCAATATTAGCATCTCAATCCTCTGCATTTTATGAAGAATATATCATCATTTATTCTTATATAGGACTTTTTTTTTTCTTTGAATATAGCTGCTATTATTTTTGCTTTGTTAAACTTGTATGCTACTAATACATCTTTTAATTTTTTTTAATCTAGTAAAAATCTCACTTCATGCTTTGATTTACATATGAAGCAGATGATCTTATAGTGACTTAACTTTCTTTATATACTGTATATCAACTAATCTAAAGATGTAATCTTTGTGTTTTTTCATTTCTTTTCTTTTTTTTTTTTTTTTTTGATAGATTGTCGTTTTCTAATTATCTATAAAGTTCTGACATTTCATATTTTTATAGAAAGCATTACTTTAGCTGCTTTTATCCCCCTCCCCTTTCCTCAAAAAAAACTTATTTGTAAACCAAAATATCATTTCTTAATAAGGATCATGTACCTTGTTAATCTGAGCAATGGCTATGATGATATAAGATTATGAAAACTATCAAATTTTATATATATATACTTTTTATTGTTAGTGCATCGCCAATCATGTGAAGATCTCATTTGTCATAATATGAAATACAAATATCTTTTCCAGTCATTATTATGAAGATTTTTACTTTCACCTACTTTGTATTCAACTTGAAACTGAAAATGATAGAATTAAATTCTTATTATTATTAAAATAATAATAAAAAATCAAGTGAAACTTCTTAGATTTTCATATTTATACATGTTATTTAGTTCTTATAGATATACACAGACAGACAATATTCAAAAGCACTTGTAAATGATAATTTGAATTAATTCCTCCTGAAATCATATATTTATTTAAAATAAATAAAATATAATGTGAAAAGACAAGTTTGAATCACTTCAGGATCCCCCATTGGCATATATGTATTTTATTTTTCATCTTTGTAAAAATATATAGATTCATCAGAAATATTACCAAATTTACCACTTCTTTTATTTTGCTATAATATCCTATATAAATACAATTTATCCCATACTTTGAACATTTTTTAGCAACAATTTTTTCATTATATCATCGCTCTGAAGAAGATTGGAGGACAATCAAAACATAAGATTGTGCATGAATATAGGTAAGCATAAGATTGTGCATGAATATAGGTCAATAAAAGATTTTTGCTAAAAATTGTTCATAGTAGTGGGTAAATTGTATTTATATATAGATTCATGTTTGATTATTAATTATATTAGCCTTTTTAATGCATATCACAGGAAGAAGTATGATGATAAAAATTATTTGTTTTGATTGAAAGCTTTTAAAATCATGCATATAATTTTTTTAAGTCTAATCAAAAAAATTTTTAGAACATATTAAAATATGCAAGAGTAATAAGCTATACTATGAGTAAAAATAGGATTAGAGAGCAAAAAATACAATAATAATAATAATAAACAGAAACAGCAAGGAATATAGCCTCAACAAAATTTTTGAGTTAGAGATAAGTCTACTGAGAAAATATAAAAAATATTATAACTTTCTAATAACATTGTCAAAAGTTGTGCTTTATTTATAAAAGTATATAATGATGCAGCAGAAATGAGATGTTGTATCATTGTAATTATGTTTGATTTATGAATGAATAATGCACTCACCTTTTTCTTTCCAATGAAAAATTTATCAGCTAATATTATATAGTTAGTAGGATTTTCTATGGGCTAGCTATTTGAAAAAATCCTTTATCTAAAAAAAAATCTCACTTCATTAAAGAATGAATTTAAGATTGTGGACATAGTAATCTAATGCATTAATTGCTACATTGAGAGAACCTTAACTATAAACACAGCAGCTCAATTAATCTGAAGCCTTTACATTTTTTGATTAAGAAGAAATGAAATATCTACAAATATTGAAAGTAGTGCTTCTTATACTAATTATTCTACAGCTTATACATATATATATATTTTTAGTTTATATGAATTTCTGCAAGTACTCCTAACAAAATAAAACAAGTTATATTGTATTAAATAAATTAAAACTTTATTTTTAAAGCAATAGTCATTATCAAAAAATTAATCTCAAATAATATATAAATTAATTTTAAATGCAACTAAATTAAAGCTAGAATAACATTAAGTTTAGTCATGATTATTTAAATAATGAAAAATGTGAAACATAATTAATCTTGTGAGTATTAACGTTTAAGAGCTGCTTTTTTTTTTCTTTTCTGAAGAATAGATCATTATTCTAAATAATTGATGGAATAAAAAAGTCTTAACATAATGATTGCCAGATATATTATTATATTGTCATAAAAATATTGTAATTCAATATTTTAAAGAATTAGATTGCTAAATAGCAGACAGATTGATTTTATACTACATTTTTTCACTCACCAACAACAAAATATATACAAATATATAGAATGCAAATCTTATTCAGATCCTAATAACAATTAAAAGAACTCATCATATCTGATTTCAAGCATATGAAGGTGTTATTTTTTTTAAATGTTTACAGCACTCTAGAAATTCAAGCTAAAATGAGATAATTTATAATTTTCTTTATATCTATTTCTCCAATCATTTAATTTTGCAAAGTGGAAAGATTGATAAATTCTATAGCTAGTGATTTTTGGATTAATTCTTAGTAGAAAATTGTTATCTTAACTGGTTTGTGCTCAAACATCTCATTACTTTTGGTGAGAAATAAATAATATTTTTTAATCAATATTAGATTAAACAGGTATTTAAATGTAATATGAAGCTACTATTCAAATATTTTCTTAACAAATTTATTAAATTGTTTTCATTTTTTATTGCCAAATTAATCTCAATATAGGCAAACATTTAGAGTAATAAACAAGGTAAAGAAAGCATCTTAAAATTATTGCAATATCTTTGAGAAATCAACAAATTTGGGTTGCTAATTTTTGTGGAAGAATATCAATTACATCATTATTTCATCAATTGCTATCCCAATTTTCTAAATAAAAAAGTAAATAGCATTGATGCTATCTCTTTTGCAATCAAGGAAGGTCATTTTTGAAATAATTGAAATTGGTTTAGTAAATATATGATATCAATATTAAATGAAGTATTGGTGTCAAGACATTATACAACAGAGATTATTATTAAAAATTTTGAAACTTTATAAATATTTCAAGCTTTGTTTACATATCAGCGATTGTGGATATGCTAAAAGTTTTTGAATGAAATAATAGTATCAACTATTAAATATAAACCTATTGGATTTATTAACATTATTACATAAAAGTGTTTAAACTGATTATATTTCCCTTGTATGTTTGGAATCCATAAGAGAATAATGGACAGTTAATTGTTATGAAAATTTTAGTATTATTTAAATATTGAAAGTGTATTATTGCTTACAAATTGATATCTTATAAAATATAAATATTTATGATATGATAAAGCAAAAATCTGGATAAATTTTACATTCAGTAACTTCATATGCAGATGCAAATAATTGTAAATAGTCAATCATATAATTTATTATATTATAGAGATAAACTTTCTCTAAAAAGTTAATTGTGAAATAAGTTATTGGATTTAATATAACTGTCAGATAATATCCTATTTGCTTTGTTTTTAAAAGGTGCTTCTCATATATAATTATAATTGCATATGTGTTGTATCTTTGTATTTGTTATTTTGTAGAAATAAAATAAATAAAATATTTTTTTATTTTTAAAACAAAAAAAAATGAAATAAAAGGTATCAAAAAAGCTCAAAAATGGGGGGGGGGGGATTTCCTATAAATAAGTAAAATTTCATTGCACACATTAGAATAATTTAAAATATTGCACCAAATGTCAGATATCAAGGGAAATTTTGAGGAATAGAGTAATTTAATGGTTAGGGCATCTGTATACTCTCTCATGGCCTAGAGTTTGAGTTCAAGTTACTCTAGGAAATTTTTCATGTTTTTTTTACAGGTAGTCAGCTTGCACTAACCCAGACTGCCATCCAATATTGATTATGAAAATGGATATCTAGCTATCATTAACTAGAAATTAAAAGTTTCAAGATTAATTTGGGTTGATCAGTTGAGTAACAATGTCACTATTGATGAGAGCTGTGTTATAATTTAAGTTAATAGAGAATAATGTTTCTAATGATTTAAGCAAGAAAATTAAATATTTAATTTTTAATAACTTTTACTATTGTAGTCTTAGCATTTATATATAAACTAAACAATTTTTATCTTTTAGAAATAATACAAAACTCTATCTAAACTTTTGGAAGAATTATATATTCTCTATCTATTTTTGTTTATTATAATATAATTATTTTAAGAGTATGACAATTTTTCTTTTAATAAAAAAAAATGTATTTACTTAATATATGGTAATATATTATTAAATTTTTATTATGTAATGCATTTTCTTATATTTTTTGGTGTTTATTACAATAGCTATCATTTGTTGCGATTTGCCATCATATGTTCAGTTTAATTGCAAATAAATCATATAATATAAATCATTCCTAAAAGAATATATTATAAATTTCAGTTCATTGTTTGATAGCTATATAGCATATTCCCTCCATCTTGATTATTAATAAAACATCTTTAAGATGATTATTTTTAAATGAAATTGTTTCTTTGTATCTTATCAAACTTTATTGTAAAATGCAAGAGCTCATAAATTAACCAAAAGGAGATTTAAAATCAAATGTTTATAAGTTGTTGTTTTTTTTTTTTTTTGTGGCAATAAAGTGCTAAAGTTGAATCCTATAATGCTAATTATTAAATGAGGATTTGCAATTTCTTGGATAATCATATAGCTAAAACATTAATATATATATATCTTGGATTCAAAGAGAACATAAAAGACCCAGAAAGAGACTACATGTGAGATGGATGGATGAAATAAGAAAGTGTGCAGGGGTGATGTGGAGAAGAGAAGCTAAAGATAGGAAAAGATGGATTGAACTTGGAGAGACCTTCAGCCTGCAGTGGATTAATAATGGTTGATGTTGATGATTTAAAAAAACGAAAATGTAGCAAACAAATATAAAAAATTAATATAAATTCTCATTTCTAACATAACAATTTTTTTTTTTTATTAAGGAAAATACAAGTGTCACATTTTAACATAAATTATAATAGATACATTGTAATATATACTTTACTTATTAACAGAAAATTGCTATCTCTGAGCAAGTTCTGAGGCTTTGCCTCATCATCATCTTAAGAGTGGCTAATTTTGCCCTCATAGTATATAATAAATAAATCGATTGACTAGATTAAGTGTTGCCAATCTTGGAAAGATTTCTGAGATGTCTCATTGTCATTTTGGTAATAATGCAGCATTGCTTTGATAGCTAAGGAAGGTTTTGATTTCCAGAAAAGTTTCTGAGGTGCCAAACATTAATACAAAATAATAAAATTTGGAATATGATTTTTGTCCATGCCAAATATTTGATGATTACCAATATTTACTATATGCATTATAAATTCTTTCGCAAAATATTTATAATCTTAAAATATGATAAGTTTATAGTATCTTTAAGATTATGTTACTTTAATAATATAACGCAAAGACAAAATGAATTTTGATAATGAAAAGAATTAATTATTTTAGATTTGAGATGGTTATGCAAGTTTTAAATAATGAATATTCTTACTAAATAAAGAATTATTCCTTAATGCATAATATTATATATTTAACATTGTTGTTTTGATCAGTTATAACAATTATGCTTTTCTTTAAGAAAATTTATCTATAGACTTCTGCCAGTCTGAGAAATCTTATCCTTATTTTTGCTGGTCTGCGGAACCTTATGCTTATTTTTACCGGTCCGCAGGTGTGAAAAGGTTGAAGACCATTGGTTTAGAGTAATAGTAATATGCAGACTTGAGAGCACAATCTATGATACACAGCTCATTTTGTCATTTATAATGTGCAAACTTAATGTGAATTTTCTAGCAATAAACCATTTGATTATTTATTATTAAATGAAAGATTTTATGAATTTCATAAGCAGTTAATCTACTACAAAATAATTGGCTGAAAACTTCCTAATTTTTTATGTGAAAGAAAAATAATTTTTAAAAAAATTAATAATCTTGACCTGATCAGTTAGATAAACTTAATTATTATCTGTCTAGGTGCTCAAACATTGCTTGACCTAAGCAGTTTACTATACAATAAATAAATAATAGACTGTTTAAAATTAGATATAAACTCTCTGCAAAAAGTGAATGACACTCGAATCTTACATTGATGGTCTTTACAACTGGTAGTGCTGTACAATTCTATTAGTATTGGCTTTTGTTTAATCATTACTATAGGCAAAATCTTAAAAATGCTTAAAACAAAATATTTCATGTGTAATAATTATTTTGGAATTCATTTGAAATAGCTTAATATTGTGATGATCAAAGAGCATTTAAAATAGAAATTAATAAAAAGTAAGAGTCAAAAATTTATAAAAATATACTTTTTTTAAGAGTAGTTATCAGATATATTTTTTTTTGTAATTTAATTTTATAAGAATTTCCCACTTGTAAGAAAGTATTTTCAAAATCAAATTCTCAGATGTAAGATGTCATAGGAAGTTTTTAAGCAGTTAAAAATTATAAATCACCAAGTCATTACTATGTATTTTTAGTTACTCTGTTAGAACTTATGTAAACTAGATAACTAATATATGAAAATATTCTCTTAGACTAAATCTATTTTTAACAGATCTGTTTTTTAGAATTATAGAAAATATAGACCGTAAAATTTATATAATTCTTTTAAAATTATAAACATTATGCACATTATATAATACATCACATTAATAATTTTAAGCATTGCATGGTGTAGATCAGGGGTTTCCAACCTGTATCCCCAGGGAGTATGAGAAGCTTGTCCGGGGATACGGCGAATAGCAGATAAATAAGTATATTATTCTATTAATATATTCCCAAAATATTTGTTACCAACATTTTTGAGTTATTCCATGTTAATACTCTATTCAGCCACATCAGCAACATTTCAAGTCTCTTTTCGGGCACGGATGCAGTGAGTTTGCATAAACTTTTTTTCTCACTGCAGGGTCTGATAATTCAAAATACCCAGTTAAGATTCATGATAGCTAATGAAATTGCCAGATAGTGGAGAAAATCAAGAAAAATCTGGCAAGAATTAGTTTAAAGTTGGATGAATCAACTGAGGTCTCTTACTGGGCATAGCTTCTTATTTTTACTAGATATATACATCAAAATGAAATAAAAGAGGGATTTCTTTTTTGTAAAATCTTGAAAGAAACAACAAAAGCAAGGGACATTATGAATTTAGCAAATGATTTTTTTATTCAAATAGTATTTCATGGGAATTAATATAATCTATTTGTACTGACAGTTTTCCTGCTGTGTTGGGGAAATGGGGGGGGAGTCAGTTTTCACCATTTTATGATATCTAATTATTGTTTATTTCTTATTATAATGAATAGGTGATACTGGATAATTTATTAAAAGGCAAGAAAGTATTGGTATTAAAAAAGTTAAGGACCCTTGATATAGATAATGTTAGAATGAAAAAATAACTAAGTACTGTAGTTTATATCACATATATGAGCTACTCTTTAATGGATAAAATGGAATATTTTAAGAAGGTCTTGATAATTATTGTTGATCATATTATTACCTTTAGATTTTTTTACTTACAGGTGTCAAAAGTCATCACAAGTTGCTCTCCCCTTTTGCATAAGCTATTTATTCAAAGATTGATCCTATAAAATCTGCTCTCTGTATTTCAATGATAGGAAGGTAATTGAATATGAGGATGACAGTCTTATATTGAGATATTTTTTATTGCTCTCACAAATAGTAGCTATTTTGTTTAATTGGTAATCAAATTATATCTCATTATTTTCTTAAGTAATAGTTTAGATGCTAATCCAGTTATCAGGGGATCTCAGTGCAAACTGATTTAATGGTAATGCAACACATATTTGTATAGAAGGCAAAATGGGAAATTGAGATAAACTGTGAAAACTTAGATAATAATATGAATATAAATTATTTTTAAAAATGCATTTTCATTTTCCTTTCCTGCTGCAATCTTACTTTAGATATCATTTGTTTTATTTTACAAGCAATACTTCATTCGAATATTAAATTATTCATAAATCATAACTAATTATTTAAACTAATATTGAGTTTGAGATCTTAATATAAAGTATTTGCATTATATTTGATAATAGTTCCTATTCTGTTACAAAGTATTCATATCCAGAATTTATTATATGCTACGCTTTGGTTAAAAAAAATATCCTTTTGTCACAGTAGAAAATTTTTACATGTATCTTAATGTGAATCCAATTAAGATTATTTTGAATAGTGTTACAATGATAAGTGTTTTTTGGTCCAGTGAATGTTAAATAATGTATTTTATTATTATAATTATTAAAATAGTTTTTAACATTCAAATAAACATTATCTTTACTATAAAAAATAAAAAAAACCACTTTCAAACAATAGTATCACAAATTTAACATGGCAAATGAATGCAACATTCAAAAACAAACAGGAGCTTTCTTATTTACAAAAACTGAAATAGCTCATGGGAAATGTTTCTGATTAGAATTCTAATAAAACAATAAGAGTGAAAATGAAATTGATTTAATATATATTATGTTTCAAAAGAATTTGAGAAGTATGTATTAAATCATGTATATGTAATAGTTAATTTTTATGATTTATTAATTTGTTTTCTGTATGTGATGAACATTATCTATATATAAATAACAAATATTTTGGGGAATCTTTCATTTTGTAGTTGAAAGAATAATTATCTTCAAATTATTAATGATTATATTTAAAGTTAATAATTAGTCATATTGGAGCTTATTTAATATAATAAGTTTAAAAATATTATGTGTTAACTAAGAAAGGAGTAGAATAGAAAAATTCTTAGGGCCAGTTTTTGAAATATCATCTAAATGAAACTTATTTTAATGAAAAATGTAAAAAAATTATAATTCATCTATTTATTTTGTTAATATATATATATATTTCTATATATCTTTGGACCACTTATTTAAAGAGTAATTTTTTTATAGTTATATAAGGAGTCAGGTTATTCAAAATGATATATTTCAAGCACAAAACATACTGTTAATTTAAATAACATATTTATTATTTCTGGACTTGCAATTAATGACTCTTTCAAAGAAATGTAGATTTATCTCAATAGTATTATTATAAACAGGGATTTGAAGGCAGAAATTCAATAATTAAGAACGCTTTAATTAAAGTGATTGTTGGATTGAAGCTGCTAAATAGATAATTTATTTTATAATAATAGTCACTTTAGATCTTTCTTTTTAGATGCATTGAAAGTAATGTGCACCTGAAAAATAATATAATTTTATTAAATCCATTGTTAGCATTCATTTATATGGAGAGACTATTTTGATCATCTTTTGGATACTGGTATAAGAATTCAAATAATGACTGCTGTTGATTTAATCGTATTTTTCATTTAGATTTGGACAAGGAAATACTTCATAATATTAAAACAACCCTTTGTAAAAATAAAATGACTGCATGTCTTTGATGAGAAATCTGGAGAAGTTTTGCAACACATTAACTTCAAGACTACTGAAAGTTTTTAGAAATGCATGAATGCTTTTATTGTTCCAATTCATAAATATATGGGTAGCTAGAAAAGACTGTAGTTATATCATTATCCATTATAGAAAAAGTTTTTTAAGGATTTTGTTGAAAAGATTGCTTTTAGGCATAGATAAATTAATACAAATACAGTTTGTCTTTAGTGAAGTAAGTGCTATAAATATGGTCTTTGTTTTTGGGCTAATGCCTGAAAAGTATTTTGCGTAACTTGTAATGTATGTATTGCTTTTATTATTTTCATCAAAACATAGAAACATTTGAAATTGGCTGCTTACCTACCAAATTTTATTCAAGTTGTACAGCTATATGGTAAAACAAGAAAAAACTTTTATTACTATCGATAATCTGAGACATTTAAATGAAACTAGTGTTAAACAAGAATATGTACTAATTCCGATTTTATTTTTCTCTTTTATGATTTATATGTTGAAACATTTTATAGATAGCTATCAGGTCTCAAGTTATAGTACAGGTTTGATGGTAAATTTTAAATTTGAATTGATTAAAAGCATAAATAAATACTTCATCCTCTTGGGCTTATAAATTTATACTTTACAGTTATTTGTGTTATTATTGCCAATTCAAAAGATGATTTATAGAAAGTTCTTAATGTTCGGCATACAAGTTAGACTAAATTTGTAATTAATTTACAAAACGATGCTCTTACAGCTAGTTTTTAGCTTAGTCAGTTATCAGCTTGAGCATGTGAATCAGGTTAAATATTAAGAGTGTAGAAAGACAGGCTTGGATATTGAAGTTCAACACCACTCCAAGGTGCTACTGCTGCTTTTAATAAATTAAAATATAGGGTGTTTTATCAAAGTAATAGAAGTACTTCAATTAAATCCTTTTTTTAAAGAATTGCTATTTTACCCAATTGTAATATGGAAATGAGACATTAATTTTCTATTGGTGAAAACATAAAGATCTTGAAAATTTTAATCTTATGATCTTTTCAGTATATTTTTTGAATCTTGTAACGTATCCTTAAGTGAATAAGATGGTATTGAATCTATTATTGTAAAGGCATATTTTGATTAGATTGGGCTTATAAAATTATGAATCCTAATAGACTTCATAAAAAGTATTGTGAACTATACATAATTTTCCATGAGAAAAGTAGATCCATATATGTTACAAAGATTATCTTAAAGATATTTTAAAGAAATGCAAAATTAAATGATTTCATGGATAATACGTGGTTGAGAATAGAATACAATCAAAAGCTACAATGAGGAAAGTCTTGAAGTCTTCATAAAGTAGTTTACCATAGAAAATTTTAAAAAAAGCATCACAAGTTGTCAAATAAATGTATTTGTGATTACTAAATTGAAAATCATCTTTAAATTTTTGTTTTTCTAACTTTTTTTTATCATCTGGAGTTAAATTGCCCATTATCATTTATAATGGCTATCTAATAATGATCAAGGCTGGATTTTATTTGTTTGTTTGTTTTTTCATGACATTATTTTGATGAATGTTAATTTCTAATAAGATCAACTTGTTTTCAAGTATTTTAGGTATAACTCTGTTAGCGTATATTTTACCTTTTTATGATTGAATCAAAGTTGCCAGTAATTTGTGTTAGGTTGCTAGGATTTTTATATTAAGCATTGTTATAGCATCTTTTTTTTTTCAGAATGAAAATTGGTTAAACATTCTTTAGCCATAAAAATAAAACTAGATTAGTTTATAGCCAGACCAAGTCAATGTGATACCTAAATTAAATATTATCAATTAATTTCATTTGTTATAATTTTGTAAACATAGGAATGCAAAATTATCTATTCAAATATTACTTTGAAATATATTTTATTTATTTTGAAAGCTTCTTGTATAGGTTATTTTTGTAATTAAGCCATATTGAAAAGGGCAAAAATTAAAAATTTGCCGAAAAGAGCTTTTATATGTTATTTTTATTTGTGATGATTATATGATTATATTACAGCTATTGTTATATATCATTTTGTTGTTAGTAAAGATATTTTATTATATCTATGATTTATTCATACAAAAGGCTGGCTTGTTGTATGGGATTAACTTATAAAAGCATATGAAAGAAATTTTCATAATAAATAATTGAGTGATGAGATTTTCAGAAAGTCATATGATGTTTGAATATCAGAAGTGACAGTATGTGCTTTAATCCAGGAATTAATTCTCAACTTTATCATTTTATTCTCTTTAACTATGCTAAATTACCTAACAAATGTTATCTTTTTCAACTCTTGTACTAATCAATGAAGTAGATTTGCACTTGATATTTCTAATATGCCTAGAATTAAAATATTTATGTTATGAAATATAACTACATTTATCACTTATTGTGTGACAATTCAATAATTTCCCCTCCTCCCCAATTAATGTTGTTGTTAAACTAGTATTAATTTATTAGTTTGGGTTAGAGTTTTATTAAAGATTTTTTAGTAGTTTGTATGTGTGTTTGTGTTTTATTCAACAAAATTTTCAAACACAAATGTGTATTATAAAATTAAATTTAAAAACTAAATCTTAGATTGATGATTTCAGGATATGTAAATGAAACCTTCAAATTGATTTGTAATAGAAGTGAAAAAAAAAAAATCATTATGAGAATAGATTAGTGAAAATTTTAAATCTTATGGATAATTAGCACTCTTGAATTTTATAACTGATAAAAGCCAAGGTAAAGGTAAGTCATGGGCTCAATAACTGTGGGAATGTGTCATCTTTTCTACTACTAATAAAAGCTGTATCATATTACAATTGTATTGTTTTGTTTTTACAATCAATATACTGAGACAAATCTGACCAACCCAGATTAATTTTAGGTTTATTTTTCTAATTAATAAGAATTATATATCCATTTTCTGAATAATATTAGGTATTTAGATGGTTAGGTAAATACCAATTATCTGAAAGTAAAATACTAAGCCTGCCTATGATTCGAAAAAATTTCCAAGGTTATAGACATGGCAATCTACTGTGCTAATCCATAAGCCGCAAGGTTCTTTTATAAAAATATTTAAAATGTCCTGAATTATTCCTGATTTGCAAATTATTATTTTAAAAATATTATATGTTTAAAGAAAGTTGGTTTCTGAAATCATTTATATAATTCTTGATATTACTTTCATCTAAAAAGATATATATAGCATGTTAGAATTTATTTATTTTAGATTTTTTTTTCTTTGCAATATTGCTTCAAATTCTTTTTAATCCCAGCAAGCATTTATTGATTTTCTTTTATTTATTATTTAGATTCTAGTCTTTGTGGCATCATTTGTTTGGAAATGTAACATGAAAACTATTCTGATAATTAATTGTCTAAAGTAAAAAATAAATGAATTCCCAGTTAATTGTATGATAAATTTAACTCTTGTTAGAAAATAAGTTTGTTTTGTTTTTTCCAATTTTTTACTTTTTTATTAGAAGTATTTTCTTTATTGTTTTAATTAAGAATAAGTCATAATTTTCTGATATTCTTTCAGTGTTTTACATATTATTTTTACATATCTTACATATTTATGTATCAAAATACTGCAATATTTTTAAACAAAATGAATACAAAATGTGCACAGTATTTACATGTATATATAGTACAAATGAATTGAAATAAATTTAAATGATACAAATTAATAAAATTAAATTATTGTAAATAAATATGTTGTAATTAATTAAAGTCTACTATGTCAAGGGTCTCTTAATATAATGGTAGCTCATTTGTCTATCATGCTTGTACCTGAATTTGAATCTCAGATAAAATTTTGAAAAAAAATTCAGTCTTCAGTTAGGTTTATGATTTTTTTTTTTTTTTTTAAAAAAAAAACAGTTCTGCCAATCTAGTGAATCATCCAATACTAATTGATAAGTAGAAATATTTAGCTTTTCTTTAACTGAATGTTAAAATAAAGATTGAAAACTTTTTAAATCTCACAACACAGCAGCTGGTAAGCATGATAAATAATGCTGTCTCTTTCACTATTCTTTTATGAGCATTTTGTTAGAGAGGCTTTTATTCAGCAATAGGTTATTCAAAGACATTTGTCCTTATCCTCATATAATTAGATATAATTAAACATTAAAAAAATAGTTAATTTATAAATGTAGTAGATTAATTTATTTTTAGTAAATGCTTTTATTTAAGTTGGAATATCTATTTGTTGATTGTCATGTTTTTTTTTGTAAACTTTTGTAATCACTTTTATTATTTAAGATAGAATAAAATTTAAAAATTGCAGTTTAATAAGTTTAAGTTCAATAGAATTGGTTCAAGTTCGGTACATAAGTAATAAGTATCAAGCAAAACAATATGGGACTTCAATATTTTAGGTAGGTGACTTAGTTTCTTAGATATGGAATAGAGATTGAGCAAATTTTGATATCAGATTTAAAAATTATTCTTAGAACTTTAATATGTTTAAGTAAAACTCATAAGATGGTGATGTATAGATTTTTATTGGCTTTCAATTTAATGATATAATATTTTAAAATTGAGGTTTAATAGATTTAAATTCAATATAATTTGTTGAAATTTTGTATATCTTTTTAAATCTCTACCAAAGTGATAGAGCACAAAATATTTTAGGTAGGTGACCTAGTATCTTAGATATGGAAGAGTGGGGGAGAAAGTTTTGAATATTTTGATATTAAATTTAAAAATTCTTTGAAATTCAGTATGTTTTAAGTAAAGTGTGCAATTTTCTTGGTTTTATTTAAAGTAAAATAGGAGAGTTACTTTACAATATAGTTTTCTTAACATTTTTTTAATATTTTTTTTTCAAATAAAATGAAAAATGTCAAAAAAAATTCAACAAAAAAAGTTACTTAATGCTTTATTATACATGTATATAATTTAAGTAAGTGTAATAATACTCAAGGCTAAGTGGGTTTATAAGTAGTCATTAAAATCGGTCATCACTTAGATAAATCCCAATGTCTAACAATCAACAATTTCAACCTGTTGTCAAGGCAATCTTATAAGAATAAAGGTGGAATCTCATCTTTATTTATTTATTTTGATTTCACAGATGATGTAGTTGTTTTTGCAAATAATGCTTTAGAGCTGCAGGAAATGTTGCAGGAGTTATCAGATGAAAGTAGGACTAAAGATAAATGTTAAAAAGACTAAAGTAATGTTTAATCGATTTGCTCAAAATATGAAAATAAAGATTGATTATGATGAATTAGAAGAAGTTACAGTTACAAATACCTTGGTCAGATTACTAATACAGATGGAAACATAATGGAGGAAATTAATCATAGAATTAAACTTGGTTGGAGTCCTTTTGGTAGAAATAACTTGATACTAAAAGGAAATATGCCTATGTATTTGAAAAGGAAGGTTTTTAACAAATGTGTTTTACCAGTTCTTACTTATGGATCTGAGACTTGGACACTCAATAGAAGAGCAATACAGAGACTTCATACCACTCAAAGAAGTATGGAGAGATGTATGTTGGGAGTAACAAGAAGAGATCGAAAACGCAATGCATGGGTAAGAGAACAAACAGGTGTTACTGACCTCATTGAAAAAATTAAAAGATTGAAGTGGAGTTGGGCTGGACATATTGCTAGAAGAGATGATAATAGATGGACAATTGAAATTTTAAACTGGATTTCAAGAGATTGTAAAAGACCCAGAAAGAGACCACATGTGAGATGGATGGATGAAATAAGAAAGTGTGCAGGGGTGATGTGGAGAAGAGAAGCTAAAGATCGAAGAAGCTGGATTAAACTTGGAGAGACTTTCATCCTGCAGTGGATTGATAATGCTTGATAATGATGATGATGATGATATTTATATAGATACTAAAGATTGCAACTTGACCACAGATTAAAATTATTAATACAAAGAAGTTTAAATAAATCTCTTTAAATAGGTAAATATATCCTGTTCTGAATGCAAACTAATAAATAATCAATTATAACGTTGCAAACTGCAATTATAATTTTCAAATTGCACTCAATGTATTAAATAAGTGTAATTATGTTCAGGGTTAAATGGGTTTATAATTAATCATTAAAATCAGTCAACACTTAGACAAATCCCAATTTTAATAACAATCAATAATCTCAACCTGTTGTCAAGGCAACCTTTTAAGAATAAAAGTGGAATCCCATCTTTATTTATAATCCGATATATTTATTTAGACACTAAATATTGCAACTTGATCATAGAGATTAATTATTGATACAAACCCATTCAGCCTTGAGCATTATTACACTTATTAAAGTTGTGAAAATTATAATTGCAGTTTATAATGATATAATTGACTATTTATTAGTCTGCATTCAGAATATGTTGTATTTACCTGTTTAAGGAGGTGTATATAAACTTTTTTGTATCAATAATTTCAATGTCTGTGGTCAAGTTGCAATCTCGGGTGTCTATATAAATATATTGGATCATAAAGGTGAGAGATTGTTGGTTGTTATTGACATTGGGATTGTCTAAGTCTTGACTGATTTTAATGATATATATAATCATATACAATTTATTAAATATGCTGTATACAAAAGGAGTATACATATGAACTTATTGCAGAAATATTTAGTGATATATATATATATCAATTATAAGTATCAAGTCGATTTAAAATACAATATAGTTTACATTTTTATTTACTGTGCCAATACTAAAAAGTTAAAAACAATAGAGATATAAAAAAAAAAATTATATTAAATGCTTTTATTTATCATGCACTAAAAAACAAATAAAATAATTGTTTCTTCAACAATAATTGGGTTTTTAGATTTAATTTGAAATAAATTAATTAAGTCAATCTCTATTTTTTATAACAAGGGATTGACTTAATTAATTTTGGTACACTCCCCCCTCTCCACCTTATTCTTCTATTTCAAGTTAAATTTTAAAATACCCAATTGTTGTTGAAAAAAAAACCAGTTATTTTTTTTTGTTTTTTAGTGCAAAATTTTTATCTCTATTATATAAATATTCATATTAGTGTTTCAACATAACATTTTTAAGACAGATTCTATCCTTTTGATACTTAAGATATTTCAAAAATTATTTAAATCCATGTATAATTTCTATCTATAATTCTTTATTCAAACCATGAAACATACGTATTCAATGAAATTATTTCTCTAGTTTTCATATATATTGTATTATCAGAGGGATTCATAACAAATGCAGTACAATTTTAATTTCTTTTTATAAAACAATGTTTTTCATTTTGTTTCTTCTTGCAGTCTTCAAAATTTAAATACTATAATAATTAAGTATTATGTTATATATCATTGTTTAAAAATAGGTTTATTTACATTTAAAAAATATAAGTACATTAAAATTTGTTTAATTGATTACAACAAAGATAAGTAATTATATCTATAAATTAAGTAATTTGTCAGATCACATATTATGCAGGCATATGCAGGGTAAATATCTATTTTTCTAATAAATTAATATTTTCAACATTTACAAATGGAAACTCAAAATTATCAAAATTTTAATCAACTATCATACAGTCTACTATAAATATTCTTTTGTATGAATACTTCTCTAAGTAATCCAGAAAATTCTAATATTGATTAAAATACTTTTAAGTTACAACAATTGTAGTTATTGATTTACAATAACTTCATATATTAATTAAAGTTTTTATTACTTCCTATGTAGACTTTTATTGAATTAGTATAGTGGCTTACACTTCTTTTCTTTTTTTTATCATATGATGTTCATATATTTATCCTTTATAATTTCATTTGCTACCTGAACTCTTTTGTGATAGTGACCTTAATGTTCATCAATTTTTATTTATTTTATTGCATAGATTGTTTGTCATTAAGTCACAGTAAAATTTTGTGACACACTGGCATTAAAGTTAGTATTAACCACAATATCACATCTTTCTCATGTGTTTATGCTTTCAAGAACAGTTCTTTTCATTCTGCTTAAGAGCCATCTATTGTAATATTAAATAGTTGTTGGATACTAGATGGAATAAAGCTATATTTCTAGATCGGTTTATGATTTTTACCTTCATCAACTTTGAATGTTAGTCCTCAATGATGATAACAAAAGTCAGATATCAGTCTATGGTAGAGATATTATAGCACTATATTTTATAGTGTCCATTGATTACTCAAATTTGAAACCGATGATTGAAAAGCAGTGATAACAACTCATATTTGATATAAAAATTCTAGAAGTGAAACTCTATAACTTGCTTTCATTTTATATTGGTTTTCATGGAAAAATAGTTTCTGAAATCATAAAAATTTGTGGAAATTATTGGAAAGCATTTTAGGTCTCTGATTTTGGTTAAAGAAGCAAATGAGTCTCAGTAGTGTAAAACTATTCTACTTTTATATCATATTCTAAAAACTGACATTAAAACTTCAGTAAGTAAAAATTTTTATTAAAATATTGAAGAATGAATACAACTTTTAAAAACATAAGAATATTTTATACTGTTTTTCATACAGTGTGCATGTTATAATGTCTAGCTTTGAAAATTTGAATGAAATTGTATCTTAACATTTTTATCTTACTGATAAGCAGGTCATCAGTGCATGGGCATTTTTGTTTCAAAGCCTTAGCCTAGTAATATAAGGAAATGCCCTTGAAATTACTTATAATTAATTGATCTACAAAGTAATAGGCAAAAGTTAAATATGAGCTTAATATCCTTAGTAGTGTGGCAACTTCCTCAGCTATTGATCATTATTATTTTGTTTTTACAATTAGTTTACAATCTGATTTAACAAAATAAACATGCTATCTTACTTTACTCTCTAGCTAATAATAGCTAGATATCAATTTCTCTTCCAATACTGGGTGGGTAGCTGATTTAACTAAGGACTGGAAACTTGGGGGGAAAGCTAAGCTTAATTGTTTTCTCAAAAATTTTCAGGGTTCATCCATTGTGAATTTGAATTCCAGATCCTAGGTTCGGAGGATGAGTATTCTAAATACAATGCCACTATGCTCTTTTCAAGGTTTGTCCATATCAACTATGCTATTTTTGGTAATAGTATACTGAACCCAACCACTTGATGGCGTTATTTTTCACACAATGCACATCAATGTACCATTTTAGTGGCCTAACTTATGGCTAACACTATGACAGTTGTTGTTTGAGCTATAACAGACTGCCTAGAGGGTGATGTATTCTACAATTACATAACAAAATACTATGCCCATTGACTTGTGACAGTATTCCTCAAGTGAGCGCAATTCAACTCTCGCTATGATCTGATTTGATGGTGGCTGTATGAAATATCAAAAAATTCATTGTGGAAAAATTTTGAGAAAGCATAGTGGATTTAGCATTACATATTAAGAATTGTCAGGCCATCACGCATGCTTCCCTATGATTTTGAACTGCACACAAACTGAAAAGATTAGGATTTTCAGCAAAGTTCTGCTGAGTTCATGCGCAAATGCATGTTTACGTGTGAATCCATGTGAGAACAGTAAAATGTCAGTGGCAAGTGTTCAAAATTGTTTGAAGGGGAGTGAATTGCTGGCCACAGAAGTTGTCACTGTTGTGTTTTTTCAGAAAGAGAACATCCTGCCAGATCCAAAGCTATGTGTTTGCGAGAGGAGCATGGTTTTAGTCAACTACAGGATCTGGGGAATTCCGTTGCCACTCCTGCAAGTGTACCTGGGGTCTGCATAAGGGAAGTTGATTGGACAGCTTCAAAATCCCATTACTTACAGCTTTGAGGTTCATCTATTGGAATCAAACAAACCGTAACTCCCCGCCCCCCTAAAATATGTTTTTTTTTTAAAAACTAACTGTTTGAGGCTTTTTGAAAAAGGCAAAAAATAAAGGAAGAACTTTTCGCTATCATATAAAGGTTTCAGTAGTGTAAATATTTTTAAAAAAACCTCATAATAAGAAAATAAAAGACGATAATTAAAAATCAAACCAACCCCCCTCCACCCTCTAAAAACCAATTGTTGGTTTATTAAAAATGAATTGATGAATAAGGCTTTCCAAAAAAAAAAAAAGAAGCGAATCAATAAGAAGTTGATAAGAAAAAAAGTCGATAATTTAAAAGCAAACCAACCCCCCTCCAATATTTCGTATATTTTGTTAATCTATCTCTTTATATGTATTCTATATTCGAACACATTTAAAATTAATATGCCAAGTTTCCAGTACATCAGCAAAAGATACTAAAAGTTGAGAATTATAATTCAAACCAACCCTCCCTCCTTCCTCTAAAACCAACTGTTGGTTTATTAAAACTGAATTGTTTAAGGCTTTAAAAAAGAAACTCAAAATCCAAAAAAGGCAACAATTTAAAAGCAAATCAACCCCCCTCTACCATCTAAAAACAAAATCTTTGTTTATTAAAGGGGGGGGGGGACCTTATGAGTTTTATGTATAGAAAGGGGTAAAAAAAAAAATTTTACCATAGTATTATGTAAAGAAACCGATAATTCAAAATAAAAAAAAAAAAAAGCTCAAAAAAAAAGTCGATAATTTAAAAGCAAACCAAAGTGTTTGTTTATTAAAAATGGGAGGGGGGGTACCATAGGAGTTTTATGTATAAAAAGTGAAAAAAAAAAATTTTTCCCCATAGTATTCTGTACAAAAACTGATGGCCCGTGAATCAATATATTAATGTGCATTGGGCGAAAAGCAGCGCCTCAAACAGTGGGTTCAATATACATATTAGTACCCTATTTTTATTATAGAAATAAGAAATTTCCACCATTTTAAATACTTTAATGCTAATGTATGGATGAAAGACCAATTTAAATATAAGAAAAATCTATGTAATGTCTGATATCATGAAGTTTATGTTAATATCCGTTGTTGTGCAATTAACTAATTTATACCATGTACTGTACAATACTAATATTCTTTTCATAATGGCATTTAACATTTTTTTAACATTCTGCCTTTGGTAGACAGAATAGCTCAATTGGTTAGAGCATTATTTTAAAATTCAATATTCCAAGAATCTAAAGAAGCTGGTTAGATTCCCATGCTAATACTGTTACTGTTCAAATCAGTAACACCCAAAGAAGAGAGGAGAATAATGCCACTCAATACTTTGGGTTAAATACTAACCTGTATGCTATTACTAACAACAATTGAATGTATTTAGAAAGTTTAAATAAAATTTAAAAATTTCTAAAGACATTCTGTTTTTAATATTAGATGATGGAAGTAATCCAATAAATAATTAATACTAAAATGTCATCATCACAAACCTTTAGACAAATATCTATAAATGTTAAAGAAATCTAAATATCAGAAACTTTTTATTTTAATGCCTAACAATTTCATAGATTTTGAGCTAGTTGTTTATATTTGTAGATCCAAAAACTAATGATTTTATTGATGTGATTTCCCATGCTATTGACTTCTCCATTAAAATTGAGAATACTTTTTTTGTGTGAAAATAATATTTGCAGATATTTTCCCCCCAAAGAAGATATGATGTTACCTGGTGTAACTAGTCTAAATCTTTTTATTTATATACAAATAATGCTAGGGATGCTGGAGAGCCCTAGGTAATGATTCTTATTGAAACAGTAAGATTCGTATTCGAATCTTAAGTTTCACCTTTTCTGTCGTCTCTCACTGACCGGTCTATCCCACCCAAATTTAAACTTTTGGTATCGAGTTGTGCGTGTAACAATATTAAAAATGTATAAATATATGTAGAATTCAACATAAACACGCACACATTTCGATCTCAAATTAAAGGCAATAAATACGGATAAAGTAATATAATTTAGATTTCTTTAGCTAAATAAATTTTGTGTAATATTAATCATTTATTTTGAATTTATAAAGTTCGTATTTATTGCTTAGTTTAAATTTCGTTAAATAATAATTCTAACAAAATCTGATGCAATAATTAATTAAAGTTAAAATAATTTTATTCCCTTTTGTCTTTGAAAATTTAAAAGCATCGGTCAGTGATAGATAATAAATTAATTATAGAAAAATTCCAAAAAAATGTAATTAACGAATGTAAAAAAAAAAAAAAAACAATAGCACAGCAGATTTCTTTCTAATTAAAACCAGCAAAAGCATTGATTATCCTGAGGGCAAGACAAAGAAAACCTAAAAATATCTCAACAAAAAAATTAAAAGATCAAGATAAAAAAAGGAGGCCATCTTGGACTTGCTGGAGACTTTCACTTGAATTTTAGCTTTGCTCTCGAGTGGAGAGTCTAAAATATCTTAAAATAAATTGATATTGCCAAGGTATGACCGAGTAAGCACCGAGATTATTCTCCATCGGGAGATGGCCCACCGTATGCCGAACTTCACCTTGCCCATCGTAAAAACACCATAATGATCTGCTGCCTGAAATAAACAAGAAAGCCGCTGCTGTTAAAATCAATAAAATACCAAAGACAAGAAAGAAAACTGCTAATCACGAACAATCTACTATTAAACAAATGGACGAAAACATCTTATAAAACAGGTACCTGTGTGTGTATTCCAAATTATAGAGTACTCTAGTAAAATAAGCTATAGCTCATCTCCTACTATTTGTCTAACTTCTAAATGTTAAAATTGTAATTTTGTGAAACTAAAATTTGAGAATTAATGTAATCTGTAAATTTCTCGCATAATCTAGCTTACCTCCCTCTATCCTTCTTAGGTGTGTATTTCTCAAATCTACACTTTATTTATAATTATCATTGAAATATTACCTTCTCATAATTGTCTTAATTTTAAAGCTAAATCCATAATCGCTTGAACAGTGAATGCGTGTCGAATTGTCATTAATATTTGCTTTATAAATAACTTAAATCTCATATAAATCGACACGCATTCAAAGAATCGGTTATTGTAATGCAGGGTCTACTACTTCGTAATAGCTGGCATGCTCGCTGTAATAATTCCCTTTTTAGATATTTTTTTATTATTAATTTTTAATGAATAATTACGGAAATTTCATTTCTTTGAGAGTCACCAATTTTCTTTCAGTCAACGTTGATAATGGGGGGCCGAGTTTGAAATCTAGTTAAATATTACCATAATCTTTTAGATCTTATACTTGTGTTACGTTTTGAAGTCCCGATGGCTCATTCCACACCGTGAATACTCCGGATTCTATAGGGTTGAATTAACCCCAGTCGTCCTACACAAGTGGACATGATAATGTTCCCGTAGGGCTTGACGACCGTCACGCAGCCAGCTGGCAAATTGCGACACGGACCGCTTGTCCCTGGTTATGCTCATGTGACACCTTACCTCTTCGGGTCGAGGCAGAGACCAACCCGAAGCCCTTATAAACTTATTCACGGCATTGCAGTTTCAGTGCTGCCATTTTATATCGCCCTTCTAGAGCGTACCACGTGTTCCTTTATTTAGTTTATCATTCTCTATATCACTCCGCCTCGGCATTATCTTCGTCATCCACTCTCAAATAAATGTTCGCCCTTAGTCGTAAAATAAATAGTTTTATTAAATAAATGTATGTCCGCCGCCACGGATGACTCTTGCAGTGCAAAGTATAAATCCCCTACAGTACGCATTAGAAATACTCACTCGAGAACCTTAGGTAGCTAGATTACGCCTTCATATAAATGAATGCTCTTTATAAATAAATGTACTTTATATATAATAAAATTGCCAATTAGCTATTGAAACTCTGAATATAAAATATGATTAATAACATTAATAATGTTTTTTTATTAAATACGTAAATAAATAATTTTAACTGTACGTCTGTAGTTAAGTTTTCATTTATTCGATGCCCATTATATATATTTCCTCGATTATATATGTGAATTAATATTCGTTTGATTGTTGGCCAACTCGGAAACAAAACCATGAATCTCGTGCATCTCCCTGACCACCGTGCCTAAAGAAGTGTTTACTTATGTCGCATCAGAGGCGTTGTTCCGTAGATTGTATTGTGGAACCGATAAACTATGTTCGAACTCGGTACCATAGGTGGCGTTGCTACTCGATGGTGCTGCTGTTCTGTGTGGTGGTCGAATTCTGCACTATGTTAACGAGATACACGTGTTTTGACTGTTACATTATTAAGTGAAATATCTAACAGTTCTTAATTTTTTTTTATGTGTATCAGTAATTCTGTTTTTAATATACATTTGAAGTGAAAACGTTTGTGTTGTAGAAAGCTTAATTGATATGCAAATATCTAGTGTTTTCCATAAATGAATATATCTTTTAAATCATTCTATTTTCTTTGTATTTGTTATAAGTTCTCGATAGGTAAATATGACATTGTGTATGATTAGCAGGTATAGTATAATGAACAGTTAAAAGTTTACTTTTCAATAATGAATCACGGTATCTTGCTAGAATTTTAGTATATATATCTTTCCATTTTTTATTGGTTTCTCAGATCTTGAAACATTACCTAGTTTAATTTAATATGCTGCAGTTTATTTAACTTTAGTATGTTCATTTATTTTCATATTCTATTGAACAATTTAGTGAGGTAAGGATGTAAGATGCAATTAAGAATTTGATACATTGCAACTATATTTGCAAATATGTGGGTTGTTGCATCGAGTTTTTTTAATCTGGTCATTTACTCAATAATTGATTGAACATCAGATTTAAGAAGATTGTACAACTATTTCCATTATTGTTTAAGGAATTGAAAAAAGTGATTCATTATTAGTGGGTCAGTCTGAAAGCTCATAAGATTATAAGATGATAATTTAGGGGAATTTTTTTGTTGCAAATATGATTTATTATCCTTTATATATACATATTTTATTCTATGAGTTTGAATGTTTTGTTGGATTATTGTGATTAAGAAATCTTATTATTGTTTTTTGTATATTTCTTTATTCTGTTTGACTGTCTTAATGGATTACTGTAATTAAGAAATTGTATTACTTATTTAATATCCAAATCATTGATAATATTGAAGGTCTGAATAAAATTATTTTTCTGCTTTATTAAAAAAAATTTTGAAGAAAAAAATGTTTTAATGGATTGAATCATCTTTTATTAAATCTTGGTGAATTTCTGATCATAAAACCATAACCAGAATACAGTATTTAATAATGTTATTTTGCATTTGTGTGTAATTTTACATTGTGACCATAAATTTATTTTAAATTAAATAGTTTTTTTTTAATTAATTTTTTAAAAAAAAAAAGTTTATTTTTTTATTTTACAAAAGATAATAGGGATTTCATAAAAGAGAGTTAACAGCTAATCATTTAAAAAAACTAAAACAAAAGTATAAATAGGATACAGGTATTTGTTTGTTTATTTATTTGCCATTCATGTTGTGTCACTCCAAGGTTAATCATTTTATTATGAAAATGAATCAGCAACTCTGTTATACTGAGGTATTTTCATTTAGTTAGAAAAAACAATTTACACCCAAACATGTTGCTATATTGCTGGAAAAAAGTATATGCATTATTAGAGAATAAATGATGTAGTCTTTAAGATGTTTACTGCATAGCAGCTTTTTAAAAGGGGTATTAGTAGGATTTTTTGACAGAATATTAAAAATCTTCAAAGATTATGAAACTCAGTAGTATGATGAAGAATCACAGCATTTTTTATTGGAAGACTATAGAACATAATGTGCATTTCAATATTTAGCAGTGATCAGGTATTTGGATTTATGTTAATTTTTGTTCTCACTAAGATCAAACATTCAATGAAATTTGTACACAGTTACAAAAATTTGTGTGCTTTGTACTATGCATTAAATTGAAATGATTCCTTTTTTTTGTAATCCATTTCAACATTGTTAATTATTATCTTTTATGTGACTTCATTTTTTTTCAACTTTTTCTATTTCATCATTTATTGAAATCATAAGCTCTGATAAATTCTGAACTACATATCAGTTTTTTAAATATGAATTTACTTCTTTTGATATAATTATCAGATCATCTCTATTTAATGACCCATTCTACATTCTATCATTACTTATTTTTCACAAATACTTTAGTATCAAACTAATAGAATTATATCTTTTTGATAGAAATATCCCTTACAATTTTTTGGTTTCAGCACAGGAAATTATTTTTGCCTATAATTTTTTTTTTTTTGATCATAAAATATATTTATTAGTTTTTATATTGGGAAACCATTTATGGCTATGAAGATTTTTTGATATCATTTATATCATAGTAATACATAACATATAATATTGATATCATTTATGTTCTTTATATTACTTTTGCAATGCTTCATATAATTACAATTCACTATTAACGGTTTTGATTGCCCCAGCAATTTCTTTCAGAAGTTCTACTTATATTTTCAAATCTTAACTTTTGCAAAATTCATATGGGTTCTTTATTAACGTTTACAATGCTTCATATAATTACAACCAACTATTAATAGTTTTGATTGTCCCAGCAATCTTCTTTAAAACTACTTACATTTTCAAATCTTAACTTGCCAAATCCATATAATATTAATATCATGTATGTTCTTTATTAATTTTACAATGCTTCATATACTTACACCCCACTATTGATGTTTTCAATTGTTCCAGCAATATTCGTTCTTTATTACTTTTACAGTGCTTCATATAAACCATCAATAGTGAGTAGTAATTATACAAAGCATTGTAAAAGTAATAATGAACGTAAATGACATTGATTTGGCAATGCAATAAGAAAGATAAAAATACATAACATACTGAATATAAACTCATTGTTTATATATTGCATATTATTTTCATTAACTGTATAACATAGTAATATCTATGTTTTTAAATATGAATAATAAATGGAGGTGTGAGTAAGATTGCCAAACTTGTCTCTGGCTATTGTTATTCTTCAACGAAGATCACTGGATTGCATGTATCCATCCTAGAAGCTCTTTCAAACTAATATTCTAATGTTTTGAAAGTAAATCTGATAGATATCACTTATCTTATATTTACATGGTGATTGTAAGAAATTTTAACTAACAAAAAGATTATATAAAAAACATCACTATATGATTATATTTTTTATATTAGACTATTTCCGTCATCTAACATGAGTATTGAATGTTTTAGAAAAAATTAACTTTATTTAAATATTCCAATTACATTCAACTATTAGTAATAGCACATCAAACAGGTTAGTATATGAACAATGTTTTGAGAAGTATTATTCTCCCCTCTTCTCCAGGTGTTGCTGGCCCAACCAGTGACAGTACTAGCATGGGATTCAAACCTGGACCTTAGATTCTTGAGCATTGAATTTTAAGGTAACGCTCTAACCAACTGAGCAATCCTGCCAAAGGCAACAGTCAGTAGAAATTTCATATACTTATCTATGGGGTTCCTTCTCATTTCTCTGCTTTTTCTTAAGAGCAAAGTTGATTAGTGGTTTCCATATATTATGTATAGTCACAGTAAGTTGGCTTATGGGATTTTTTGCCATTATCATGTGAACAGCTCTTTTAAATTTTCTTCTATGTACATTTTCTTCTCTATTCAATAATTTTGTATTTGCCCAATTGAACATATGTTCATTGGCACATACATGGTCTGCTACCTAATGTAACTATACATAATATATGGAAACCACTAATCAACTTTGCTCTTAAGAAAAAGTGGAGAAATCGGAAGGAATCTCATAGATAAGTGTATGAAATTTCTACTGACTATTACCTTTGACAGGATGGCTCAGTTGTTTAGAATGTTAACTTATAAAATTCAATACTGAAGAATCTAAGGGTCCAGGTTCGATTCTCATGCTAGTATTGTCACTGGTCAGGCCAGCAATACCTGAAGAAGAAGGGAGAATAATACCTCTCAAAACATTGTACATATACTAACCTGTTTGATGTGTTATTACTAACAATTGAATGTATTTGGAATATTTAAATAAAGTTAATTTTTTCTAAAGACATTCAATACTCATATTCGATGATGGAAATAGTCTTATATAAAAATATAACTAAAACATGACAATAATAAGGAAAACATCACTATATGATATTCCTAACTTACTTTAAATATCTACTTATGTAATAACTGAAACCCAGGCTTATTATATACCTGTGTCTACATATGTAATATATAGGGTATATGAGCATATACTTTCACACCACCCACCACTCTCCACACTATCTCATAACACTGATACACTTGAACACATATATGTTGAAAAGATAAACAATCACCACTATACGTATTTCACGCTGAACCAGCAATCATCAGTTGATCCAGATTACCATCTCCACACATATATGCTATAAGTGCTCAGATATATATTAAGATAGGCAAACCTCATACTTTAATGGACAGGCCTCAATCTACTTCACACTCCAACTCTTCAACCGTCCATCCAATTGAAAATCTGATGACGGAACGCGCAAAGGTCACCCTGAGGCCGAGATTGTAGTCACACCCATGTTGAGCTGAGGTCAATATGACACCTCATATACAGGACATAATCCATTTAATACATATACAAGGGATGGGAAGACATCTCTACTATGTAATAACTGAAACACAGGCTTATTATATACCTGTGTCTACATATGTAATATATAGGGTATATGAGCACAGACTTTCCCACCACTCTCCACACTATCTGAGCACTTATAGCATATATGTGTGGAGATGGTAATCTGGACCAACTGATGATTGCTGGTTTAGCATGAATTACGTATATTGGTGATTGTTTATCTTTTCAACATATATGTGTTCAAGTGTATCAGTGTTATGAGATAATGTGGAGAGTGGTGGGTGGTGTGAAAGTCTGTGCTTATATACCCTATATAGTTAAATATCTACATTAAAAGGATTACCTATTCTATAAGTTTATTTTAAAGTTATCTTTATAAGCATTAATAATCAATGGACAAATTATAGTATATTCAGGTCACTCATGAAGGCCATGAAATTAATTAGGAGATCTATAGTTAGCACTATCATTTGGTATCCATTGATTACATTTGCTTAATGAGGTGGCTTTCAATGTAGAGTGGTAAAGAGTATTGTTACCATTAATGATATCAAATATTATAATTCAAATTTGTGTGCATTTGTTCATATGCATAACAAGTCATTTTATTCTTCTTTATAATCTAAAGCTGAGAGTGCTTTCAGTGAAACTCATTATAATCCTAACACTTTTGCTATGACTTCAAGAATTCTTATTGTTAGTAGATAACTGGTCTTTTCACACACACACACATATATATATATATTGTAATGATATATAAATATGTCGTTACATTAATTTAAAATAAAAACTTAAAAGTTCGCAAATAAAAGGAAAAAACTAAACGCTAAAATTAAAATGTTTGTTAAACATATATATATATTCGCACAGATGCTAAACTTTAAAAATATTTTTTTCATAAACAAAAAAAAAAAGTATTTGAACGTATTTTTTTTAATAAAAAAATACAAGATTGAAATATAAAAATATTTTAATAAAAAAATAACGTAAGTTAAAATAAAAACAGGTATTAATTAATTCCTGTAATCTGTAAATGGAAATGATTGTTTATTAATTATCTAAAAGCTGTGTAATTAAAAAGTCAGATGAAAAGTTAGATAAGAGAAGAAAGAGATTTTAGCTTGACCAGTGGAAGCAAATAAAGGCCCGGACCATAACGAAAAAACAGAACAGTGACGTTTTTGTTCATGGAATCCATAGGAGGACTATAAAAAGAAAAAATATTGAGTTCCAGTCAGTTTTCCAACTTGATTTTGGTGAGTCGAGCGACAAGACGCACTTGCCGTCCTCACTCATTTATTTTAAAAATGCAAAGACTGTGATACCAGAACAGAACCAGCTAATGCTACCTCCAAAATATCAGACCGGTCTTCCAGGAAAGTCTCCGTGGGAATTGCCAACGGGAACATGGACTCTTCTACCATAAGCTATATGAAATGAACAATTATTGAAATCAATTAAGAACTTTCGTCAAGTTTTACAAATTAATAAACAAGCCAACTTAAATGTTAAAACGGACTCTTATCTGACTTTTGTAAGTTTTTAAATCAAATTAATAATGTTTAATTTTATATGTTTTCCGATTGATAAAAATCATTTCCATTTTTTTTCTTTCTTATTGTATAAATTGTTTATTGTTTAAATTTTAAATGATGAAATTTAGGTTGGGTATAGACGTTGCATAGATTCGTTAGCGGTTGATAATGTTGTGGTTTTCACATTCGATTAGAATATATGTCAACGATATCACTGCAAGCATCTTACGATGAATGCTAATGGGATTTGTATATTCCCTATGCAAGTGACGTTTATCGATGACTTTGTATTTTGATCGGTTGTGTTTAATTTGGAATGTTTTTGACCGTGGAATCTGTGCAGCTGATCTGTACTCAACATTTTAAAACAAATTTTATAAAATGCATTTGTGCGAACGTATTTAAATGTTAAATTTAAGTCGGGCGTGAATGGCTATATAGTTTTGTAAAGTTATATTAAGGGAGGGTAATCTTAGGTTATTCATTTCGTAGTTGAATTGGTTCAATGGATTGGATATATTTGTGTAATTAGTAGATGTAGTATGAGGTCCGCTACGGGCAGGATTATAGATATACGCCACACACCCTCTGTTTGCCTATGGATGGGTTTGTAAGTCGGCAGAAGACCGCAGTCCATTCCTATGGAGTTTTTTGTTTATTGTTCTACTTGCCAACAGATGTCACATTCCTGTTGGTGGAGAGTCAATGTCTTCTCTATTTCTACTTATTGTTCAGATGTACGTTTCCTGACAGTATAGTATTTTGTGTTGTCGTATCATGCTACATTGAATACATGAATGTATCAGATGGATTGGTGCCAGTTTGGTTGCGAAATTTGTTGCCTAAGGTTAAATCAGGGAAGAATATTTTCTTTTCAAATGCAGATCTATGTAGTCTATTCATACTTGACTATCTAAATAAAATATTAAACTCATTGAAACTTAGTTAAATGTAAAATTAAAAGTTAATATAAAAATCTAAAATGTTAAACTTATTCCTCAAAATTTAAATGTTATTTTATATGTGCGTAAATAAATATTTTTATGTGTTAATTTCTGGCAGTGGCTTTTATTCTTTTATATTTAAGATATAAAATTTATAGATTTTTATCTCTGCGTCTCCGCTGAGCTAGTGACTTGGGCTAACGATCGGAATATTTAAATAAAGTGGAATCTTAACAGCGCGTATCTGCCTACTCTATAAATTTTTCTAGGCTCAAATGCCTAGATGGCGCCCTGGTAGTTGCAGATATTGTTTTTGCGGTTAGATTCGATCTTCACTTTCATTTCGATCGTTATAATTGGTGCCCAACGTGGGGCCTTACCTCAGAGATTGACCCTGAGAAGGGGAATTGATGATGAAATTTTCTATCTTTAATAAATCACGAGTGCCCTGAGAATTTTAAAAGTGAATCATGCAAATAACATTTGTTGTTTTTTCTGAAATAAGTACATTTTTGTACTAACGTAAAGTTATAGCCAGATGTTTAATAAACCACTAATACTTTTGAAAAAGTGAATCATGCTCGTAATATTTTTTGAAATTAGTATAAATATATTTGTTGTATTGACGTGGAGTTACAGTTTGAATTTTTGGTCTTAAAGGTACTGCCAGTAAGAAAAATTGCGCATATGTAAAGATAAATTCGAGGAATAAAAACTAATAAATAAAACGTAATAATAAATCTAAATCATATTTTTTTTTTTTAAAAAAAAAAAAAGTCTTGTTAAATTAAAATCTAATCGTTCAACTTGCCTAAGTAATAGTTAAAGGTAGGAGAAATGAAACTTGGAAGGGAGGGGGCAGAAATTTAGCTGGTAATGGGGAATCAACAGTCAATTTTTTTTAATCATTATATTTGTGTGTAATTACTGTTTTGTCTTGTAAAAAAAAAAATTGTCCTTTTGAAATTTTCATATATATTCAATTTGTGTAATGTAATTACTAACACTAAGTAAAGTCTTTTTTTTTTTTTTTAATGTTTTTTGTTTTTTGAGGAAGTTTACTGATATGTAACGATATATAAATATGTCGTTACATTAATTTAAAATAAAAACTTAAAAGTTCGCAAATAAAAGGAAAAAACTAAACGCTAAAATTAAAATGTTTGTTAAACATATATATATATATTCGCACAGATGCTAAACTTTAAAAATATTTTTTTCATAAACAAAAAAAAAAGTATTTGAACGTATTTTTTTTAATAAAAAAATACAAGATTGAAATATAAAAATATTTTAATAAAAAAATAACGTAAGTTAAAATAAAAACAGGTATTAATTAATTCCTGTAATCTGTAAATGGAAATGATTGTTTATTAATTATCTAAAAGCTGTGTAATTAAAAAGTCAGATGAAAAGTTAGATAAGAGAAGAAAGAGATTTTAGCTTGACCAGTGGAAGCAAATAAAGGCCCGGACCATAACGAAAAAACAGAACAGTGACGTTTTTGTTCATGGAATCCATAGGAGGACTATAAAAAGAAAAAATATTGAGTTCCAGTCAGTTTTCCAACTTGATTTTGGTGAGTCGAGCGACAAGACGCACTTGCCGTCCTCACTCATTTATTTTAAAAATGCAAAGACTGTGATACCAGAACAGAACCAGCTAATGCTACCTCCAAAATATCAGACCGGTCTTCCAGGAAAGTCTCCGTGGGAATTGCCAACGGGAACATGGACTCTTCTACCATAAGCTATATGAAATGAACAATTATTGAAATCAATTAAGAACTTTCGTCAAGTTTTACAAATTAATAAACAAGCCAACTTAAATGTTAAAACGGACTCTTATCTGACTTTTGTAAGTTTTTAAATCAAATTAATAATGTTTAATTTTATATGTTTTCCGATTGATAAAAATCATTTCCATTTTTTTTTCTTTCTTATTGTATAAATTGTTTATTGTTTAAATTTTAAATGATGAAATTTAGGTTGGGTATAGACGTTGCATAGATTCGTTAGCGGTTGATAATGTTGTGGTTTTCACATTCGATTAGAATATATGTCAACGATATCACTGCAAGCATCTTACGATGAATGCTAATGGGATTTGTATATTCCCTATGCAAGTGACGTTTATCGATGACTTTGTATTTTGATCGGTTGTGTTTAATTTGGAATGTTTTTGACCGTGGAATCTGTGCAGCTGATCTGTACTCAACATTTTAAAACAAATTTTATAAAATGCATTTGTGCGAACGTATTTAAATGTTAAATTTAAGTCGGGCGTGAATGGCTATATAGTTTTGTAAAGTTATATTAAGGGAGGGTAATCTTAGGTTATTCATTTCGTAGTTGAATTGGTTCAATGGATTGGATATATTTGTGTAATTAGTAGATGTAGTATGAGGTCCGCTACGGGCAGGATTATAGATATACGCCACACACCCTCTGTTTGCCTATGGATGGGTTTGTAAGTCGGCAGAAGACCGCAGTCCATTCCTATGGAGTTTTTTGTTTATTGTTCTACTTGCCAACAGATGTCACATTCCTGTTGGTGGAGAGTCAATGTCTTCTCTATTTCTACTTATTGTTCAGATGTACGTTTCCTGACAGTATAGTATTTTGTGTTGTCGTATCATGCTACATTGAATACATGAATGTATCAGATGGATTGGCGCCAGTTTGGTTGCGAAATTTGTTGCCTAAGGTTAAATCAGGGAAGAATATTTTCTTTTCAAATGCAGATCTATGTAGTCTATTCATACTTGACTATCTAAATAAAATATTAAACTCATTGAAACTTAGTTAAATGTAAAATTAAAAGTTAATATAAAAATCTAAAATGTTAAACTTATTCCTCAAAATTTAAATGTTATTTTATATGTGCGTAAATAAATATTTTTATGTGTTAATTTCTGGCAGTGGCTTTTATTCTTTTATATTTAAGATATAAAATTTATAGATTTTTATCTCTGCGTCTCCGCTGAGCTAGTGACTTGGGCTAACGATCGGAATATTTAAATAAAGTGGAATCTTAACAGCGCGTATCTGCCTACTCTATAAATTTTTCTAGGCTCAAATGCCTAGATGGCGCCCTGGTAGTTGCAGATATTGTTTTTGCGGTTATATTCGATCTTCACTTTTATTTCGATCGTTACAATATACATATATTGTTAATAGTCTAGATTCTTCATGCAAATAGGTTTATAAATAAGAAGCTAGGTGTACCTGTGAAGGTGTTGAAAGTTATTTAATAATATTTTGTTTGAAAACCTGTGCTTAGTGTACTATCCATATGCCTCCTAGCACTGTCTGGTAATATATATGATCACAAGTTAGATTTATCAAAAGTAATCATTTAATATAAATAAAACTAAAAAATCCATTTTGGGATAATTCTTAATAAACATCAATATCTAGTGAATATAATAACTCTGCAACTAAAACATGTATGTTTGGTAAACATTCTTTTTTGATTAAATCCAGCTATAAGACATCTTGAAAAGTTTGCTTATATCTTCTAATGCAAATAGAGAAGTAGACAATATATCATACATTACTATCTTGACATCAACTGTGACTATCTTGAATCCTTTGTCTTAATAAGACTTCATAACCAAGTGTTCTTAAAAACACACAAACATTATATCTTACATTGCTACAAATGATTATGAAGGAAACACTTCCTATCATCCCTTCATCATCACATCTAACTTCATTTCTAATAAATTGTCACACCACACCCACTCCTCATCTCAGGAATATAAGTTTATTAAGCCCTATTTTGAGACACTTTTAATATCAGAAAGTCTATATGATAGTCTGAATTCTGCATGTATGTAATGTAACAGGCACACACGCTGTTACATTATTTATTTTAAAAATTAGACATTAAAAATAAAAGTTTGCAAATAAAAAAAATTTTTTTAACAATTAAAAGTGAAAGTTAAAAGTCATTTAAACTTTATATATATAAAATTGCACAGATGAAAAATTATTAAAAGAAAACTTTATTAAAAAAAGAAAAAGTTTAAAAACTAAATATTAGAAAAAAAACTTAAAAAGAATGTACAATAAATTAATTAATGCTATTGTAAAATGGAAATTATTATTTTAATTAGTTAAAAGTAAGCTAGCCCTTGGGCATTTCAAAATGTATAAGTAAAGGTCAGATAGGAGAGAAAAAACAATAGAAACTAATAGCCAATAAAAGAAATCTCCCAGGAAATGGACCTCAATGAAAAGACCATCACCATCATCATGACATAATGTCCACTCAATCCAAAATTTCTAATATAAAAGAAAAAGTTTGAAAATAAATTTTAGTGAAGAAAGAGCTGGGAGAGAGAGAGATGTGAAAGCAGAGTGTTCTGAAGGAGAAGGGATTGAAAAGATGCACTCTTCAATCCCTTCAGTTTTGCTAAAAAAAAAAAAAAGAAAGAGAAATGACCAATCGTTTTCCTATATTGCGGATCACAGAACATCAGGGGAATTAACGCTGGATCCCAGATTGCAAGCAATTGTTGAGGATGAACCTTTTCTAAGACAGTAAGAACTTTATGAGCTCTAATGAACATTAATTTGAAAACAATAACTCTAAATGCTAAACTTCTCAATATTTAAACAGAAGTAGAATTTCCTATCTGACTAAATTATTTATTAATTATTTTATTGAATGTATTTTTTTTAAAAGCATTTCCATTAATTCATTTTTTCGTTCTTGTAAGTTTTTATTATGATTTTTTTGTTTTCTGTTAAACTAAACTTAATAAATGTTAAATTTAAGTCGAGCGTGAATAGCTGCATAGATTTATAAAGTTATATTAATTTAATTAAGGGAGGGTTAATCTTGGGTTATTTGTTTCATAATTAGATTGGGTTAATCGATTGGATATATTGGTGTAATTAGTAAATGTAGTATGAGGTCCGCTACATGCAGGATCACATGATATGCCGTACTTGGGCAAAATAAGTCCCATTTCGTACTGACCATCGGAAGCAGGCATATTCCCTGCTCCTTGGATCACCCCTTTTGCCTATGGAATGGGGATCGTTCGTTGGAAAAAAGGACTGCAATCCCTTTCTATGGAGTTTTTTTTTATTGTTCTCACCAGACAGATGTAACATTCCTGTACTGGACAAGAAACAATTTCTTCTCTAACCATGCTGTTCAGATGTGCATTCCTGACAGTATGGTATTGTGCTGTTGTATTCATGCTGCATTGAATACATCGATGTATCATATGGATTGATGTTAGTTTGACTGCGAATGTTTGGCCTATGGTTAAATCCGGGATAGAATATTTTCTTTTCAAATGCAATCTATGTAGTCTATTCATACTCGACACTCTAATAAATATTAAATTCATCTGTGCAAACTTCTTAAATAAAAGTTAAAACGTAAATTAAATTCTAAAATAAAAGTCAAAATGTAAGTTAAATTTTAAAGTAAAAGTGATACTAAAATGATTCTAAAACTTATATATATGTTAAATAAATGTTTGGGTGTGTTATTACTGGTAGTGGCTTCTTTTATTTATTTATTTTTTAATATTGAAAATATTTTAAAATAAGAATTTATATTTTATTGATCTCTGCGGCTCACTGAGCTAGTGGCATGGGCTGACGGTCGGAATAAAACATATGTAAAAATTGGATCTTAACAGCATGTATCTGCCTACTCTATAAATTTTCCAGATTCAAATGGCCTGGTGGCACCCTATATGGCAGATACGGTAAGACTGATAGCTTCTAATACACCCCGACCATTATAGTATATATGTGTGTGTGTGTAGATAGCTTTATGCTTAAGAAGCATGGATGTATTCAAAGTTTTATTGAGCATTTGATATATTATATGACATAGGAAGAATGTTACCATTTTGCAGAATGCGTATCTAGTCACATTAGGGATATAGAAAGCTGTAACATCTGAAATATTATGCATTAAATCATGAATTTGATTCAGAAGTAAAATAATATAAATTTTGCTTTTAAAAAATATATAAAATACTGTACAAATAATAGGTAGATATAATACATCAAGATTAAACAATAAAAATGTAATATTCTTGAATTTGTTGTTCTAGAGCTCTAATATTTATTCTTTTTGTTGATGAAAATCTTAAAAGATGTAGTTGATAATTAATGTATATTTAAGTAATATTTACATGAAATAGTAATATATTATCAACAGTAGTTAAAAATGACTATTGTAACAAATTTTTATAAACAATGTTGTATATCAAATAAAATTATTTTAATTTGAAACATTTTCTTTATGAAATAGATAAGTTAATTAAATTTCATACCCTTATGTTAAAATTTTCTAGCCACTTTAGAACTTGGTTTATCACATGAGAAATCTATTTAAAATTAAATCCTAAAAGTTGATCAAATACAATGGTCTAACTAATTGTAAATTTCAATGCTATTCTCACAGCTTATATATTGTACCGGTCAGAATTGTATGTTCGTCTAACAAGAATTAGGACCTAAGCAAAAGTACCTAGAGTTCAATCATATACGAGATACACAGGTCAGGGATACTCATGAACTCCGCCCTATTGCCCACTTCCCAAGTCTATCACATTACAAACAACATTTCTGATGATAGCAGCCTACCCTTCAGTTTACTCCGGCCCAGAAAGGTTCAGCAAAGATACAAGAGACCTACGGCTTAACTAATTGATAACGCAAAGTAATGATAGATGTGCACACACAAACCAACAAAAATATCCAAAAAAATAGCTTATTAAATGTAAATTTATTAAACGTAATATTAATAATAATTGATTAATCATGTGAATCACTAGATATGGAGATTTACAATGAATTAGAAATTATATATATTGAACACTCGATTTAGGTTTCACTTATGGTCACTTGGGCATTCCATGTCAAACCGGATAACATAACAAGGTTTGATGGATATGCACCACTAAATATACATAATGATAAATTAATTATTTGAACAGATGCGGCTTAATATGCTAATGTGATTTAACGGGTTGCTATTACTCACGCTATGATATTCCTAAATTAAGGAAACTAACCAATGACAATAGCTTTTAGAATGAATGCTTATAAGATTTTAAATTACATAGAATATGACCAAACTTAATAACAGTACGAGGGTTTTTATTCAACATATGATTACATTTAAATTAAGATGAATATAACATAATTTGATAACTATACGCGAGCTTTTATAACGATTATATTTTAAATAATAAATGATCTAACAAGTTTTGATTACATTTGGATTTCATGGAAGGTACATTAATTATAGATCAATTATTTTGGAACATTATGAGATGATTCATTTATTTCTTATCTGCGAAGAGAAATAGGAAAAGCATGATCATTTTGATATTGTCGTGCGAGTCAACATTTATAGATTTTCTCAATAGTTAATTAATGATGTATTAATAGCGGTTGAATGAAGGATGGGTAGCGCTAATAAGCGATAATGTATATAATAATAAAGTTAATTAAATTTAAACTATAACGAGAATTTTGGGATGGCTTAGGGAAATTATATCATTACAGCTTATAGACATCTGAACCATATGAAAGGATAGGAACGATAACGTGTGAACCGCATGATAAGGCCTGAGCGGACGAGGAGCTTCATCAATTTGGGAGCGAAGAAAAATAAGCTTATCCGCACTTGTGACGGATAGCATCGGGAATTGTTTGGCAAAATACTATGGTTCCGACTCGTCGAATGTTAACCCATAGCAGCGCTTACCTAACCTAAGACAATCTGTAAGAGCTGGGGCCTCCACGCTCTGTCGAGAATTGTGCTATATATATATATATTCCATTAACGAGAGAAAGTATGACAAAGCCATTTTTGAATTAGGAACGTTATCACCGGGACACATTACAAAAGCTGTCAGGTTTGATTTACCCTGATTTATACAGCCTTAAAATACTAATTAAGTCTAACGTAATGAAATAATGATCTAAAAGCAGTCCCAAACGGGGGCATACAACTTACTTAAAGAATTTATTCAATATCTTAAGGATAAAATATTAAAAACATTAAAATTCCTTCGTTAAACGCATATTAATCAGCCTGAAAAATAAGTGACTTAAATTATCGTTAGATGGAGGGCTACTTATAAAATGAATCATTTAGACATAAAGATCTGAATTAAATTTATGTAATACTCAATTTTCATCATGTTAATCAATAGCGTGGAGCAATAGTAAATTATTTATTTTAAATAGCAGTAAAAAGCATAATATTCATTAATAAAACATAGTTAGGAATATCTCTCGATCGGGCGAATTTTATAATGTAAGAAAGCTTACGTTTATGATTAAATATTCCGCAATGGCAGAATAGCAAAAATAAATAGGATTGATTCGCCAGATCGAGTTATTAGCATACTAAAATTTGATATGATTTGCATAATATTAAATAAACATTGCCGCATTAAAATAAAAATACAAAGAGAGTGAGAACCTAGCATTCGAGTTTATAAAGTGAGAATTACAGTTTAAATATAAAACAAAAAGAAATCAAAAAAGAAAAGAGGTCATTGTTTAGGCAGTTAATCGGCTTAGCATTACCGATAGAGAAATAAGCAATTACATTTTTACATTAGGAAAAATTTCAGAACTAGAAATGTTTAAAAGACATACATTAGCTGATGGGAAATAACATTATTGGAGGTTTACATTTATATTTTACAATAGAAAAGGTTATTAAGATGAAAGTTCATTTTTGCGGCAGGGAATTACCTTTCTTTCCAATGAATTTCCAGCCGGGTGCATTGGTTCCATGTTTGATAAAAGAGTTAATTTAGCTACAAATTGACGAAATTAAGGTTTCAGTCCATTCTTTATTCAATATAAAGTTCATTTTGACAGTAATTTATGAACGATGGTTTCCGAGTATTTAGGCATCGGTTAGATTTTTGGAGAGATCCGGGGAAGCAAATCTATGTTTTACTAGCTCGTCATGTTACCGTTCAGAGGGGCGTGACTTCCCCTTAGCAACGCGTTAGAAAAAATGACATGTCTCTCCTCTAGTTAGAAAATGTGGTTGTATTTATACTCGTTGTCACCGCCGATGGGTAGTTCCCGGATGTTTTAATAACTACAATGATACAGCATATTTTGGACTACAAACGAGATTAAGTTCGAGAGTTGGTTTTGATCTACTTTAGGCTGAAAATAGACCTGCGGAATCAACGTTAACTAACATGACGTTTAAATAAATCTATATTATAATAAAACAGATTTTTTTAGAATTTGGAAGACGGTAAGTCTTTTATTTACTAATTTTACGTCACACTCTCGAACTTTCTCTCTATTAAAATATATGTATGAATAAAATATACATTATGCAACGCTTTAAATTATTAAAGTTTATCTGTTACACACACATACGCATGATTGTTTACCGTAATGAAAATATATAATTTTTTTTTTTATGCATATTAATTTTAAATGAATTTAAAGTTTACAAATACATAAACAATCACGTGCATTGGTATACCTTCACTCCCCAGTGGTCTATAATTAAATGATTAGGTTTGAACCCATGTTTGGAGGTTTCAAACATTATTAGAAAGTGAAGCCAAATGTGTGCAACAGATTTGAGTGCTTCAATATTTACATAATATTTCTCTGCAAATGATTCCAATTTTGACACATTTTTATATTGTAAATAATAATCCTAGCAATATCACAAAAAATATAACTTTTTACTATGAAATTTGAACATGAATTTGTTTTGTGCCCCAGTTGCAAGTGAGAAATTAAATGTGTGGCTGCAGTTCATTCATTCAGTGTGACACATTTTTATAATGAAAATTATCAAAATTTTTAAACCAAGAAATATAAAGCAAAAAATCAGAACTTATAAAATTCTCCACACAAAAATGAAAATCATTTAAGATTCATCAAGATTGATGCAATATTTGTTGAGTTATAAAGTAACAAACAAACAAACTTTCATATTTACATATTAACTGGCTGTCTCTGTGGCTGTATTCACATTAGTAGAAAATTGCCAATTTTTTTTAAAGCACAAATCTATAATATAGCAAAGAAACTTTTCAATTTTATGTATATAAGAATAAAGAATTAAACAGTAACTTATGCACAATAAAGCTGTCTTTAATTTAAATATTCCTGAATTACTTGTTTTAGAGCTCTACTATTTATCTTGGTTGTTGACTACAAATCCTTTAATCTTTATTGAAATGTTTGAATCATACTATAAGATCTGCTGATGATCAATCCCTCAGACATGGATTTTTTAAGTTATTTTTAAAGGTAATAGCAGTGTGCATAATAAATTAACAATCAGTCCATTACAATAATTTAAATAATCTTTCAAATATATTTTTATGAGCCTTATATATAATAATAGATATACGAAGAACATAAAGAAAAGCCTTCATAAAATACATTTTTAAACAGTGTGTGCTTAGCCGGTTTTTGACTATCATTATTACATTTTAGTCTGAATTAAAGCTTATAATTTTATAGAGCCTTATATATAAAAATTTGAATGTTTGTTTTGTTTTTAATAACTCCACTAATATTACCCCAATCTTCTTATTATATTTTTTTTCCCAATTAAATAATGCATTGATAATTTTCAAAATTTCTATAAAATATTATTTTTAGATGATGAAAAATTCCCTAGAAGTCACTACTAATACAAACTTTCAACTTTGTATTTGTTGTTTTTCTTGCAATAGGAATAAATTACCAATTTTTTTCAAACAAGTATTATAAACAAAAATCCATGGCCTGGGTATATTCCTCCCAAAAAAGAGAAAATTGTGCAAGATTCATCAAGATTGGTGCAATATTTGTTAAGTTATTAAGTAACAAACTCAAATTTATATATATATAATAGCTAGATAAATATAGATGAATTATATAGCTCAGTCAATGAATTCAGCAGAAAAATAAAGATACTAACAAAAAAATAATTTCAAAAACTTATTTTTTAAGACAATTATTTAATGTAAAAAATTTAATAAATAATAATATGACAAACCCTAATTTTACACTTTTATCAACCCTATATTTAATTTCATATAACATATATAATTATTCTCTTATGATTTTTTTAAAATAATTACTCATTTAATCTAAATGAATTAGTTATTTCCTTACAATAATCAAACTCAAAAAAAAAAAAATTTACAAGAAAGATAAAACTAATTTAAATCTTTGTCCCCTTTTTCTTTTGAAAATGAGGATGTCCCACCTATAATCTAATGAAAAAACATATTTTCAACAAAACAATTAAATTTACAATACCACATTTTTACCATGGCTTCTTTTTCTTTTAGTCCTTTTTGTAGTTATGTAGTTTCAGTTTAACAAGTATTTTTTCTTCAGATTAACAGATATCCAGTTTAATAATTATTTTAATTTCATTTTTTCCATTAACTTTTTTTTTTTTTGTTGAAGCTCCAAGTTTCAGTTTAACAATTATTTTCATATCATATTAACATTTGAGTTAGCTATGATTTTAGATGGGTCATACATCAGGCTTAAAGAACATTTCTCTTAAGAATATTTTCCTTCTACATTCCTTTTGGAGAAATTGGTTACATAGTTGGTTTGATAATTCTTAGCTTTTAGCAAAATCTTAGCATCTGGTATGTGTAAACTCCATACTATTATATTGTTTTTTTTAAAAAAAAAATTAACTAATAGTGAAACCAGTTTAACTTCAGACTACCAGGTTTAGCTTCTTGTTGTTCACCTTGCCACAGCTGAATTGTTCCTAAATTCTACTATTAACATTATATTTTTCTTTTAAAAACAACTCTGATATCAATCTTCCATCCAATCACATGACAACCTCAGAAATTATTGAATTGTCTTGATCAATTGATTTTTTTTACCAAGAAAGATTCTTTTTTTCTCAATAAAAAATCTATTTACAAACTAATTTGAAAAATATTTCATTTCTTCAAAAATAAAGATCCTAATTCCTTTTAATTTATGAAATAATTTTTAAATTTTTTTTTTTTAATCAATTGATAAACAGCTTTATAAGATTATAATTCTTTTTTTTTTTTAAATAAATAAAGCTGTACAATAAAAGAAAAAAGTATTATCCTTTTTTTTTTTTCACAATTGTATTCAATAAAAATAAATATTTAAATTTATCATTGAAATGTTTTGAATTTGTCACATGATCATTTGATATATGTAATTTTTTTTACTAAGTTTAATTAATCTAGCTAAATTTCTATTTAACAACTACACTATCCTGAAGCTATAATGAGAAGAAATAATTTTTAATATATTGTAATTAATTGTCCAAAACCCAATTCTTGTTGAAAAATTAGAACTAATAATTGGTATAGAAAAACCCTCATAAAATTCTTTTGACATCTAAAAGAAAAAGAAAAAGATAAATCAGTATTCTGAAAACTTTTACTGCTTGTGTAAAAATGTAAAGTTTATGACCTTTTTTTTTTAAAAAAAAATTATTCAAAGAAGTGTAACTTTTGATAGATGTTTGAAGAACTGTAACAAAAAATGCTTTAAAACAAATAAATTGAATGCATTAGGTAATTTTAAAATGAACATAATGTATCATAATATTGCCTAAAAGCAATTTAAGAAATTAAGAACTATGACAATGCAAAAATAAAGCAAATCTATAAAAATATAGGATTATAAATGGAATTAAAAACTATGAGTGTTGACTTTTTCAAAACATTTTTACATATTGTGATATATCCAAAATTGAAATACACCTCACTGTTAAATTTGAAGCAAATAACTGCTATCTTTCTTTCAGATTGCTTAAAGCAAATAATAGTATTCTTTTTTTATTTATAGCCTTAGTTTTAGTGATTGTGTTATGTTAATGTGTGATTTAATAAAGACAAACTTATATAAATACAAAGAAATATTTTATTCACATATATACTATATTTAAACCACTATTTAATTTTCAAATGAAATATTCATATATAATTTTCATCAGAAGGGAATTTCACTTTATACACATGTGCTGTATTGTTTTTAATAACTCGATGATGTTTTGTTAAGTATAAATAAAGGATACTGTCAAACCAAGTTCTAAGATAGAGACTTTGAAATCATAAGTATTGACATCTTATCTTTATATTTCTAAATTCACTTATATTGGCCAATCTAAAACATCTTTATATAAGAGCATGAAGGTCTTCCATTTATCGCTTTAAATCCATTCACTTTTTATTTTGTCTATTAACAATCGTGAAATTTCCCTATTTACTGCCTGTTAATATTATGAAATATCAGAATTTATGTAAATTTCAAACACAGTATTTTTATATAATTTTCATCAGAAGAGAATTACATCCTACACATATGTGCTGCATTGTTTTTAATAACTCAATGATATTTTGTTGACTATGAATGAATGATACTCTTATCTTTTCAAAGTCTATCTTGTGACTTGGTTTGAGAATATCCATTCGTACTTAACAAAACATTGTTGAGTTATTAAAAAGAATACAGTGCATGTGTATAGGGCATAATTTCCTTCTGATGAAAATTATATACAATATTTACAAATATATACAATAATGTTTTCTAAACTGCACACTTGATATGTTGGCTGAGGAATAGCATTGAATTGCTATACAACTGTTAATATATGAGAGTTCAGGTTTACTTTTAGATTTATCTAACACTTCCTGCTGTACCATGACAACTTACCTTGTGATTAGTTTATGTTCTAGTAGCTTTCCCTTCTAGCATAAACATGCCTCACTGCTTTAGCCATATGGTGAACATGTGTACAGCCAATCAGTTTTATCAATAATTTGTTGTTTCCTAATCTTATCTCAATGACTATTTATAGCTAAATCTTTTTCCATAATAAAAGTAATCAGATTCATTGGCATCATCACCCATTTACCTGTTTTTGCTATTGGATATACCTTATCTATTTATTGGTCTGTGGTGAAGAATGCCAATCCGATCAAGATAAAGTGGAATATGGATTAGTTCATTAGTTGATGGTCAGTTGAGATATAACATATTGTTTACGAGTTCATTATAGCTAACAGTTTTACATTTTTTTCCAGAAATAAAGGAAATTGCTATGTATATTTCATGATAAAATACCTTACTCCATCTTTTCTCCTTCAAGTCTTATTTTATTTTTACTGAATTATCATATATAAGTAAATATTTTATTATATTTCATATGATCATTTCTTATATTTCTTTTATTTTTTTAATTTACATTTTTAAAAGAAAAAGAATGGAAGAGCAATATTAAACTTGACAATGACCATATGATAAATAGGTGAAACATAAGGAAAATAATAAATATTTATATATGTTGTCAAAATAAGTCATAGATCACATGACCCTATCTCTTAAGCTTGTAAGTTATAAATAGTGAGGATTGCCAATTCCTTTACAAGCTTTATGATAAATAGTATGTTAGTTTAGTAAAAATAAAACAAGATTTCTAAATTTAAATTTGTATTCTTTTTAAACTAAATCATTTTTATTGAAGATTAATGTCCATTTGTACAAATATCTTGATGATAATTATCTTTACTTTTATGTTTATTTTAATTATAAAAAGAATTATTTCTTTTTTTTTTTTCAGTTAACTAACAATGTCAAGTGATCTCATTGGAATTTGGGAAGTGACTCTAAGTGATGGAATTCATCAAGTAGAATTTGAACATGGTACAGTAACTGGAAAACGGGTTATTCGAGTTGATGGAAAAGTATGAAATATTTCAATCAATTTATTGTATACTATTATTGCTTTCTTTATTACCTTCATTTTTGTCACTATTGCTGACATAATCTTTATTTTATTTTGTTCATTGTAATTTTTTATCTGCTGCAATTACTTAATTATTGTTAATTATATATACATATTGTACCGGTCAGTTTGCGTGTTCATACAACAAGATCTAGAATCTAAGCACAAGTATCTCAAGTCAGATCATGCTCTAGATACACAGGTCCAGAGCACTCACCACTTTGCTCTGTTTGCCCAGTTTCCAGTCCCAATAACTTATGAGCAGCAACTCTTATGGCATCCGATTACTTTTAATTATTTCCTACCAGCTGCACAATGGAGAAACAAAGAGACTCTACTAAAATGGTGATAGAATAGTTCGTACATATGGCAGAGAAATATATATTTATAATTAGTGAGATCTTATTATTTAGCCTCATCATAACATAAACAACTCTATAAAATTACTTATCAAATTTAACTGGATAAAATCAACAAAAGAAATTGCAATGATTCAAGATGATTGACTTTAAATAATATTTTAATAACAAACATAAAGAAAAGATTATGGATTTACATATTAATTCCTCATTAAATAGTTAGCCTCATGTTACACGCTTAGTTAGTTACATGCTTATTTCAAACTTAGAAACAGATACATGCATATATATCTACACGAACATTAGTTTTAGTGCAGTTTAGTGATATGCCAATAATTGTACTAGTGGTATTATATAAACACATACAATTTCAATAATTCACTCTTAATATAAGTTGGAAGCAAACTCTCAATCGTTCTCAATATTATTTATATATATATATATCAGTTAAATTACCTTTAAATTTCATTATTAGCTTTATTACATTTTTGAGAAGTACCTAATTAAGATTTTATTCATTTATTGGATGAAATAACTATGCGGAAGTGTTAATTCTGAGTGAGAATAATCTAGGTTTGATGAATGACATGCTAGAGAGAAAATTAATTGAACAAAGGAAATAAGTTTAGCATAATCACAACATCATGGCTTACAGATCTTTATAGTTTCTAATTTTAAAAGGGGAGTATAATAATGTGGAGAAATTTGGTGCTAACATGAAGGCCAATTATGGTTGTGGATCCGTTCCTAGGAGTCTGATTTAGTGCTTCATCATTTGAATGAATAGAAAGCCAACTTCTCATTCCCACAGTTTTTGTGAGATTGGCTTCTTGAAGTTGAGGGACTCGGATGGGGATGCTATGGGCTGGTTGTCTCTGAATTATCTCCATGCAGAGCTCTCATAGCGCGAGTATATGGTCCAGGGTCACTTATCACCCTATTTAAGGATCTATTATGAAGTTATATGACTTGGATTTTCTGACACACATCTATGATAAAGCTTATTTAATAACAAATAAGAGACTATGCTAGCAATGCTTGGAATAATAAATAATCATTCAATGTATTCATTTAATTTACTACCTATAATAATATAGCATCAAACATGATGGTGTGATCAAATTACTAAATCTGAACTACATGGAATTATTTTAGAATAATATCTAAACTAATATTAACTAAGTTCCCCCCCCCCCTTCACTTTGTTTTACTTATCACCCCCACATACGTTGAACATCAATATAGCTTTACGACCTGAGATGTACTTCAATTAATTTAAATAAACATATAAGCTGGGTGAGCTAGTACATAATTAATAAAATATTTATTTTAAAATTAAGATTGCGCTAATAAATTATCATAAAATGATTGAGAATTGTCTAAATAGTAAACTGATCGAAGGTGGAACTTTATTCTTCTCCGTTGTTTATGCAAATATATAAAAAAAAAACATATTTGAAATCTTCTGCCAACCTAGCAAGCATCCGTAATTTAAAACTGATAAACAAAATGATTAATAAATTGGCGCTCCTCTTTAATGGCAGGTAGCTAAGCTAAAGTAATTATACTTGCGAGGGTGGGAGTTTATTGGCATATGAGTTGAATTTAAAATATATAACATATATGAAACAGAAAATAAAAGATTTTGCCACACCAAATTAACAGTTAGATTAAATTAAGAAGCTAAACAAGATTATTTTGGAAAGTGTTATAGAGTCACCTAAATCAAAGAAATTTCATATTTAGAAGATTAACTAATTTTTAAAACAATAGATTACACTTCATAAAACATTAAATATTACACTCTTCATTACATTTTAAATTACTACAGAGAAAGGTTAGTCTATGAAAGCAGCATTCTATGGTTACCTTTAGTCTTTGGTAGTTTCCAGTTCTGAGTAAAATTCAAAATATTTCACAGTGGCTCATTTTAACGTGTGAATGTCTTTCACTATCATATTTAAAGCAAGTAGCAGATTTCCATGGGTCAGTTTTTAAAGCATAGCATAGCAGTTCATGATTATTCAAATATAGAGCGGCATTTGACGGGAGTGTGTTGAGGACCGGCCAGGGAAAAGGTGCATTTCTTCTTTCTACTGAGTGGTGTGGATTAGTTTAGCCAATGCTTCAAAAAATTAGTCACAACGAATTGGATTAAATTTGATCCCTTGTTATGTCAGGCATGCTTTTAAGATACCTTTCCTGGGGCGTTGTACAATACTGCTATAAGATGGTTTTATTTACAGGAAATCCACTTTTATTCTGCAGGTAGGACAAAACAATGCAATCGGGTTGATAAGTTCTAAACGATTGTTTAAAATCTATTTCTAGTTTTAGAAATAGATTTTTTTAAATGATAATTTTTTTCATTAATGGGCATTGTATTGACTTTATCAGATTAATAGATCATTTTCTATTTTAATCAGGCTAATGGATTTTGATTTGGAATGCTTCTAGGACTTTTGAAACCAATTGCATCATCCTGTGACCACCATTAAATGAATATACATTTGAATATAAAATTTTAAATATAGAGTAAAATATAAAATATTAATAGAAGATATAAATAAAATATGATTATATATGTTAACATCTATTGTTTGTTATATATACACATTTCTCCACACATACATGACTATTTATCCATTATTTCATGGCTATTATATATATCCCTAAATTTACTATGTGTATAATAAAAAAAAAAAATTTAAGGGGATGAGTGTATGTATCTGCAGGGAAAGATAGGGTTTAAATCCTGTTTGATGGTACAAAGTTTAAATAGGATCTTGAAGCAGTGGTCTTGAAGCACAATCTGACTCTCAGACTGACCACTTCAATATATGCATGAATATTTAAATTAAAAAATCCAAATTCATCAGTGAAGAATAGAATACATACACAAGTAGTAAATATATTTAGTGTATGTTAATAAGACTAAGATTTGAAATGGGAAATCAATCTTTAAAAAAAATTACTATTTAAGGATTTTTTTTTACTTTTATATGTTTAAAACTTGTTATGTTTTTAAATATATATATATCATTATCCTGTGAGATGCTGTCTTGCACATCAAACCAAATGCCCTTATTAAATCTATTTCTTGATATACTCCCTAATTGCTCATATTACTTATATCCTTAAGATTATCCTTTTTTTTTTTTGTATCTCTTTCTTTAACTTGCCACAAAATATTTCAACTTATCTTTCATAATTCCTTTGCCTCAAAAGAGATACCAAACCAAATTCCTATCTCCCACTTCCTTGTTGTTTTCACTTAAATTCAACACTTTTACATTTCCCTAATCACATCTTTTCATTTTTTTCTTTTCATTCTTTTCCAAATCCACATCCCTAAAATCTTCAGTTTCTTAATTGTTAATGTCCCTGCCCCATATAAAAGGACACTAAACAAAACATATATTTAGCTTTTCTCTGAAATATAATTTCAATGGATCATAAAATGATCTTTCACTCTTATTAAAAGTCTAAAAGCCATTGCAATTTTTACTTTAATTCTTTATCAGAATTTCAGTCATCCATTAGCCAATTGCCCAAATATTTAAAAGTATTATTTTGCTCTATAACTTTCTAGCTCAATGCAGAGTCTAATGTTATATTTCACTGCCTATTTTCATTATTTTAGTTTCATTTTTTTTATGTTCACCCCAAAACTTCTACAATTATATGTAATATTTTTATTAAGCTTGTTCTCATTGTCAACAAATGCTGCCATATTATCTGTAAATGTCTGTCATTATCAAAGCAATATTCATATAATTACATATTGATTTAGAATCTGTAGATTGAGAGCTATTATGATGCAGAGTAAAGCAGATCTATAAAAATGGGGAATTACAAATGGTGATTAAAAATATAAACATGGTATGACTATTTACAATTCTCATGAGGCAAAATACAATTAAAATACATATCATGGAGAATTTTCTCATGGCAAATAAATGGTTTTCCTTTTTTCAGATCATTTATAGCAAATAATATAATTATTATGATGTTAGAATATGTATACAACTTAGTTTTAGAGGTGATAAATAATTCTGTCTTCCAACTCTTCCTAATAGTTATCTCTTCTGTAAGAAGTTCATGAGATTTTTTTTTTTTAATTTATATACAGTTTCCGTTTTCAAAATATTTTATAAAATAATGCTTTTTTTTTGTTTTTATTAATGTCTTTCTTTATTAGAAATTGTATAAAGATAGTGAAGAATTATATCAGACATAAGTCAATTGAGCATGAATAGTAGAGTTACCTTCAGAAAAATTTATATGTAAGAAAAATATAGCTTAGTCACCATTATGTTTATGTACTATTCTTCACTTTATAATTTACAAGTAAATAGATTTTTTTTAAAGTAATAGTTTGATATAAAATAATGTAAAAAATTTCTTTTGTGGAAATACTTTATTCTTTCCACAAAGCAATTATTCATTATTGAATAAATAAAAATTATCATATTTTTTGCCTTTTTTTTCTTCTTGAAAATTGAAGATAAAAACATGTTTTCAACTAAAGAGATTTGATTCCCATTTTCAACTTTTAGCAAAAAGATACTTTTTAAGATGTCAAACTAGCTTTAGTTTCTAGTTTCAAATTCCATTACTGATAGTTAAGGCATAACTATCTTCAAATATACTATTATTACTAATTTAAATTGGCTATTCAATAGCTTTAAATGCATATGAATTAATCATATAAGTTGAAATCTTCATGTGTTTCGCTAAAAGTTGAAAATGGGAATCAAATCTCTTTAGTTGGAAACATGTCTTTTTCTTCAATTTTCAAGATGGAAAGAAAGCAGAAAAATATGATAATTTTTATTTAATCAGTGAACACCTTTACGTAAATTGAAATCTTCATGTTGGTATACCACTTTCACTCTTCCCATTCATTTTGTCTTCTAAAAGTACTATACGTTATCTAATTTGTAAATGGAATAAAGTATTATTACTGTCTTTCCTTCGGTTTTTCCACAGTACTTAGTTTTTCTTCAATTATTTTCAGTAAATCTTTATAATCCTCATATTTTATCCGGTCTTCTGTAATGTCAAGAAACTGAGATTTTATTTTTTTAACCTTTCTCATGGTCCAAATGACAAATGTTTGCTATATGAAGTTTTTGATTAGTGAACTTTACAGCTATATCATCTGTATATTGAATGAGTGAAATTCATCAAGGAATAGGAAAAAATAAATAATAATATTCAAACTCATTGAAAAATATAGATAAGAACAATTTAATGATTATTTATTGAAGTACATGTGAAGTACAATTCATATTTTATAATTCAAAACATTCCATGCCTATTATTTGAAAAATATTTGCATGTATATATATATTTTAATATCATAGTAATAAGGTGTATAAGAAATCAGTTAATGTTAATATAGTGATTAGATACAGACTTTTATAATCTTGCTTATATACAATATTAAAAAAGATAATCTTGATTTATTTTTACTTAAAAAAAAAAATTAATCTTTATTGTTATTTGCTTCAATAGTAAATATCCTGTTTACTGTGCTTAAAGCTGATCCAAGATAGTCAATGTTGATATGCTTCTTTCAGAATTTTTCTCATTAGTTCAAATACCATAGTAACAATAAGTTATTTAATCAGAAAGTGGTTATACATTAATTTATGAAATTAAAATATTATTATAGAGGATGGAGAGGAAAAAGAACTGACTGTGGGGAAGTTTTTGTTTTGATTCTGAGAATGATATTAGTGATTGATTTTTGAAAATATAATTAAGCTTTAATCAATTATTTTTTAATAATAAGACTTTTTATATTTCTAAATAAGATCTTAGATATAGAAAAAAATTTATCAGGCAATTATAAAAGTGGAATTCTAAAAATATTTTGGGGAAATTGTAAGATTATTCTGCATATTATGAAAATTTAATTAATGAAACATTATCTAGTACTGAGAAAACTAACTATAATATATATTTTGTACCAGGTCCGATCAATAGAAGATCCAGCATATTCTTTTGTAGGTTTAGCTGAGTTTAAACCTTATTTATTATGATTTTATATAATAACTATTATGTGAATGGAACAGCCCTTCGAACAGAGGGGAGAATATCATCGATAGCAGAACTATCAACAATACCCACGATCAGACCGAGCTATGCAATGCATAACACGATCACATTTCCAGACCGTGGCCCACCTCGACTGCTAGATTCAAACCACTACTATCCAAGCACTTTATTTGTTTAAGAGTAAACCCTGAGTGCCAGCTAGTTACTAGAACTAATGTGTTTGGGCAGTAGATCCATAATCCAGCATTCGAAATATCCCAAGACTAGCTCAATGTAAAGTAATACAATAACAATTATTTCTTTAACTAGTGGTAAAAGAATTGACCAACAAGCTCTAAGTTTATCGATGATTTATTTAACTAACATTCTTATTCTAAATTTTACTATTTTATATAGGAACTTAATTAAATTATACAAAGATAATTACATATACAGACCACACCAGGGGTCTCCAACCCTATGCCCTTGGGCACCATGGCACCCGCAGACCATTTTATGTGTGCCCACCACTATCCTAACATGATAAAAAATTATTTATCTGATACAAATAAATTTAATTTTTTAAATTTCTTATAAATTATTGTATTATATTGTAATCAAATTGTAGGGCATACTATTTTTTTACAACATAAAAATATAAACGTTAATTATCTGTTAAAATTTTATTTTTGAAATAAATATTTTTTTGTACATTATGTGTAATATTAACAATATCCAACTATACATTTACATTGAAAAAATAAATAGTGCCCACAATCTGGTTGAAAAAGTAACTGGTGACAGCCACCTGGCCGGTTTTATAGAATGTGCTCTTAAGTGCAAAAAGGTTGGGGACCCCTGGACAACACACATTCTTGATTTACGCAATAAAATATAAGAGAACATTAAATAAATACGTGAAATTCATATGAGATCACAAAGCATTAATATATACATTTCACAAACACGCACATCAATAGTCCTTTATGCATGCTATAGAGTTAATTATTAATTGACTCTGGGAGGCTTCAAATTATCGTGATGGCTACTTGAATTATAAATGGAAATAAGAAAATGTTATTTGTTATCTATGATTTTAACGTGGACTTCTTGCTGTTTACTGCTTGCTGCTTCAAATTAAAATCTCCCACTGGTTGGGTTCGGCATTTGTGGAGGTTTTTATGCTTATTATTTCCGTGGTATTATTGTTAGACATCAGGCAGTTTCAGATTGTTACTCAGGCATCACTTTACCGGGCAAATTGCTGATCTTTTATTAGACTGAGGGCTAGAGCAAGGTCGTATATTCCTAAAAGCTGCCCAATACTGCATGGTCTCTGATTCTGGATACATAATAGATTGACTGAACTGCATTGAACTGCTCCAACTGTAGTCTGAACTGATTTTAATCTGAACTGGACTGATTGTCCGATGAAAAAACTGGACTATATATTAGGATGACCTCTTGTCACTTTGGTATCCACCAGCTATAGTTGTTGTTGAAATTCCTTCCTTGTTTTTTAATTGCATTCCTCTGATAAGCTTTTAATCCTGTTGTTGAAGATGTTGATTAGCAGCCATTGCAAACTTATTGTTGTTGATTTTTGTTTAACTTAGTAGCCTCGCAAAACTTGTTTTGTAGATTTTTAGTTTAGTAGCCATCGCAAATTCTCTGTTTTACATTTTAATTTTCTATATAATTTTTAATATTTATCACGCACATATTTATTATATTTACAATCATTCGCGATTAACACACATATATATTTTAAAGTCAACTCACTATTTAGTTTTAAGATTACTTTCCTTTTTTTTTAACTTAAATGAAAAAGAGATATTTTTAATTATTTGAAAATCAACTACCTTTTTTTTTCTTTAATATTTTTAAACAAAGAGAGAGATATATTTTTATTTCATGTTTATAAAAGATTCATTTAAACTGCTATAGTTTTAACCTTTTCTAAGCCAAATTCTCTCCCCCGAATTACTTTTAAATTAATTCGTAAAATTTTATGAATGATGCAGGGTTTAATTTTCTCCTGGGCTAACAGTATTTTCTTCTTTCTTTATTTTTAAAAACTCTAAACTTTTATATTAAACTTCCCTTTATTAAACTTTTAACTATTTATTATCACATTGAAACGTTACATTGTTTTTATGAGAAATTTCTAATTTTAATAATTATTAGACAAAATTATATATGTACAGATAAGATATTGATACAATATATATATATGTGTGTGTGTTTGTAAGAGGTTAAAGAGGTATGTATAGCAATTCTGAAAGTTTAACTAGTTACAGATATAAAGTGTGTTTACTAAAGCAGTTTGAGGAATAATGGAACCAGGAAAAAATAGCATTATTTCTGTAGTGCTGGAACCACCATGTCCAAAAAGAAGATTAAAGGAATGGGAAAATGATAGAAATAGAAACAATGCATGAGGTTTTATTGTTTACAGTAAATTCTTCCATTCTTCTTTATATTATATCTTCTATGCTTTGGAAAGAAGAAAGTCACTACATCTTCTCTAATTTCTTATTGTCATTTTTTTCCTTTCTACTTGAATTATCTAATATTGGATAGTTAATGGGAATCTATTTTTATTGAAGATTAAAATGATTAATTAGTTTAGTTGAATAAATGTTATTTGTTGATTGTAAAAATAAAAATTATTATAAAACAATTATCACCATTGGTTTATTTTTATTTTTTATTTGAATCTTATATAAATATTAAATTCTATTGAATTAAATTTTTCAATTTTCCATTGCTTTAAATTAGTTATCCCTGTTAACATTATCAAATATTTTTCTATGTCTATGAAAGCAATAAAGATAATTTATTGAGTCATTATAAACTCAGTAATACTTTAAAATTTCTGTTTTTATGAAGTAAAATTGATCCTTCAGTAATTTATTCTAAATTTTTTCTCGGTGGTGGATGATTTTTATTAAGACTTTTTTTGATTTACATGATAGATTTAGTATAGCGGTTTATTGCATTTTACTCAAAATCTGTTATAAATTTAATATTTCATTGTCTTTTTAAATAGGATTGCTTTAGCTTTTTCTTTTAATACTTTTAATATTTTTTTTTTAATTAAATCCAGACCTGATGCTTTTATTGCCCCATTTTCATTAATTATATTTTTGAATACTCTAATAGAATTATTGGGCAGTTTTTCATCTATTGACTCTATTTTTTTTACTTTAAAAATTCTAATTGTATATCATTATGTAATGCTTCTATATATTATTTACATCGTTGTGATATCTCATTTTTAATTATCTTTTTTTTTTATTTTGCTGTAAAATAAAGTTTTATCTGTTCCCAGAAATGTAATGCAAATAACTGTATTGCTTATCTAAGTACATAATGCAATGTGTAGATATGAATACCATGATGTCCTTCATGTTTTCGTACAGTAGTGGAGTAATCGGGTAGAGTAATGGATTCTGGAGTTCAGGGACCATGATCTATGCCTCCAATTCTCTTTTATCTGGTATTGAACTTCTTTGGAAAATTTTCATATATTTGTAATTACTCTTATGATTGAATTTTTTTTGTATAGAATATTCACACTATTAACAAATCATTTAAATCATTTTTATTCAAGTAAGTTCATAATTGTATGATTATTTAAAATTACAGAATACATAATTAATAAGATAATTTAATTATTTGTTGAACTCTAATAAGGAAAAACTTTGTATTTTCAATTGATTTTTTTTTTTTTTTTACCTTTTTTATCTGTTATTGTTAATCTATTTCTTTATTATACCAGTTTGTAAAATAAAATCTACATACATTTACACCTTATTTATTTCAAAAATTGCTTTTTAAGGAAATTTATAATAAAATATATATAGATTTTATTTCATGAAGTAATATACCTAAAAGGAAACTAAATTAAATTTCCTTTTAAGTTAATGCATTATAATATACAAACTGTAGTTATGTAATTGCTTTAATATTAAATCCAAAATTGTTTATATGTGAATAAATGTAGGTAAATGTATTAATTTGACAATTATAGTATGTTTAATAAATTTAATTTAATAATGCTATTATAGATAAGATATAATTATGTTTGAATTATGTATTATCTTTATTAGATTAAATCTGTTGTATGTGTGTGTGTGTGTTAGTATAATCTGGCTTACATTTAATTTTTATATCTATAATTTATTATAACAAAATAATTGTAAATACTAAAACATTTATTATGTTATGAAATATATTTGTTTTTAAAAATTTATAGGTACTACTAATTCCATATACTCAGAGAAAACATTCAAAACAACAGTTATATTGAATTCAAATTGTTTCTGACAAAATGTACATTAAGATTGTATTTAATATTTTCAGTGTTTTTTCCAAGTAAATAATATTAATTTTGCCTACATTTCAGTGACAGAGTTATAAATTTTTTACTTTTATAACTTAATTTTTGATATATAGGTTATATTGTTTAACAGTAATTTTGTATGCACAGAACCTCACATTAATGTAGGTCAAAGACTCGAATCCTATTGTATTAAATTATATTACTGTTACTTAGTCCTTTTTTTCACTCATGAATACATATAAATCAATATGCAATAGTATTATACCTATAAAGCAATAATTTTAAAGCAAAATAAAGTATTGCTTATTTTTAAAATATATTTTCTTATTTATAGTGAGAGACAAATATAAATTTAAAAATAGGTACATAATTTCAAGCATTAATGTGTATCTGTTTACTACTTATTAAAAATGATTTAAGATTATTTACATATTTTTCAGTGATTACTATGTGAAATAAGCATTGATTAAAAAATGCAGTACTTATAAATTAAGTTTATCTAGCAATCAAGCTAAGGTGTTTTAGGTTATCTTAAATGCTAGTTTCAGGAAAATAAAAAGGTACTTTTCTATTCTATCGTGCCGGCGGCCATCTAAATGGCATATTTATGTGCTTTTGTATATAAATAGTGCCATCAAGCAGCTGACACGATAGAATAGAAAACTACCAATAAAAAATAATTTTATTTTTCAGAAATTAATACTTACAATAACATCTTTTTGAAAAGATCTGTTCTTTTTCAGTAATCTTAATTTAATTACTAACTAAATAAAAAGCTTATTAATACTTTAAATTGTTTTAGCTAGTTATTGTATAAATCTAATTTGCCAGTATAGTATATTTAAAAATGAATATACTAATTGCATGAATGATGAATGGAATGGCAAAATTTTATTATTTAAAATAAGATATTTACAACTATTCTAGTACAAGCACTAAATGGTAGTTGCCATTTAATTAACACAAAAAAAAAAAACTGTGTGTATGGTGCATAATATATAATAACCTTATAAAATTTAGAATTTTGCCAGAAATATATATAAATATTATAAACAAGTAAGCAGAATGAGTAATATTTTGAAAAAAATTAGTGCTGGGTATATGATTAAGATTTTAAATGGTTATTTGTTTAAAAAATAAAAAAGAAGCATCTTTATTATAATAAATCAACATTAATTAGGTAACTATTATTATAAGATGCAATAATATAGAGAGAATGATCAAATATGATTTCTATTAATACTGTTTTATTTATTTTTTATGTAAATTATATTTATAGTTATAGTATTTATTTAAGATATAATATGTTAAATAAATAAACCAATTTTAAATACATCAGGAATAAAATGTTATCACTGAAGAAAAAAATGCTACTTTTATCATACAAACAAATAAATT